>VXBT01012526.1:250023-345180 GCA_013400235.1 Oriolus oriolus
CATCCCAGCCTCCATCCCTGCCTCCATCCCAGCTTCCATCCCAGCCTCCATCCCTGCCTCCGTCCCAGCCTCCAAGGAATGTCTGGACCACGCTGTCTGCCTGATTAAATCACAAGAGCATACAATTCTCCCATCACCTTGGGCTGATTGGGAGCGAGGCTCAGCATAATCTCTGATAGATTTTCTTCCCCACTCAGACTTAAACTTTCTTTTTTAGCTTGCAAAACTCTCCCCCAGGAGGGCAGGCTCCTGCCAGCCCCACCATGTGGCTTCTGCACGTGGTCTCCTGACAGTGCAGGGAGTGCAGAGCAGATTTATTCAGCCAGGTGTGAAGGTCAGCCACCTGCCTGCCTGGACATTTGGGAACAATTTTAAATATAGCAGCCACACTGTCAGCATGCACAGGCCCTGGAAGGAATTCTGGCTTTAGCAGCCAGCAAAGCAAAGAGCACCAAAGAAAGCAGAGCTGTGCCTACATTCCTCACCTTAAAACACTCTGTAAGAAGCAAAAGTTGTTCTTAATAGAAATTATTAACCTGTAGAACAACTGACTTACAGATGTCAGAGGTTCTCTAATTCTACAGTTTTAAAATCAATCCTGCCAGACTTTTAAAAAAAAACTATTAAAGCAATAGACAATACCACTCAAGTTTTCCATAACAAATGGCAGCTACCAACAGTTTTTTCATTTCCTTTTCCCCTGGCTACTCCTTGGCTACAAGAGAATAAAGTGTCCCATGACAGAGGCTCAGAGATGTGAACCAGGAGGCTCAGAGACCACGGACTTCCCAGGCCCTTGTGTCTCTACTTCTGCAGTTGTAAAAAAAGTGATGGAGATAACCCATCAGCTTTCTACAGAGGTACCACAGTGCCTTTGAATTATAGAACTGTGAGTTACTCATTTTTTCTAGAACTGGCTTACTCCCATTATTTCCTTCAACATGGTCTTGTTCCTTCTTGATTCTTCTTCCTATAAATGTCCACTTTAATTTAGATTATATCCAATTGTCCCCAAGGCCACAAGCATGGGGCACCATGGACATCAAACCCTGCAGCTCCCCTGCTTTCTTTCACCTGGAAAACAGAGGCTCACACATCTAAGTTTCCATGTAGCCAGGAGAATTACCAGGTCCTACTTTGTTATGGAAAACACCAGAGCAGATATTTTTACATCCCCAAGATGTGAGTTCATATTAGTTTTCCCTCAGCTGAGCCCATGGAAGAGCCTCTCTTTTACCTGGCCAGCTATTTTTACAGAGCTTTTCACAAATCTATTACCTTTTGAAGCTCTTGTCTGTTAAATTGCATTGAAATTGACCAATTCTTCAAACTTTAACAAGAGCAGTGTGACAGGTGGGCTCCAGGCACTTGGAATTCCCACAGCCCTTGTTCTCTCCAGAAAGGAAGCTCACAAAACCCAGCAACCAACCTCCCTCCTGCCAGCCAGCCTGGTGAGGATGGTGCCTGTGGGATTAGCAGCCCCCAAGCCAGGATGCCCTGGACTATGGGCAAAGGTGCAGGGTTAGGGTTGGAGTTAGAAAAGTTTCTCTTTGGATGAAGGAAGGTGACATTAAGGACAATCAGATGTAGTTAAATCACACCTCCCCTCTCTTGAAACATCCCAGTGTAGATTCACAAACTCACTGAGATATTTTTGATGAGCTTTGATTCCTTCACTCTGAAATTTCCATCTGTGGTCAGGGGAAATTCCTGCACAAATCCCACTTTGCACTGTATAATTCAAGGTTCCTTTTCTGAACAGGGTCAGCATCCCCCCAGGCTGTCTGCACCACTCGGTTCCCCACCAACTGCTCCTCTTGCTTCTCTCTTATCTTAAAAATGATAATGAGTTTTCTCCCCATCTTGGTCTGGATCAATCTCTCTCATTTTTCTCCAAGGGTTTTCAAATATTGGACAACACAAGACAAAACTTCTGTCTTCCTTTTTTTTCATTCTAGCTTGAAAGAAATAATTTCACCTCGATGGCTGCAGTGAACACGCTGCAATAACAAGAAGCTTTTCTAGAAGGGCAAATTAGTGGCGGCACCTACTGGGACCAATGCTGGTTTATAACATCAGATGTAATCTCTCAGCAACAGGAGGAAAAATGCTTGCAGAAAAACGCTGTTTGTCGCTGGCCACTGTGGTGGTGCATCCAATTACACTGCTTTCATTTCGGATCCAGGGGACACAGCTCAGAGAAGTCACACAGCTGCAATCAACACGTGTGAGGCAGGAACCCAGCCAGCAGGAATTCGAGTTTGTCCGTGCCCTGTTCCATAGGACAGGGCACAAAATCTGGCTGGTCTTCCTCAGATCCTTTCAGGCTCCTTGGAGAAGTCTCAAGGCTTTTGATAGTCCGAGGAGATGCACACGGAGCAGGCAGGTCAGAGGGAGGGAGAAGCATCATTTGTTCAGAGAACTGAGTCAGCACATCAAATCCTGTCCAGAGCCAAAGGAAATCTGACCTAAAGACTCTAAGTGTGCTCTCAGTCCTACTGGGCCACTGGTCTATGAAATCTTTTTTTTTTTTCCCCTATGTTAAACTCAGTCAGGGTCTGTGTGGCAAGGAGCAGGTGCAGCACAGAGGCTGGGCACGCACTGGCATCCTCAGGAGACCCACTGCCTCCATTATGAACTCCCTCAGTGATTATTCCTCCTCTTCCTACTCCACTGCTCTCCCACCTGCCAATGTTATCGATTATCTTTTCTAACCGCCATTCTCATTGATTTTGCCAGGCTTTTCCCCCTGTTCCAGCCTTGCTGTCAGCCTGTAAGAGTTGGGTTTGCCAGGGGCAAGTTTCCCTTGCGTGCCCACAGAGCCACTGCTGCTGCTCACAGCGAGGTGGCCAGAAAGGGCCAGCCAGTGCCAGTGCCAGTGCCTGGGGCACAGGACACGCTCTGCACACAGGTGACATCACCCTGCCTGTTTCATCAGCCCCTCTCCCTCATCAACACATTTCTCCTCCTCACAGAGATCCAGGGGAGCCCAAGATGGATATTTCAGTGTTGGATCCAACTCTGTTGTAGGAAGCCCTTGCTGCTGCAGGCACATAACGGAGCAGTTTGTGGGTTGCATAATATTAATTTCTTTCTTTTCTGCCAGTTACTGCGATACATTTGCAAAAACATTTTTCCAATATTCAGCCAGCTTTACAGGTGACTGAAAATATACACCAACTACATCATTTGCAATATTTTCCTGTCAGTCATCAACTAATGTATTCAGAGATGAATTCCCTTTTTCCTAGGCCAGCTTTAAGTCAGGTTTAGTGACTGAAAACAACATTAGCCTTGTTGACTTCTTCTATCAGAGTCCCTGTTGTTGGTGGGGAGACACGTGCCAGACTTTCCTGAATAGTGAGACTGATTACACTTTAAAATCACAGGAATCAAGGGGAGAGCAGGGCAGGGGCAGTGGCAGCAATTTCCATGGCTAGATTGGACAGCAGTAAGGTCCATGCCCTTTCCCCTGCTCCTGAGTTTGAGTCTGAATTTGAAATTCACCACTAACAGAGAGAAGTCGGGTTCTGATAACAACTCTCCTCTCCCACCACAGCCTCCACTACCCCGCTGTGCCTTCAGACCACAAAACAAATCCCAGTTAAAATCCTTTTCTTGGCTATTGCACACTGTTTTCCTGATTCCTGATTTTGCAGGGCTTTCCCTGCATTTAAATTCATAACAATCCTTAAACAAGCCCACAAACCGCAGGAGTTTGCACTCCCAGACCGACCCCAGCACCAGTGACTGACTGACCCATCCCAGGGGGTGCAGACACTCCATAAACACAGGCAGGGGCAAGATGAGAGCTCAGGTGTCCTCATTCCTGCCCACCAGCCCCAGCACCATCCTATTTTTCTCCTTGATAAGCAAGACCACCTGGCTCTGCTCTCTGAAGGCAATACTTGCCTGCCCAGCAGTCAAAGCTGAGGTTCTGCTCAATAAGTCACAGCCACGTCCCATTTTTGTGCCTCCAGCATGTGTCAGCTTCTGTTTCCTGTGCACTGTGCCCTTCCTGGGCAATGCAGATGCAAATCAACACAGATCCAGCTCTGAAGAAGAGAAACAAATTTACATTTGGCACCTAACCAGTAGCTTTTCCATTTAATTTCCCAGCTCCTTGTTGTAATCACCCTCTATGCCATTTCAACGCCGTCACATCCATCAATCTGCCCAGCCCAAAGCACGACAGTAACGCTCTCCTGTGAGTTCCCAAACGTGGTCTGTAATTGCAAATTGCAGCAGGCATCGCTTACCTGACCCAAGCTCCCTCTTCCCTGATAACCTTCTCATCCAGACATGATTTGCTGCATGCATTCATGTCTGGGAAGTGCTCTCCTCTGGCAGGTAAAGCTGTCACATGAATCCTCATATCAAGGTAAACTGTAAAAGGAGAGAATTCTCCACTTTTAGATATGGGGAGCTGCCAAGAGGAGAAGTCTTATCTCCTACAGCACCTCTGATTCCCCAGTGCACACCTGGCCTGGCGCTGCCTCTTCACTCCTGAACCACAAACATTTTGATAGAACCACATTTTGACAGGCAAGGCAGCAAATCTTCATCCCTGTGAAGAGCAAGGCAGGTCACTTTTACCCCAGCCTTCTCCACATAGTTCCACGTTCCAGCTAGGGGTTAGGAAAACCTCTGCTTTGTCTTCTCCAAGATCCTGCAGTGCCTCAGCTGTCTCAGGTCTTCTGTTTTGACCCAAATGCAAACTTTCTGCAGCAGATGCACAGCCTGTGATCTCTCCAAGGAAGTACTTGGTGCTCTCAATGCTTGTTCAATGTTCAAGATAGCAAAGAAAAATTATCAGTACTGTTGAGTCAGACCAGAAGTATCATCTTGGACGATTCCCTGGGAGAAACGGGGGATCCAGAGGGTCTGATCCATATCTAAGTCTCGACTTCATGGAAACCACCTTCACCCAGCAAACGCCTGGGGATACACGTGCCCACCACACTGGGCTCCTGAGGGTAGATTTAGCTGGATGTTAAGAATAAATTCTTCCCTGTGAGGGTGGGGAGGCCCTGGCACAGGGTGCCCAGAGCAGCTGTGGCTGCCCCTGGATCCCTGGCAGTGTCCAAGGCCAGGCTGGACGGGGCTTGGAGCAGCCTGGGATAGCGGAAGGTGTCCCTGCCCAGGGCAGGGGGTTGGAATGAGAAGATCTTTAAGGTCCCTTCCGACCCAAAGCAGCCTGGGATTCTGTGATTCCTGAGGGATGGCTTTCTTCGGTGCTGTGCTGAACCTCCCACCACGGTTTTGCCCCTCTGAGAAACACCTGCCACAGCCTGCTGGGGCAGGAGAGTTGTCTCTCACTGCTGAGAGCAGCCCTTCTGAAGCATTAGGAGAGAAATCAACTCACTCTACAATTCTGACACCCTCAGGTCTTGCCTGTGGCTGGACAGTCCCTGCTCCTCCTGCCACCAGCGTGCTCACCACTGACACACAGCAGATCTGGCTCTGCAGAGCACAGCAGCCTGCTGCCAGCACCAGCATGTTGTGCTGCACACAAGTAATGAGAAAACTGGGAATAGTGTGGAAGAGAAGAGATTATTAGATAATAAATTATCGATGCACCAAAAACCGCTCTGTACATATTTTTCCCCCCTTACAGCTTCCCTAATATCCTGGGAAAGTGACAATTACACAATTTAAGGATGTTAACTTTATTAAAATCCTTTTTTTATTGCTTTGCTTTTAATAGATGGTTGAGATAAAGCATCTGATTAGAGGAAGGTCACAAAATAAAATATTTAATACTCATGGAAAGAACAATTCATCCTCCCCTCCACATGCAGCAGCAGCAGAGACGCAGAGGGTCCTGGTGGCAGCTCTCTGCGGAGGCTGCTCTGCAGAGACCATGAGTGAGAGACTAGAAAAGGCCAAAGATTTTGAAAACTAAGGTGGAAATGAGGGGGTAAAACTCACTTTTGCCAGTATGAAATAAAGAGGTACATTTTCCACAGGTTGCACTCATTCCTGGGCTCTGACTTAAATATTAGAGGCTGGAAAACATCTTCCTCATCATCAGGAAAATCACATCCCCTCTGCTGCATGGGCACTCCAGCCTGTGTGCCACTCCAGCCACAAGCACCACTCCAGTTCTGCAGGGAGCACCAGGACAGCAAAACTGAAGCAGCCCCTCAGCCTCTGCAGCCCCCAGTGACCTGCCACAGTAAAGCCCTGTCTAAAGTCTGATTTTCCATGAAGAAACTATTCCCAGCTTAGCTCACTGCTCACCTTTTTGAAGCACTGATGGCAAACGAGGAGCTGACGAGCTGGGTTGGGCTGTCAGGTGCTCGGGGCAGGGCCCTGGAGGTCACTGCCTCGCAGCCACGCACATCATTGCTCCACACATCGGCTGGAGCTTTGCTAAGGATTGCTCTGTGGAACTGATTCTCCACGCACCTTGGCACATACTGACTCCCTTGGCTCTTCCCAGCCAGGATTTCCTTGGACAGAGCAAGCCCAGGGATTTCACAGTGAGGATGGATGGTGAGGAACGTGTGCTTTTATGAGCCAGAGTGTTCTTGCATGTCCAGAGGTAAGAGGCCAGTGCCCTGCACAGTGCCACTGTCGAGCCACCTGGATTAATAATAATGGTTTCCAAACACTCCTGTGCGGCAGAGAGAAACTCTTTTCCATCCACAACTTGCAGTGTGCTGTGAAGCAAGGAGAAAAAAGTATATGGATTGCTAACTGCACTGTAGGTGAGAAATAATAGCTCCCAGCTCTCAAAGCCACTGTCTAATTACTCCTTGTTAACAGCCCTACGAGCCCAGCACGTACTTTTATTGCCCAAAGCCGAAAAGAGAAAATAAATTTAAAAATCTGCATGCCAGGGTTCATTAGAAGTTAGGTCAAGGCTCGGCCTAAAATCCAGGTAGGCACTTACCTTTCTCATGTGCAGCATCCAGCTCATGCCTCGATGGCCAAAAACACAGCCAGCATTCCCAGCTGGGTGAGTGATACACAGAGCGGCTTTCTGAGGGTTTGAACTCAACATTTTCACACCTGGCACTGCTGTTTCCTGTTCCTGGGGAAAGGGCTGGGGCTGTCCCTGGGTGTGTTACTGGGAGCACTGGGTGGTCAACCAGTCTGAGGCAACAGCGCTGCTGATTCACACAGCAAATGGCTGAGAGGAAATAAAGTTTCTTTGTTAGAGATGGACCCTGCGTGGCTCAGCGTGATAAAATCAGCAGGCTGGAGATGGATGATGCTGGGAATCACTTCTGAGCCACAAATGTAACACAATGACAGAAATTAATAGAGTCCTCAGACTCGGAACACCAGGGCATGTGTTTTAATTTAGAAGGACTGAAAGTAAAAAATCATCTCTCTGTCACCTCTCCAGGTCAGCGTTTGACTCATTAACTTCAGCTTTGGGCACAGGTAAAGGAGCTAAGCTGAGCTCCATGCAGCTGCCAGAGCTGCACAGGGGCTCTTTAGTTTTTAACATGTTCATTCCAACACCATTGCTCATGTGTCCGGAAGGGGCATCAGAAAAAGTATCTTCACTTAATAATCAGGCTTAATCTCTTTAGGTTTTGTTGAAGTCACTTTCCCAGGGCCTTAGGCAAAAATCAGTCTTAAAAAGCAGTGAGAAGCTGTACCGTGGTAGTTAGATAATTTATTATTCCATAACTCTGGGTCCTAATCTAATTAGAGATTGTATCTAGAATTCACTTCAACTTCTATTTATTTTTCTATTTTTACTTGCAAACATTCACAAAGAAATTCGGCTGTCAGTGGGGAGATGGGGCATATCCTGCCTCGTTCCTGCTGGGCTCCCAGATTTAAGCTGAACTCCACATTTCGTGACCAAGAAACAACAGAAACAAGACCCAGATTAGCAAACCAGTCGGAGAACTTTGGAAATTTTAGCAAAACCTTCCCACATAGAGGGAAACCCCAGAGAAAATGTATATCCAAACCCAAATTTGTCCTTCCCAGCCATCTCCAGCATCCCAGTCTTCTCTTCTCCGTGGCTGGCAGGGGAGTGCAGCAGGTTTGACAGGTCATTTGCCCTGGCTCATGGCATGGGGGCCGTGCTGTCCCCCAGGGCTGCAGGAATCCATCACAGCAGCACTTGGGAATGGTGCCTTGCTTGCTCCTCACCCTGGGGTGATCCTACAGACAAGACATGATTTATTTGTCTAAAATAACTAGAGGTGACTCTCGCAGCCTGTCAGGGACCTGAAATAAATACCTGAGGTTCAATAAAGTGCAGATAGAAAGGAAAAAAAAATAAAAGAAGGAATCTTATGGCATGTATTAACATAGAATTGTTAGGGCAGCATGGGTATAAACCAAGCCCCTTCATTTGCTCCATAGAGAGCCCATAAACATATATTTTCTTCTTTTGCAAGCAGAAATAATGGCTTGTTTTGGAAAGATTTTGCACAAATTTTTGGAACATCAGCCTTTTCTACCAGAATGTCTAAGAAATTGAGTTGGCAGTTCTAAAGAATAATAATTCCAGCTTCTTCTGCCCTATATTTTCTGAAAGAAAAGTTCCAGTGTAATGCAAAAATACTCCATGACTGTCCTCAGCATCAGCACGTACGAAGGAAAGCCAGACTCCTTTTGTGGCCATGCAGTCCTGAAAGCCTTTCCACTCAAAGCATTGCCACAATTTTAAGAAAAATAAGTTTAAAAAAAGACACAAGAGGACAGCTGCTTCACTGACCACCAGATCCCTCCGTGCATTCATTCATTGCTTCCCCTCTCAGAGGGGAATTTCATGGTTAGCAAGACTCCAGTGCATCTCTCCTGCAGGCTTTGGAAGGAGCTCTTCGGTTCTTGGGAGAGGGAGACAATAAACCTTTTCCTTCACCCACCTTCTTCTCCTCTCTCCAGTCCATCAGGAAAGTCATGCACGGTGCCAAAAACCTTCTGACTTTAACAGTGAGTCCAGAGGAGGCACCAAGGGGATCAGAGGGATGGAGCAGCTCTGTTGGGAGGAAAGGCTGCGAGAGCTGGGGGTGTTCAGCCCGGAGAGGAGAAGCTTTGGGGTGAGCTCATTGTGGCCTTGCAGGGCCTGAAGGAGCTACAGAAAAGATGGAGAGACACAACTTACAGGGGCCTGGAGTGCCAGGACAGGGGGAATGGCTCCAAATTGACAGAGGGTAGGGTTAGATTGGATATCAGGAAGAAATTCTTCCCTGATAGGGTGCTGAGGCCCTGGCACAGGGTGCCCAGAGAAGCTGTGGCTGCCCCATCCCTGGAAGTGTCCAAGGCCAGGTTGGATGGGGCTTGGAGCAACGTGGGATAGTGGAAGGTGCCCATGGCAGGGGGTGGAATGGGATGAGCTTTAAAGCCCCTTCCAACCCAAACCATTCGTGATTCTGTGCTTCTAACTCCACAGCACGCTCCTCGTGGGACACTGGGAGCAGCATCATGGTCACACCCCCGAACCCCTGAACCCCTGGGTTTCCTCTCACACAGCATCCTGAGCAAGGAGGAATCAGGGTCTGGAAGGAGGTGGTGGCAGCAGAGAGGAGCAGGTAGCAGAAACCTCCTGGGACACCCATTGCAAATCCTCCCTTGGGCCTCTGTTCCCGCTGCAGAGCCCGGCTGCAGGAAGGCCTGCTGCCGCCCAGAGCTCGCCTCTCCCCATGGACCCCCTTCCCCCAGCCTCCACGGAGGAGGACACATCCCATTTTCTACATGAGCTGCCAGCACGGTGCTGCCCACCTGAGTAACCACGAAAAATGGAGCAGAAACCCTGCTGTGTGCAGGGGCCTTTGGCCTCCCTCGCTCTCGCTGCTGAATTTCAGCCTCCTGGGGATGTGGGGCCTGCCCAGGACAGCAGGGAACAGCTCTGCTCCGCTCTCCAGTGCTCCAGAGCCCAGGGGCTCGGGGTTATGGCAGCTGTGAGCCCCCTGGCTTGCAAGAGGGGCCCAGAACTGTACCCACACCATTTACAAGCGCGCACAAACTAGAAACTGAGAGCAGAAATCTTTAAGAAAGATCCCTGACCACATGCCTTATTTACCTCTTGCTGGGCACTGCTACAAATGCACTCCTAGCATCTTACATGTTTCTTTTTAAAGCAATAGCTAAATCCACACTTTCACAGCTCAGAAGTGTCATTTTTCTTGAATACATTTAGGTGTCTGTTCATAACTATTGATACACAATTGTGCACTTTGTTGAACACAAACCATGTGTTTAACTGGGACTTTGCAACCTGATTTCTTCAGCAAAGCTAAGCCCTGTAGATAGGACAGGCCCAGGCAAGAGTAGCAGCTTGGGCTGTTAACAACACTGAAACAATGAGAAATTATCTAAAAATCTGCTGTGAGAGTTCAGCTGATTTATAACTAATCACTGCATGTCACTTTGCCATGGGAGTCACATTAATTATCACAAAATCAGAAAGGGCTTCATCCACCTCTCCTGTGAGTCACCAGGAAAAAAAAAATTAAAACCTATTATCTTCTATATTCTTCACTGGCTCTCTTCAAAATCTCATAACAGCCAGAAATCCAGATTGAAAAATATGACACTTTCCAATTTCCCTTGATTTAATTTCCTCAAGCTCACTAATTTAATTGCAATATTTGCCTGGTACCTTGAGTTCTGCTTTCTCACTCTCTTCCTCTTGCTGAAACCTGTTCCCCGGTCCTGCTCCCTAAGCTTAAATCTACACAGAAGTTTCCAAATTTGTATTTGTTAGAGATTAATTATCATCATTCCCCGATGGATCATTCCCTGGGGATCAGATCTGCCGTTTGCCATCAGAGGTGTAACACACACATCATGTGGTTATGTAAGAGAGCCTGTGCAATTAGGTATCTCAAAAAGGATAAATTGTTTAAAGTGAGACAGAATAAAAGTGAAATCTGGATTATTTTTTTTTTAAGCTTCCATGTGATATGAGCCTGGAAGATCGAGTTGGCAAGCAAAGCTACTGGAGCATAATTAGAATTCAGCTGCAACACCAAGAACTCAAACAACATCAAGGTGAGGCGATATTTTAAATGCTCACAGACTAAAAAGCTTTGAATGGATTTCAGACTTTAACTTTTCCCTTTTTTATACTTTCGGGTTTAGAAATAATTTTTTAAAAATAGTGGCAGCGGTGAAACTATAACTCGAAATTAAGTCAAAATAGGCGAGAGAGATATGTTTTATTTTTTGTGGGTATCCTTTCCTCTGTCACTGCTGTGAGCTGAGTTCCTTTCACCAAGCCAAAGGCCTCAGGGTGGGACCTGCCCTGGGAATCTCAGCAGCACATCACCCCGTGCCCTGCTGCAGCCCCTGCACCCCTCAACCTCCCAGCAGAGGCAACCCCAGCAAAGCCTCTTCCTTCCCTGAGCTTTATTTATAGCAAGGTTTTTGGGATGAATGTTGCAGATCTGAGTAACTTTTGAGCTGGAGGTAAGTCCTCCAGTGTGCCAAGCTCTCTACATGTGCATGTATTTCATAGTCCAGGACTTTACAGTAGACTTTCAAAGTTAAGAGTCAGGGATCTTAAATATCTTTGGAGATTTATGGCCAAAAATACCCCCTTTAGATACAGGATGCTCTCCTGACAAGTAGCAGTCACCAAAGATCCTGCAGTAATTTTCTCAAGGCCAAAAGGATTTAATGTCTTTACATGCACGAATGGCAATGGAGACAGAAAGGTGGAAAGTGCAAATCTGCCTCCCAGCATTTCAGTATCCCCCAGCCACATCTGAAACGTGCCCAAGCATGGTTTGTTCAGCAAATTGCAGCGCTGGCCTGCAGCCCCCACGGCAGGCTCTGCTGAGCCCTGACCTCCTGGTGCTGCTGCAGGGCACTCAGGGCCTCTCCTCTGCCCCATCAGAGGAGACGCTTCTCCTGCTGTGTAATAAAAACTGCAAATTCTGACGGTGCTGCCACAAAGCTCCCAGCTGAGCCCCACTCCTCTCTGATCCAGGATTTGCCCTGGATTTGCCCCTAAGTGCAGGCCATCACCACCCCTCTATTCCCGAGCCCCAGCCCCATCCAAAGCATGGTGCACTGGGGACTTGGCGTTTTCTTGTGGGCAAATCTCACACAGAACCTGGGCTGAACAACCAGGAGATCCCTCTGGTGACTGAGGGTGACATCCCTCAGTGTGTCCTGTGTGCTGACAGAGGAGGAAGCCTCGTGGCACCAAGTTCATCAGTATTGATAGGAGGGGTCTGTCCATCAGAGGTGAGAGCAGGGAGCAGGGGAGGAAATGTTTCAAGGTGAAAATGAATGGGAAATTCTGTGCTATTCACCCATTGTAGAAATTCCAAACAATATTGTAGAAATTCCAAACAGGACGTCCTTGTGCCAAGGAAATTAGGATTCTTTCGTTATTCCAATTGGCTTCTGAGTATGGGCAGGTTGGAAATCACATATAATTACACTCATTATTATTTTGCTTACAGAGCCAGCCAATCTGCCAGCTTAGCCTGGGCCCTGCAGAGACCCACCAGAGCTCAGCCCCAAACCTTTGGAACCCTGCACAGCCTGAGCAGGGCACACATCTGGCAGCTCGCTGCTGGCTTTAGCAGTGACTCCGGGGACAGGAGCCCAGGCACACACTCCTCGCTGTGTCTCTGTGCTCATGCAAGCCCCTCCACAGCTCCCTGCGTGCCCAGCTTTACCAGCTGCACACCTTGGCCCTGGCTGTGCCCCCACGAGCAGCAGGGCAGTGCTGGCAGGCTCCAGAGCCAGGGCGGCTGCCTGAGCTCCCAGCTGCAGCCACGGGGTCAGCGCAGCAGCTCTGGCTCTGCCCTGATGACTTTTCAGAATAAACATTGCCCGTGATTGGATCCAGGCTGGAATGGAATGGGAAGGGACGGAAGGTTTTACAGAAATGAGCCTTTTCTGCCCAGCTGCAGCTCTTTCACTCTCGGCAGACACTTGGCAAAGGACTGGCCACAGTCTTGACCTTTTCTTTGCCCTGAATAGAAATGTAACATTTTTTATTAGTGTTTTTTTTTTCCTTTGTTAAATTATTAAATATCTTTCCAAAGAGAAGAAAAATAATCTCATCAACTGCTGTTTATCTCCAGTCCTGGCTTCTGATTTTTCCTCCCTCTGCTTTTTCTGTATTTTGAATTAAAATGTTATTTCAAACTAAAAATATCAAAACCTGTCATTTGAATCCTGTCAATTTCCAAAATGCTGCCTTTTTCTTCCCTGCAAACTTAAACTGTCAAATCAATACCAGTTCTGCCTGCCGCACCTGCAAAAACACACAATATCTTCAAATAACCATTTTCCAATGTAAATCTTTTGGAAAGAAACCCTCAGATGAGATCCAGACACAGCGGGCCAGGCTGGGGCAGGGACAGTCTGGGGCCCAGTGGGTTTCTACAAAGTACAAGAGCTGCAAATGCTGTAAAGAACTGGTTTGTGGTGCTTCTCTTTTTAGCCAGTCGTGTAGGAATACCCTGATACGGTAATAATTGGTTATTTGGTCATCATCCTTTGTCATGGAATGGTTTGGGTAGGAAGAAACCCTAAAGCTCATCCAGTTCCAGCCCCCTGCCTTGGGAAGGGACATCTCCCACCATACCAGGTCACTCAGAGCACCAGAAAAGCTCCTGCATAAGGAACAGGCCCTTCCTGCAAGAGGAAGGAATGATTAATGGGAAGAGAGATTTTCCAACATGATCCAGTGCCTAGCGCCCACATAGGGGTCACTTGTGAATCTCGCACTGGGGACAAGAACCTCCTGTTTGGTTGGCTTTTGTTTCCAAATGTCCTTCAGTTAAAACAATTCAGTTTCTTTGAAACTGAAGTTATCTGAAAAATTTCTGTCACTCACCAGTAAGAAACTATGAAATGACATGCCCTTCTCTCAAATTTTCCATTAAGGATTTATTTTCAGAATTGAGAAACTTTAGTTTCAATTCTGTTGCTCATCTTTGGTGGGTTTTTTTACAGTTTATGACAAATCTATTGTAACTTGTAACACATTACCGTGACTGACAAGTTCTACCATGATGGAATGCATGAATCAAAACACTCCTGACTTTTTATTTAAAAAATATCAGGGGCAACAGACACCAAATACTTGTTCTGTAGAACGAAACATCTCCTGTTTGTTCCAATGAAGTGAGTTAAAGCAAGTTGACACACAGATCAAAGTGTTGCCTACTTGAAAACTGTCAAACCATTTCATTGTAAACTAGATGGGAAGTGCTTTAAAACACAGGGGAAAAAAAGCTGATGTTTCATTCAGCAAGCCAAATCCCAGCCACCCCTAATTCAGGGAGGAAAAACATCAGTGTGATTTGCTTAGCAGGTTGTCATCGTATACCATTATCAGTTAAATCTGTTCTTCACTATTAACACGGTGTCACAAAATGATGGTAAAACAAGACAAAGATAAAAGTAAATTTAAAGTGTCGTCGTTCCAAAGTGAAAATTCTTCTGGTCTGTTTTAAAGACAGGGAAAGTGAAGATAGTTGAGAACAACATTTGCTGCCGTGGCTCTGTGCCCCAGGCATTGTGGATGGTGGGATAACCCAGGGTACCCATCCCAGGTGCTGGAGCCTGTCAGGGCACAGCAGAGCTGCTGAGGCACATCAGGGAATTTCTACCAACTCCAGCATAAAATCTTCTCACCTTCTGACCTACCTGGCTTTGAATAAAAAAAAAAGAAAAATATATAAATAAACTATTGAAAATCATCTAGTGATGCTGGGCCACAGACAGGTCAGTTGCAGAAACTGCTTCAGAAGGCTGAGGACTGTGTAAATGAGTAGGAAACACACCTGGGAAATAAAATAAAAAATAAATTAAGTTATATATTGCTGTAGAGCTCGTAAGGAACCTAAATAATAACACAAAAAGCCAAAAAATTAAGTCAAATTAATAATAATTTTATGACCAGGAGAAGAGCTCCTCCATCATTCAGCAGAGCTGTCCCCAGCTGTCACTGAAGAGGGTGATGCTTCCCAATAAAAATGATGGATTCATTTGTAGAGGTGTCTCAATGGTTACTTGTTACAAAAACGTAAGAATTCAGACTACAAGGGGAAAGCAATAGTCCAGAGGATATTTATATAAATTACATGTTTTCAAATCAGCTGGGGCTGCTGAGATTCACTGCCAGGTACTTGGAAGTGCTGGAGACAATCTGAGCGCTGTTAGCACTTATCTTTGAAAACTCAGGGACTGTGACGAGTCCCAGAAGAGCAGAGAACAGCAAACATAGCAGGGAATTACAGGCCAGGCAGCTTAACTTCAGTTCCCAGAAAAAATATTGCAACAAATCATCAAACAAATGCTTTCTAAGCACAGGAAAGATAACATGGCAGTGAGGGACAGCCAGCACGGATTTGTCAGGAACAAGT
The DNA here is from genome assembly GCA_013400235.1 of Oriolus oriolus. Lineage (NCBI taxonomy): Eukaryota > Metazoa > Chordata > Aves > Passeriformes > Corvidae > Oriolus > Oriolus oriolus. Next base: position 265,338 of record VXBT01012526.1, read on the forward strand.
ATCAAGCCAATCTCATATTTTTCCACGACAGGGCAGCAGGACTCGGGGAGAGGCAGTCACTGTTGTATACAACGAGCAGCGAGGCCTTTGGCAGCATTTTACATGACAGTGCTTTAAGCAAGCCACGGAATTGTGATCAGGGGACGTTGTCAAGGTGCACGAGGTGGAGAACGCGCTCAGAGAGCAGCTCTCGCTGGGGTACGGGCGCACTGCAGGAGCACAGCTGTGTGCACTGGGTGAGGGCTCATCCTGGGCCACTGTGATCACCACCTGGCCTGGGCAAAGTGCTGGGAGAGGTAAGGACGGGCTGGGAAACTGCGAAGAAAGACAAAGGAGCTGAGATTTGGTTTAAAGAAGAGAAGTTGTAGAGGTAAATTAGGATAAATCCTCATGTTGGAGCGCTGCAGGCCCAGACAGGGAGATGGACGGATCATCCTCCACTCCTGCTGAGGGCAGAGTGAGGGTGAAGGTGTTTGAATTGCAGCAGTGCACACTGAGGGCCAGAGCCAAAAGAAACTGTGGGATTTGAGGAGTAGCAGAGTGCCAGAGCTGACTGTCCAGAAAGCACAACAAACATCCATCACTGAGGTTTTGGGGAAAGGTCAGGAAAGCAGACCAGGGGGGTGATCCCAGGTAAATACTCCCTCACCAGGGGAGGCAGAGGGGCAGGCACTGATCTCTGCTCTCTGGGTACCAGTGATAGGACCCCAGGAATGGCATGAAGCTGTGTCAGGAGAGGTTTAGGTTGGATATCAGGGAAAGGTTCTTCCCCCAGAGGGTGCTGGGCACTGCCCAGGCTCCCCAGGGAATGGGCACGGCCCCGAGGCTGCCAGAGCTCCAGGAGCGTTTGGGCAGCGCTGCCAGGGATGCCCAGGGTGGGGATTTTGGGGGGTCTGTGCAGGGCCAGGAGCAGGGCTGGGTGATCCCTGTGGGTCCCTTCCAGCTCAGGATACTCTGTGATCCTATGAAAACGCCTCCACCTCCAGTATTTGTCTCCCCTGCACCCAGCACTGCCTGCCCAGAAAGGTGTTCCCCATACACTGCATGTCAGGAGGATGCTCTTTGTCCTATTTTTTCTATTATTCTTTATCAGTTTTAATTACTCTTCAAGGAAAAAACATCTTGTAGAGATGCCCCACACTGGTCACCATCAGTGACCCTGTGGGCACGATGATTAATTCTCTGTGATGTGCTCTGCTGTGTGGAGAGATCCATCCTGGTGTCTCATGGACATGGTGCTAAACAGAAAGTAAAACACACTCCCCTAACAGCCACAACAATGAGTCCATTTTCAAAGAAAAACAGCGCACTGGTGTTTTCCACCACCACCAACCTCCCCGCAAAAACATCTTTGGGCCAGTAACGAGGCATTTATCATTTCATGCAGAGTCAAAGCTGCCAATTTTCTCTTCACATTGATTTCTCTAAAATATCACCTGCAGCTCGTGCCTTCGAAGGAACAGAAGGGGTATTGATACACCACAGGAGCACTCACACAGCTGGGTTAGATGGGCTGGGGCAGGAGGAGCAGAGAAAAAAAAGGGAATTGGGATCCCCCTGCTCCTCTGGACAGCAGCAGCATCAATCCACACCCAAGCACACAAAGCTCTGCAGTTTCCTTAATGGCCCAGTGCTTTAAATCTCAGGATCAAAGATGTGAACCCATCACCCACTGGTGCCAGGCCAGGAATAAATTCCCCACCTGAGAAAATATTAATCAGCTGGCCAGGTACACTGAGTGCTGCACTCAGACACAGCCTCCACAAACAGCACACCAAACTGAAGTGAATTAATGCACTTTTTTGTTCTGTTCACTTTTACCAGCAAAGTGCAATTCCCACCATGGAGCATTTTCCTGCATTCTGGGACTTCATGATGCATCTCTTCCTCACTCCAGACTCCCCATCAACTTCATTTCCTTAAAATAAGCTATTCCCTCAGCCAGGACTCCTAGAGAGATGCTGGTAAAGAAGAGACAATGCCACCTATTCATTTCTCTTCTCTTGTCCCAAAACAAAGAGAGAACCACAGCAGCAGGGCGCAGCCTGGAGCAAAGACATAAAAATGGATCTGTTTATTTTGGCCCTGTGTATGGGTATGAAAAATACTGGGGCTTTGTCAAGCCTTTACCTTCTGCTGATATCCCCTAGGGAGCTGCGTGCCCTGAGAAACGTGCCCTTTATATTGCACTGCCCAAGGACCCCAAATTTCTGATCTGCATCAGCAGAACTCCCTTCACTCGTGACCTTAGCACAGGTATGACCCTGAAAACAAAATTTTAGCTGAGCAACTGCTAATACAGAGCGAGAACTTGGGTGGCTCCAGATTTCCACCAGCAGTGTGCTGTATCTGACCCAAGGTCTGACAGCAGCTCTGTGGTTTTGGCCCTTATCTCCACTTTCTCCTGTTTATTTTATACTTCTCTTCCCAACCTGTCCATCCACCAGAGCTCCCCCCAGCTCTGCACTCAGTGAGTCACTAATTCCAGGCCCCTGTGGGTTGATTGTCTCCTCCCCTGCTGAAACCACTCCGGTTTCTGCTCTCAGCCACCCTGCCAGCAATCCCAAACCCCTGCCCTGAGCTCCCTGCTGGGATGCCCAGGCTCCCACTGCAGAGATGAGGCTGTGATCTGGCTCTGGGAATGCAAACCAGGTGTAAAATGCAGCCTGGAGGGCAAGGCAGGGAAGAACTGAGACTGGCACAGGTGTAAATGTGTGGAGCCAGGCAGAGGAGAGCCGAGCCCAGAGGAGGGGATTACTCCCCTGCTGGGGCTTATCTCCACTCCCCCACAGCTCACCAAGCTCCTCTCAGAGTGACTGCCTGGAGCTTATGCTGGGAAGAATTTAGACTCGTGTTGGTTACACTGCATATTAATAATTTAAATAGATAGGGCAATATATCAGATACATTTTTAAATCTTGCCATACATTTTACGGTATTTTAAAATTGATGGCCCCTGGTTTAAATACAAGGACTCTGAAATAGAGTTAATACCTACAATACTTTGCTGTTACATCCATTTTTAATTATCCAGAACACCAGGCAAAGTTTGCGATATATTTAACAGAGTTTTATGTTTTGTCACGAGTACCTAAATTATTGATGTGCCACACATTTTATTAAGCATAGCATTTCATGAGAACAATAGTTTAGGGATATAATTCTACCAGAGTTAAATTGTTAAGGCAGAGGGAGGAGCCCCCAGAAGCAATTGCTGGAGAGGGAGGGTGAGAGCAAGATCAGTTTTGCACTTCTCTTGGTGTTTTGGAGGGTGAGGACCAGGAGATCCCAGCTCCTTTCCTGTGGGAGGGAGAGGGGATGGGAAGGCAGACATCATCCCAGTTTTTACCTTGATACTGAAAGGGCTGTCAGTGCTTCCTCTAATTGAGAAAGGGATTGAGGGATGGATTTTCCAGCTTTAAGAGCCCTCTGTGGCTACACCTGGAGCAGGTAGAGCTCCACACCCGGGAGCATTACAAAGACTGCACATCCCCTCCCAGCCTTTGGCCTCCCAGCCCTGCAGCAAGACTGAGCAGTGCTACACCAAATTTAGACACGGGAAGCCTCAGATGGTGCAAAGAGGCAGAAGCAGCAGAAGAATCAGTGAGGGCAACCACACAAAGAGCGCTAAACCAGCTCTCAGCTCCTTCCTCCCACCAGTGCTGCACCTACACAGAATCTTCTGGCCAAACATAACCCGAAGGTCACAGCCAGGAAAGGACACAAGGAAGGAGAAAAACCGAAGCCAGGTACAGTCAGTGAGGCTCAAGCCCAGCTGGACAGTCCTGTCTCAGTGACTCGGGGTCACTTTGGCACAGTATCCTTGACAAAAGCCACAGGGGGCACCAAGGCCACTCTTCCACGCTGGCTTCTCCCCGTTGTTCTTTTTTATTACCGAATAGACTGGCTCTGCTGGCCGCAGTTATTTTTCCTCCACAACTAAAATTTGAAGAAGCTGCCCTGGGGAGTGATTTTGGAAGCAGCTGCAATGTTTATGATCAGTGTGGGCAGGTTTTTATTCCTCTAACGGCCATCTATCACGCCCCATTTGATTAGTTGCTATTTCTCACTGTTTGTCCTCAGAAAGGCTGGAAACTTTTCTTTCCTGTCCTGGAAGGGGAGAAAAGATGGCAAGTTCCAGCTCTGGATACCACAGCAGCTCCATCCTGCACCAGGACTGATGGAGTCAGTGGTTTGCACCAGTGCTGGGGAAGTCTCTTCATTCCCTCCCTATCAGGGCTGGGTTGATTTACGTGGAAGTGTTTCAGATCAGCAAAAACCACTGGTCTCTATCCCATTTTCTTTGTACTTTAGAGTGACTGCTGAGCAGAAAGTTTTATTCTTATCAGTGGGAAACCATTAAAACATGAACTGCAATTAAATTTAGCCTTTACCTGCAATTCACTACCTCATCTGGATGCATTTAGGCAAGTACAGATACCTGCATTCATTCACAGTCTGATTTTTCCAATTTTTTGCCATGTTAAACAATGTTAAGTGATCCCTTTACTGTTTACTAAATGATAGTTTGTTTTCCACTTGTGTCAAACTGTACTTGGACAACTGGAACTGAATAAAAATGCACAAATCAGCATTTCAAACAGCTTTCTACCACTTACAAGTTCTTCATGCGTGCTAGGCAACAAAAATATTTTTATTAAAACATGCTTTGCATTTCAATCTGATTTGCAACACAAAAGAAGAACTGCACGCGATCAATAAAATTGAATTGTTTGTTTCCAATAACTGGGGCCAAAACCTTGGAGATGTTAGAGCTAATTGAATGAAAATCAGGTGCAAGAAGATAATATCTGAGGCTGCAGAAAGAAAACCACTTTCCTGAACCGCTGTTGGGTTTTGTTCTCACCAAATTTGAATTAATTAGTTTTTGAACTTTATTACTGGATGAAACTGCTTCAAACAAAGTATTCTTTCTGCAGCTCCTGAAAACACCAGCTTTTAAAGTGGAGGCAGCCCTTCAGCAAGGTCACTGCAGGTGCTTAGGCAGGTTTCATCCATCTTTTCAGTAGGCTGAAGAATCAGAAAACTTCAGCAGTAAATGTCTTGCCTTAGCATTTTCATTTGTTGTAACTCTTAAATACATTAAATTAAGATCTTAATATAGATGGTGAGAATGTCACACTTAATTTTCTAGTTTAAAAAACCTGATTACTATTGGCCACACCTCCAATAAAGAACTCTTTGCAGGCAGAACATAAATCAGCTCCCAGGAAAGGAAAATTAACACCCACAGGTGGGCACAGGGAGTGTTTATTCACCACATCAGCCAGGGCAGCCACAGCTGAGCCAAGAGAGAGCACACTGGTGCAAACACTCCTGAAAATTTAACATACAAGAACTAAAGATTCAACACTGCCCTGATCCCTGCACACCTTGGTTCTTCTGCATCCCACAGATGAGAGGATTGTGGCTGCCCCATCCCTGGCAGTGTCCAAGGCCAGGCTGGACGGGGCTTGGAGCAGCCTGGGACAGTGGAAGGCATCCCTGCCCATGGCAGGGGGTGGCACTGGATGAGCTTTAAGGTTTCTTCCCACCCAAACCATTCTGATTCCATGGAGCTGGATGGACACTGGGGACCAGGCAGCCCCTTACCCCTCATCCAGCAGCCAGTTTGGATGGTGATCCAGCTTTTTGCACTTCAAAGGCGACAAAAACTCTCATCTCTTTCCAAGCTGCAGGTGGAGGCTGGAGAAAGTTCAGTCTATTTTTACCTTTAAGCAAAAGTGTTGAATTCTGATGGCCTTTTTACCAGATCACTGTGATCTACCAGAAAAATAATTTGCACCCACATAAAGATATTTGAACTACTACAAAAATTAGGAAACAAGTTTCATTGAAGGCAGAGCCTTCCTCCAGACTGTTCTGTTCCAGAAGTCACTCAAAGTCTGTACACGGTACTGGGGATGTGAAGGGAGACTTCAGGAATCAATGCTGATATTGGCTCCAAAGAGAAAATGAAGCTGACGGGGCAGCAAATTGATTTGGACATGAGTAATTACTTAAGTTATTAGTGTCCTTGTCTGTGGCACCACCTAAAGCAGAGATGACAGGGCGCTCAGGAGGAGCCTGCACAGCCACAGCATGCACACCCTGGCACCAGTTGACTGCCAAAGGACCCTTCCCACTTAAATTTTTGGTGGTGATCCTGTTTGTGCACATCCCTCCTTGCAAGTGAAGCACCTGAGTTGTGTGCAGCAGCGATTCCTTCCAAAGGGAAAATGGGAAAAGCATGAAGAATGCAAGATGCAGAATGGAAGGGACAGAATTTAAGAGTCACAGTGTGAGCAGGGAGGTGAAGGCAATAGGTACAAAATGCACTGGCACAGGGGAGCAGCCTCCCAGCCAGGGCTTGCTCTTTTTGTGTGATTATATGCATAGAAAGCCCACACACACCAAAAATCCAGTATTCTGCAGTTTGGGCAGCCCCCTGCGCGGCTGCACCACTGTTAATGCCACAGAGCTTGGGAACCCGCGTTGCCTAGGCATAGAAATTAATTCATGATGAGTTTAGGGTCCGCTCCCAACAGTTTACCCAGCCCCTGTGCCAGCAAGAGGAATCCTTTGGGCTTTGTGCCCGAAGCTCCACCAGCACAGCCTTCACCTTGTGCTCTCACCAGAGCTCAGTAGTGCTGAACTTCCTCCTGCAGAGCAGGTGCCACTGAATTTGGGGACACTGAGGTGCTGCTGAGGTGGCCAGGTTCCAGACACATCACCAACAGCACAGAGCATCCATCCCCAGCACCACTTCAAAGGGACGTGCAGGGAGAATGAGATCATCCAAATGCATCCATGCAGATGGAACAGAAACAACGGAAAAACAACTCAAAACACAGGGTACATCTTCAAAACATTGGCCAGGAGGCATTTGGTGGGAAATGTAGGCCAGCTCCCACATGAGGGACATGCATTTTTCATGACCATTCCCATCCTTGATATTTCTAACCTTCAAACATAAGTAAAGAGGGGTTTCCCCTCCTTTCCTCCCACCGGCTTCAGCTTGGCCCTGCTGTAGACAGGAGCAGCTCAGGGTGGGTGGAGAAGGAAAGGAGTCACCAAGGAGTCCCTCGCTCTATGAAAAGCCCAGCTTGATCCTAGGAAAAAAACAGGAAGAATCTGAGTCCTCCTTGAAGTGGAAAAACAGAAATAATACACCCCATGAAGCAATAAAGCAGTGTTTAGAAATGAACAAGTGAGCAACAAGAGAAGGAATTTATCTGAAAAGCTGCTCTCTTATTTGAATCCATCAAAAAGGGGAACTCACCTCCTGCCCCAGCCTCAGAGCCCACCCATCTTGGGCGGACAATGCAGGAAACATCAATAAGCGGGTGTTCCTGGCTGCTTGTGTTTCATCTCTATATTTACCACCCCCTCCTGTGCAGACGAGAAGGGAGATGTAGGAAGCCTCAGGATAAAGAAATGAAAAAAAAAAAAAAAAAAAAAAAAAAAAAAAAGGAACCTCCCCCCAGTCCTGGTGGAAGAACAGCAAAGTTTATTTTTTTATGAGGATTACACCGGAGGAGGAAGCAGACTAACAACAGCCTGGGAGCCGATCGGGGGAAGAGTCACTTGACACACACTCTCGTCTCTGCTCGCTGTGTTTCGCAGCTGCTGACACCTCGCGGAGGTGCTGCTTCACACTCGCGTCACTCGCTCAGTCCCAGAGAGCATCGCTGGAACTGCTGCAGTCCCCTCCTGCAGCTGGGAGCCAGCGATGCCCACTGTCACCATCGGCTGGTGCTGGTGGCTGCCCAGCCCAGGGCACAGCTCCAGGGCTCCCTCTCCTCCCCAAAGCGAGGGGTGTGGCTGGCAAAGGAGGACTCCCCAAGGGGCTTTCAACGAGGGAGTTCGCTCAGGTTCCCACCTTCAAAGCAAAAGAGCAGCTCATAAAAAGCACATAAGCACATGGGGTTTCTTCTCCCTTCCAAAGACTGAATAATGGATGGTGAAGCACTTTCTGTCTTCTGAACCTGCCCACATCCACTGCCTGCAGAACAAGGGCAGCACCCCCGAGTGTCCCACACCAGCAGCACGAGTTGTGACCCCTGAGGAGAGGATGAGCTGCCAGCACAGAAACGCACCCACGCCCTGCTCCGTACCACAGCAACTCCCACGAGTCCCATCAGGGAAGTCTCACACTGATACCGAGCCTCTCTCACACAAGTTGTGCCAAACCATGGTTTGTGGGCTCTTCGAGACTGAAGGATTCATCCTGGGGATGTGCAGTTAAGAGTCCCCCTGCAACTGAAGGCAATTTTTTGAGAAAACATTTCTCTAAGGAAGCTCTGACCTTTCTCAAGTTTGCAGGAGAACTTAACCCCATTTCTAGGCGGGACAGGGAGATCTCCCCTGTGTCTGAGTGCCAAATAAAGGCTGCTATCACTGCACTCTAAAGGGACTCCTCCCATTAACAAACCTTATTTTAACTGCGTTTGAATTGCAGTAGAGCAGCCCCCAGGCACCTGAACACAAGGCTCTCCATGCAGAATCGTTTCAGCAATCCTTCCCAGAGCTCTAACTCACAGATCTATTTCCCCACTCCCACACACACCCTGACGATGTGCTGGAGCAGCACATAACTCCTCTGGCACAAAGAGGTATTTATGTTTGCCTCCTCCATCTGGGCCACGTGCAAATACCCTGCACATGCCCAGGGGAGCTGCAGGAGGGTTTTGGTCTCTGCTCCTGGCCCTACTCATGCAGCAGTGGGAATCACAGTGTAAGGCAGCTCTCCTGGGGCGTCTTGAACACATACAGGGAGAAATTGCCCTCACATCAACTTGATATCAAAGGCCAAAGGATAGTGATGCCATGCCCGGCTGCCAGCTGGGGGTTAAAGCCTCAAATTTGATGCTGAAGATCCTTGTGAGTAATTACTCAATAAAATTGAGTTCTGACTTCATCACAACCCATGGCTGAGGACGGCCCAGGCACAACTTACCCCAATCCCCGCCTGCTTCCCAGGGCAGACACAGCTCCCCGCTCCCTCAGGGCTGGACACTGCCAGAAGGTGCCAGGCAGGTGGGATTCCTGTTCTTTTGCAGGTGTTTTTCTTCTGTAAACCACAAAAGCCAAGTGAGTGACAAGGAGTAGGTGATACAGAAAAGCTAAAATCAGTAATGCCAACAAATGCTTCATATCAGCCAATATGCTGAGTGACAGCAGCCCTTTCACAGATCCTGATGTCTTAATTGCGGCTGCTCTGTGCCAGCAGCATTCAAACTTCTCTCAGCGTGCCCAGGAGCCAGCATTGAAGCACCAAAAGAAATTTGCTGTGAAAAAGCTACAAGAAACCCAGGAGCTGAAGCCACGCCAGGGTCACGACAGTCACAGAGCCAGAATTCCAAGTCCCTGAGCACCCCGCTCAGTGAAGCCTTCACCAGGCTCCAGGGCATTACACAGGAAAGATATGACTCCTATTTGCTGTATAAACAGATTGCACTTGTGTTCATTACCCGGGCTTGCATCTCTGTTCAGCCGTGGCACATTAAATGCAAATAAAAGAGAAGGAGTTAAGTTGCATTTAGCCCCACATTGTAGGAAGCTTGTGCTGCTGAGGGGCTCGCAGAGGCATTTCCCAGGAAGGCAGCCAGAGCTCCCTGACAGCCCTCCGTGCAAATTGCTAACTGCTCCTGCAAGGCCCGCAGGGCTTTTCCTCCTTCCCCTTTGTTTTTGGAGCTGTGAGCAAAAGGCACGTGAATAACCACTTCCCACATTAGCAAACAAGCCACAGAGCCAGCGCTGTCCGCTGTTGTTTATGTTTTCTTATTTGCAGCTGAAAAATTAAACGAGAATATTAGCTATTATTAGTAGCCCTTTACAACATGCTGAACAAAGCTGTTTTACCTTTCCAGAAGCAGAGGAACACGATATTTTAAGAGATTTTGCTGTTGAGAGGCAGCAAAGTAATGCCCAGAGGTGGGAAGGTCTGTGGTGCAGCAGACCTGGAGGAAGAGGGTCTGAGATCCACATGAACCCCTACCACAATGGCAAAAAATTTATGAAGTGGTTTTGGGGCATCCACAGCAAATGACTGGGAACCCAGTGGTCCTCAGCACCTTTAGCAGCAAGGCAAAAAATTTGGGCAGTCTGAGGCACTTTCAGCCTTTGCTGCTTCCCATGCCAGGTCTCATGAAGGCTGGGGAGTATTTGGGGCTGACAGTGATGGAGGTGGAAGCTGGACACTAAAGGGGCTCCTAATGTTCCTAATGCAGGAGATCCTGCATTAACGGCTCTAAACTGGCAGACAGCAGGCTTAGATGGGATATTGGGAAGAAACTCTTCCATGTGAGGGAGGGGAGGCCCTGGCACAGGGTGCCCAGAGAAGCTGTGGCTGCCCCATCCCTGGAAGCGTCCAAAGCCAGAGTGTCCAGCAGGACTTGAAAACAGAACAGAAAGACTTTCGAGTGCTTCTGCATCTTTCCTCTGTAGTCTGTGCTCATTCCATCCTGCAGTTATTTCTAATTATAATTCACTCCAAAAATAATTTCCGAGACACTTCTCCTCTGTCCGCTGCCACAATTCCCTAACCTGTGCCTCGCTGGGGAGCAGCTGGTCCTGGAGCAGACCTGCCTGGCTCTCTCTGCAGGGCCACACACCCCCCACCCCCGTGCTGGCCGGGCTCCTTTTAAACACAGTTACTCAAAGGAAACCTTGGCTTCGCAGCCACAGGCGCAGAGGCAGCGAGAGGACCCAGCAGCAGAGGCAAAGGGCGCACATGACTCCTCGTTACTTCATTTGTGGTTCAAGGATCTGCACGTTTGTCAGAAGCCTTTTCCCCTGCCCTCTTCTCCTGCCAGCTCTTTGATCACCAGCCCACAGCCCCTGGTGCTGATGCAAAGCTGATCCGAGCCGTGATCCCCGAGGCCAGCAGGGCGGGAGCAGCGTGGTGGTGGTTCAAAGCGACCCTGGCAGATGGCACCTCCCTGTGCTCCAGAGGAGACCCCACACTTCCTTACATCTCCATGAAATAAGAAAGGAGAACATCCCACAGTTTGCTGGCAGGGCAGCCAGCCCAGGAACGAACCTGCCATGGGCACAGGGGCAGTGTGGCCAAGGCTCCCGCTTGCCTCTCAAAGGCTCTGCCCGAGACCAAAGAGAGAACTCAGATAAAAATTCTAAATATCCAGATTTTTAGATTCAGGAACACCCTCCACTTATTTAGATTAAGGCTTCTCAGCTCTGAGGAAATAAGAACACTGTAGTGCTCCACAATTTTTTAATATCAATTTCCCGGATTATTATGGAATCAGGAAGATTTGCTTTCAAATGTTAATTTTTTTTCCTTTTCTTTTTTTTCCCTGAAAGCACAATCCTCTGAGCTGCCTGGCTCTGACTGTTTGAAGGCTTTGTTTTAAAATTAAACTTCCCTCTATAGAAATTTCAATAGCTACAATATTTCCATGGCTTAGGTGGGCAAAGACAACCTCAAAGACCTGTAGCAACGCAGCTAAGCTGGGCTTTGCTTTGTGCACCCAAAGAGGCAAGAAATAGCCTGGAACTAAACTCAGGGAATGGAAAGCAGGATGGTTGTGTCTGGCAGTGCTAAAAAATGCAAAGGCACCAGGAGGGCACCTCCTGCATAACTCATCTGCCTTCGAGCAGCAGCTCAGTGAGAGGAGCTGCATGGAGCCAGGGCCAGAAGTGAAGCCAGCTCACTGAGGCAGCCAAAAAAAAACCAAGTTGGGCAAAGAAAGGAAGTATTTGAGTAGTCTCAAGCATCCCAATGTGTTTTCCTATTTTACCCAATAACAAAGGGAGGGTGGCCGAGGTCCTTCCTGCATGGCAGCTCTCCCAGCACACAGTTCCCACACCCAGCAGTATTCCCAGGTTTAAATTTTCCCTCAGGCTGTCTGACCCTAGAAGAGGCACCTGTGGGTTCTGGGGTGGCACCTGCTCTGCCCAAAGGCAGATGGTGGAAAACTAAAATCGCACCAACTGCTCCAGAGGGAGGGTGGGAGCTGAGTCCCAGCGGTGGGGAACAGGGCTCAGCTTTGCTGCAGGTTGTGTGTGCAGCCTTCACCAAATCACCTCCTTTTTCTTCACTCCATCCACTGTCTGTAAAGGGTAGATAATCACATTCACCTACCATGGTTTTTTTGAGCGTGAAGACACAAAACTAATGAGGAAATCTCACATTCAGAGATACCTCAGAGACACGGATTCTACTAAACAGCTTTTAAAAGCAATCTGTGCTGAGACCTCTCATCAGCAAAAAGGCTGGGCTCAGCAATGACCAACCCCAACTCCCAGACAAACGCACAGGGACACTGTTTCCTGTGTTTAAGAAATGCTGAGAGCATCCCAGTGAGTTTCCAAAAAAACACCCAGTGTTTAGGGTCACTTTAGTGTTGCTTACTCAAAGACACACAAACAGCTTGAAGAACAAGGCCCAAAAGCCACACTTCTGCCCTTTTCTTGCTACTCTGCACAAAATTAACTCAAAAAAGCCTCATCTCTGCTTGCCCTTGGCACATTCCCCCCAGATACATTTTGCTGCCCAGTGAAGTGCAGCAAGTCCTTTTCTTTGCTGGGTTAGCAGTCAGTGGACATCCAGAATAAACAAGCACTGTTTTATTTATGTTTTTAATACTGCCCCGTGACTCCAAGGAGCTGGGTGGTGCTGCAGGGAAATCCCACAGAACATCTGGTTTTACTCCAGGGGCTGATGGAGCCTTTTCCTCTCAAGGGCCCCCTGCAACCCTGACTCAGAGCAGGCTGCAGCACGAACCTGGCCCAGCAGCAGTGTCAATACATTGGTGATTTCTGTCCCCATTTCCAGTAGGATGAGCACCAGAGGGGGATTTGGAGGGTCCCATACATTGTGCACCCCCTCCTGCCGCCAGGCAGAGGAAGGGGGAGGCATTTATTAGCTCTGCATGTCCCACAGATAATAAATAAGCAAATAATAAACAAGCAAATGTGGATCCTAGCACGGACAGCCCGGCAGCTTACACCAGCACACAGTGCCTGGCACGGCAAAGAAGAAATAATTCATATTTAAAAAGAAGTAAGTTCTCTGCTGCTGTCGGTTCAGTAGAAATCCATTGTACAGAGCCCATAATTACAAGCATGGGGTCACCATAAGTCAATTTATTTCCTTTTTTCCTCCTTCCCAGTGGTGCTTTAAGGGAAGGCATATTTCTCTAAAGAAGCCAGTGCATTTCAGTGACACTTGCCCCATTACATGAAATAAAGCACACCCCCTCCCTTTCTACAGCCCTGCATGGAGCCCAAAGCCTGCACTACAGTCAATTCACAGATCAGGGATCACTCCTAATGGAGACAGCATGACAAAATTCATTTAATATTCTCCTTGGATTCAAAATAATAATATTGTCAACTAAATAAAAGGCAAGCACTCATTTGTATGTAAAACAGTTGGTTATATCAGGCCTATTTATGTCTGCTCTGCCTTCCAGCTACAAAGATTTATGACTGAACACCCAAGGGACCTTTATATATCTATCCAAATTCATGCATTTTTTTCATTAACCTGTGTACTGGCATCTTGTACAACTTGGCGTGAAACAATAATACGGGGTTTTTTTTCCCCCTTTATACTTGGGCACAGGAAAACACTATTATTCCTGCCAATAACAGCAATAATGAATAAAGTGTCTCTGGGCTGGTTTGTCACACGTAAATGCAGGCCTGGATTTAAATGTACATAGATGTGGTGTGATAATGTGCACAGACATTATGGACACGGGTGTCTGTACACACACAGAGGGGGGTTCTGCTCCTCCCCCTGCCTGTTCTTTTCCATCTCCCATTTCAATTCCACCCCAGCCTCCCCACCTTCTTGCAATGCCAGACTTGTTCTTTCAGTATCTCCCTGGTGACAGGACAGAAACAGCTGCAATAAATTACTCAGTGTGCTTTTTTTCCCCCCCATTAAATGTATTTTTAAAAGTGAAAGTTTGAAAGACAGGAGTGTGTTTGTATAGAGGCAAAACAAGCACCTTTATAACCCCTGGAAAACTACTGCTGGATGAAGGAGGTGAAAATCGGGAGGATATGGAATAAACCCAGCTGCTGTTCAGACTAATGATACCAAAGTTTCTTAATTTGACCATTTGGGGTTTTTTCCTAATTGTTTTGGTTAGGCTGACTATAGCATCTCCTTTGTTTGAGTTTGCAGCCCACCAAAAAGAGGCTTCACCTCCCACATCCCTGGCAGCTGCCTGAGCCCTGAAGAGGAGAATGGCCCCAATCCTGTTTTGTATTTTGGTGATGGGGAGGGCAAGACCCAGGGGCAGGAAGGGCTGAGCTGGCTGCTGCAGGGATGCTGGAGCCACCAGGAATCTCTGCAAGGGAGTGGGATGGGGGCAGAACTAATCCTCTGTTCCCTGCTCACAGCACCATCAAGCTGCTGCAATTCCACCTCTAGAAAATGCCACTCATCTGGCAAAGCTGCTTTTTGAGGTGCCAGCAGAGCAACCAGGATCACCACCCAGCAAATGCCTCCTGCAGCCCCACGACTTCCCTGCCTCATCCGAAATCTGCCCGTCACAACCAGCCGCTGCCACTTCCCCCCTCCCTGCTCCCTGCCGGCACCTCACAGACACAGCCGAGGTGCCACAGGGAAATTTCCACTCCACGTGGGATTATTTGTGATGGAAACTGAGCATTCTGCCTTCCCTTGCAGGAGGTTGGGAGAGCACTCAACATTTTGAAGGCAGTGAGGAACAGGAATCCAGGAGACATCTGTAACTCAGATCCTCATGTATTTCAAATTCCCGTAAAGTTCAACTTTTCTACTTAACCAAACAAAAACAAAACAACAAAAAACCCCTAAATCCTCCTCAGGAGGGTCTTATTCTTCTTTCTTTTCCACTTAGAACTTCCAATGTTTGTTCTTTGAGGCTTGGCAGGGAGGCAGGCAGGAGAGGTTGAGGTTTTTCTGGAACAGCAGTGCATCCAAGGAGCATTTGTAACCCAGCCATCCTCAGACCTGGACTTCCACCTACCACAAATGCACTAAGAGGGCTGCTACTGAGGTAGCACTACCCAATTACTGTCACCCAAACCAGTCCCTCCCCTTCCCAGCAGCAGCCAGGAGGCACTACCCCAGCCTGAAGCACTTGTCATTGAGGTGACAGGCTTCTTCCCCACCCTCTGCCTCCTCCAGGGCACAACTGAGCCCCTTAAGTAAGCAGTAAAACAAACACAGGAGCCGGGTGGAAAAGCTCAAGCATAAATCTTTGGGGTTTTATACTCGAGTACTGCATTTTTTATGTTTAATAACACAGGCTGAGGCAGAGCAATCCATCTCAAGGGAGAAGACCAGCCTTCCCAAGTGTCGCTATGTCCACATGGTACTTGCTCTCAGGCCTGAAAATTTCAGAGTATCCTCAGTTTTTTTTCTAAAAGTGGCTCTTTAGGTACAATTTTCAGCTGGGCTTCATCCCGTGCTCCTGCTGCATGGGTGCAGCCTATCCACAACCTGCTGCCTGCAGGGGAATAAAGATGGGAACCAGCACCTGGATTTGAGAGCACAGCGGGGTCAGACAATTAAGATGGGCCACTCAGTTGTCCAGAAAAAGGTCTTCCCACCCCCACAGAGTTTCCTAGGACTCTGGCTATAGGATTGAGGCCCTGACCTGCCATGTGTGCCTTTGAGAAGCGTTCCTAGGACCCACACCAGGTGCTCAGTGTGTTGGATGCTTTAATGGATCCAAGCAGCTCCCACAGAGCCTGTCCCAGGTTAAAGAGCAGCGTGGAGGAACCTTTATGCTGCAATCAGCCCAACCCTCCTCTTCCTGTGGGGAAGGTTTTGGTCCAGACCTCATCCAACAAACACCTCAGCAATCAGCAGGACGTGGCACTGCTTTTTGAGAGGTGCCTGTGTATCCTCTGTTAATGAGGCTATTGCCCAGAAGGTCCAGGAACCCATTTCAGTCCCAAAAATTATGTATTACTTCTTTCCTTGATAGAATTCCCTGTTCTGCAGGCTGTCATGGCTCTATCCCCCATCCATCCTGGAATATGACATTTTGTATGCTAACTCTCAGAGACAAAATTTGGACCTCCAGGGGAAACTTCATCCTTAAATTTAAATATTCATTACACAGCAAAGCTGCACCTCTGCTGCCCTGGGCTGAGCAGAGTGGCTGACTCACAAATTTCCTGCTCTGGAAAAGCCCCACTTTGTCACTAGGACAGCTGTGGAAAAGTCAGCGTTGGAGTCCCTGCAGCAGCCAGCACAGGGTGTCAGTGTGTGCAGCAGCAGAGGGTGACAACCTTCCACCCCTGGAGGGAGCTTGGCTGCCCATCCCAGGATGGCTCCTGACTCGATGGATCCCTCTCTCCCCAAGAAGACAGGGCTGCAACTGAGGAGCCTCTGCTTTTGTCCCTGACTCTGGTCCTGAAACCACAAGCAAAAAAAAAAACCCCACATCATCCCTGTTTCCTGCACTTTGCCCGGTCACTCACTCGCATTCCAAGCCATCAAGATGAGAAGTGTCCCCTTTCTTTGCAGGCAGCCTGACACGAGGGACCCCGTCTGGTTTTCACCTCGGGGCGGGCTGTGCTGAGCTCTGCTGTGACAGGCAGCCACTCCCGGGAGGACACGGGACGTGTTGAGCACAGGGAGGGTTCTCTCCCATGGGATTGGGTGGTTGGGAATGCAGCCAGCGAGGCACTGCTCACCAGGCTTTCCTCACAGAAACAGTGCCCAGGGCAGCACAGGTCCCTCCCTGTCCATCGGGAGAAGCGAGTCCTGCTGCCCCAGAGGCTCTCACCAGCGGTGAGGGGAAGCACCCAGCACATGAGGCACTCAAGAAGCGCCCTCAGCCAACAAAACACAGGGTTAACATTCTACAAGTCGCATTCACAGCCTTCCAGGTGGCTCCTCGTGTACAAAACCCCTCCGAGGCTTGATAACAAATGTGCCACACTC
Source organism: Oriolus oriolus (assembly GCA_013400235.1). Taxonomy (NCBI): domain Eukaryota; kingdom Metazoa; phylum Chordata; class Aves; order Passeriformes; family Corvidae; genus Oriolus; species Oriolus oriolus. Next base: position 282,259 of record VXBT01012526.1, read on the forward strand.
TTGTCTGGTGCAGCTTCCCAGGGGCACTGGAAACAGTGATGTTCATGACTAAATGGATGGAAGAGTTGCAGAACATGATGTCAGCTTGCTAAGAACCTCATCCCAGTTATACACACAATTATTCTCTCTACAAAAAAAAAAAAAAAAAAAAATCAAAGGTGCCCCATCAATTACTGTCTTTTTACCCTACCTCCTTTTCTATTATTTTGTACTTTTAAAGCGTTATATGCATTAACTAAACAGAATTTACAGCACACACATTGATTTTCCATTAATCTCGCTTTAGCTGAGCCTGAAAATAGTCAAGCTACTTTTTCTTCTGCCACAAGTCAAGCACATGCAATCATCTGCAGCACAACTGAGCTCTTTGTAGGGCACTTGCTGGCCACCAGTGGCTCCCAAACCTACAGCAAAAGAGGTTTTTAATATTTGATATCCAACAAGGCCAGGTTGGATGGGGCCTTAAGCAACCTGGTCTGGTGAATGGCACCCCTGCCCATGGCAAGGGGGTTGGAACAAGATATTTAAGGTCCCTTCACACCCAAACCATTCTAGGATTCTGTGGTGATGCCATGATGATTTTTTGCTTTTTCTTTTATACCCCTTTTATACACTCTCTTATACAACTTTTATGTATTCTCAGTGCATTTAGCCCACACAGTTATAATTCTTTAAGTTTGATCCCTTCCCTCACACCCAATATCCCATTAAGCCAAGAGCCCAAACACCCTGGAAACCCCAGACCCCGAGGGCCTCTCCAGAACACATTCTGTAAACAAAGCCAGGCCCAGCCAGGGGAAGGTTCCTCGCTGAGGGGTCTCGCTGGAGTCCCTCCCTGGGCAATCTTTGATAGATGTGCTAATTAGCAAGGCCTATAATTGCACCCACATCACATCGTGGGGGGCCATTCCTTCGGGGGGCATTTCGGGGTGCATTTCGATGTGCATTTCGGCGCCCCTGAGGGTCCTTCAATAAACACCGAGGTAAAACCCTTTTTCCCTCTTAACTGTGTTCAGCTCTCTTAATTTTAAGACCAGGAAAAGGCGTCAATGATATGTGGCTATATCCACTGAAAACACTGGAAATGCCCATTACAAACCGCATTTCTCAGTGCAGACACAAACACTGTCATCTCTATGTGCCCTTTCAAGGGAGAACAACATTTTGGGTGGGGAGTAAAAGGAAGTGTCCAAAGCCAGGGATTACAAGGAGGGGCCTGGCTTTCTCCTGGGCAGCTCTCGCAAAGCAGAGCCAGGCTGTCACACAGAGAGGGAGTTGGGTTCCTCCAGCCCCATGGGAGGAGGCCGTGGCCATCCCTGGGGTGTGGGACAGGCACCCACAGCCCCACAGTGATGCTCTGCACCTCCCGTACCATCACAACAAACCATCTCCTCCCCTCACCAACCACTTGGAGGTTTCCAGATAAGAAGCCATTAATGAGGTTAATGGGTAATTAGACACATGGCTCACACACACACAAGCGACTCAGCGTACCTGGCACTAATACATAAATATTTTTAAATGGCCAGAGACAAATGAGAGTGAAACAACACAAAAACCTGCTGCTCTGGAAGCTTCCCAAAGTTCCCTGCTCCATCCCCAGTGCCAGCCTGGGACACGGCTGTGCCACTGCAAGCGGGAGACACTATGATTTGGGGACATAAGGCAGCACCAGAGCTCAGGGTCAGACTGAGCACGCTCTCAGTGACCTCCCAAGCACGGCATGTGCCAGCCAGGCAGCGTGCTGGGTTTGTCTGGCATAGGGGTTCTTTTCTTCCCAGGAGCTGCTGTGGGCCTGGTTTGGGGATGTTGGAGTCTCTGCTGAGCAGGGCTCATACAGCCAAGGCCTCACCCCACCAGTGAGGGGGATCAGGGTGCACAAGAAGCTGGAAGGGGATCCCTTGGGACCAAAGGGACGTTCCATACCATGAGGCTCCATATTGCATCATGCTCAGCACGCAAAGCTGGGGAGGAGGAGGAAAGGGGAACATTTGGAATGACAGCGTTTGTCTTGCCAAGTCAGCATTACACGTGACATCCCCTCTGTCCTGGGGATGGCTGAACACCTGCCTGTCCATGGAAAGTGAGGGGTTAATTCCTTGTTGGCTCTGTTTGCGTGCACAGCTTTTCCTTTCCCTGTTACACGGTCTTTATCTCAGCCCACGAGGCTTTTTGCACTTTTGCCCTCCCAATTCTTCTCTCACCCACCCCACTGGAGAGAAGTGGGAAAAGAGCTGAGGGGGAGCTGAGCCGCTGACTGGGGTTTGATCCCCACAGTGATTTAATAGTGAGTGAGGCTGAAAAAGAATTGCATCAGCCCCCAAATAATTCTTTTTTTTTTTTTTTCCCCTAAAAGTTACAATTTTTCTGTGCATTGGTTTCCTGGTGTGCAATGTGCTGCCCCAGGTGGAGCTTGCATTGAGCCCTTTAATGGTCCCTCACCAGGTCCCACCTGAGCAAGCCCAGCAGGGAGGGCACTGAGGGGCACCTGAGCTTCCTCAGTGCCCCAGCAGTGACATTCCAGCCCCAGGAAAGCGGGGAGGCTGCAGGTGCCAGCCATCCCTGCCCACGCTGACAGTCCCACAGCAGTCGGTGCAGTGATTATCCTGCCCTGCAGAGAGCTGCAGGCACACCTCCAGAACGGCACAGGTGGGTATTAAATGCTCTTTCTTGCACTCCTACTGTTCCACACCATCATTAGGACGAATAGGGGGACTGGGAGAAAGTCAGGGAAGGTTGTGTCTTTTCGCTCCCCTGTGAGCTGAAGACTAATTTAGAACACATTAATTACACTTGGATATGCCTGAAAGCCAGCAGAGCAGTGAGCAAGAGTCCTGGAGGTAATTGAGTACTGCAACAAGAAAGTTCTTTTAGCAAGTTTTCCTTTGCAGAGTGGGGCAAAGCAGGAGATGGGAAGAGGAGCAGAGCACAGAGCAGCCCTCCTGGACACTGCAGCATGGGCAGCTCGTCCCCGTGGGATTCAGCTGCTGCAGCACAGGGACCCATGCAGCCCAGAGCAGTGATCTGCCTCCTGAAGGGCTGGCAGGAGTGTGCTGAGAAGGATATTCAAGGCATTCAAGTATGTGAGTGTCCTTCTTGGTGCTCAGATCTCCATCCAAACACACGTCCCTCATACAGCTGCTCTCCTTATTCCTGCTTCCTCTTCTCCTTCAAAGGATTCTGACACCAAGAAATCCCAGTGGAAAACTTTCTCAAGGCCAGAAGAGGCTAAAACCGGGACTAGGTCAAGTCTGTGTCCCATTTCAAAGCATTTCACCTTCCCACTCACCTTTATCCATCTCCCACATACACCCAGCCCTCCAACACTTGTCTTGGAGCAGAGACATTTGACAGGAGAATGAACTGGATTTTGTATCTGCATCACCCAGGTGTTTTTCCCCACACACACCTCCAGCAGTCATCTCACAGGCCTGGTGCATTTGGGGGGGAAAAAAAAAAAATCAAAAAATGAAGTCTTTCACCACATCCAGAGAATCAACAAAACTGGAGTTTTAGACCTGAGGAAATGCCCTTTGCACCACTGCCCCAGCTCCAGAAGTGTGGTGGAAACTTGTGTTGACGTATTTGGTGTAAGTATTCCAAAGTGGGGAATGTTTTGGAGGCAATAAAAATTTCCTTTGCCCTGCCCACCAGGCGAGGAGCTCGCTCTTCAGGCAGAAACACTTTGTGCTCAGCACCTGCTTAGTCCCTTCCTGAGCTGCTCCAGTTTTCCCAAAATTCTCTTAAATTTCGTACAAAAGTGCAAACTCTCTCCCCCATTTTTTGACCTACATTCATTTATCAAATTGTGGCTAAAAATAGCGCCAACTATGCAGAAATGTTTTAAACTGTTTTTCTGCACTTTCTCTCTTTTACCATCTATTTTAAGGCTCCAGCAGCACTTTTCAGAGTACAACAAATGAGGGGTATGTGGTGGGCGGAAGGGAACGCTGCCATCCCATCAGAGGGGCCACAGATGCTCCTCCAGCTCAGAGACAGATGCTCCTCCAGCTCAGAGACAGAACCCCAGAAAGAAACGGATCAACAGAACTCCTGCTCCTATCCCTGAGACTGGTTTGTGGTGAGCCTGCAGATTGGAAGGGCTCAGGTCTGGGTTAGGAGGCGGCCCCACTTCTCTGCAGGTTCAGCTCGGGCAGAACCAGCCCTCAGGGGCAGAACAAGGCTGTGGCCACCTTGGAGCTCACTCTTGGCCACCCTGAGCAAGCAGCAGCTCTCTCTTAGAACACAGAGCTGCCATGGGAGGCAGGAGTGCCTCAGGTCACAGTGCAAAGCTGCCCTCAGCCCCAAAAACTTCATAGAACCTCCACACCACGCCCGTCTCCTGAGCTCTTCTTCAGGAAACGTGGAAAGGAACGGAGAAAGCTTTTCCCCCACACTCAGTGAACTTACAGGCAAAGCCTTTGTGAGCATTTGTCTGGATTTCAGGTGAAGGAGGAACCTTTTGTGGTGGCTGCCCAGCTGCTGGAGGCCAACCCACAGCGCATTTGCAGCCTGTGAACGACTCAGCCTCCCAGCTGTTTTCTGACTGCAGAAACCTGCATTATTTCCACACAGAAAATCAGCATTCTGGGAAAAGCACAAGCAGGAGAACCACGCCTGTAAACAGGAGAGAGGGGCTGAGGTGCAGCAGCCCAAATGCCTGCCCAGGTACCACGCCCAGCCCTTCCTTCACACTCAGCCTGACCAAGATCTGTCCAAGCAGAACCCCCTCCTTCAGGTGACAGCCCAGCTCCACGAGAGCAGGCAGGCCCAGTGCTCCCAGTGCCCACAGCCATTCCCCGCAGCCTGAGCCCCTGGCACTCACCCTGGCGCTCAAACACAGTGCTGCCACGTGCCAGGGGAGAACTGGGGGGGACTGGAGCACCCCACCAGAGCAGTCCCCTGCACATTATTATAATATTTATTTAAGGAAACCAACCCTTTTCACTTCTCAGCAGGCAGCATCTCATTAAATGTGTTGGGTTTCTGGCTGCACCAAGCAGCTGCTGAAGTGTTAGAGCTTCTTGTCACCTTATTACAATCCACTGCCAGCTGCTTCCAGCACTCCTTCCCTCCCCTCAGCCTTGTTTTTGCACTCCATGCTCCCCCAGTTCTTGCACCCCTCCCTCCATACCCCATCAGAACACACCACAGGCAGCTTCTCCTGCTCCAAAACCCTGCCAGCAGCTGGGAGCAGAGCGGGATCTTGCTCTGAGACCTGAAAATCAGCTCCTAAATCCTGCAGCAGCCTGGCACAACCGACCCCTCAGCCTTCAGGGGCTGGGAACAGAAGAGAGAAGATATGGTGGGGAGGGAAGCTGGGTGAAAGCATTCCTTTACTCTGGCAAACTTCCAGCTCCCACAGAGCGTGGGCTGCCCAGCAACAGCAAGTTTTGCTCACCTGGAAATGGTCCTGAGGGCACTGGCAGCTTCCGGGGTTGTGGCATCAACACAAGGAGCTTGCAACAACCCCTTCCCCCGATACATTCTCCCTCCTCAAGTTCTGCACCGACATTGCTCATCTGTCCATGCAGCAAATAAGACAATTTCAGGGAGAAATGAAATCAGCTCTTCCATTAATGAAAAGCATTAAGCACAAATAAAATGAAACAGAAGCTGACCTACCTGGAGAAAAAGTGTCAAGAATCAGCAAGGAGAGGCTGCTCTGCCAAGGAAGATGAGCCAGGAGCTCAGTCCCAGAGCAGGGAGAGCCAATTTTGGGGGCAGCCCTGAAGTCAGAGCCAAGGAACAAGGCCAGGTAAGGCACCCAGACAAGAAAAAGAAGCAAACTGAGAGCCTGAGCTTAAATACACCCCTGCCTCAGGGCTGAGGGTGGGTGGGTCACCTGGTCCCAGGTGAGGCTGGTCAGGTGTTCAGAGCTTGGAAAGGTGTGCAGAACTCCAGGAAAGCTCTCCTTCACAGTGCTGGGGCTTGGCCAGTGTGCCAGAGCCACCACCACGGGCAGCTCCAGGACAACATTTAGCTCCTCTTACACTTTGAGATCTCCTGTGCTTGATCCTGGTGGTTAATTGCACCCTAACTCACACTAATTACATCACAAAACCCCAGATTTGGCAGCTGAGGAATTACCAGTGCATTCCCTGAATGAGCTGTCCCTGGAGTCCTGCCTGGGCAGGAGCACATCACTCTGCTCTCCCCAGGCACTGCTGTCAGCCCAGAGCCACCAGCGTGTCCCAGTGTCACCAGTGCTGCTGGCCCAGCATGGGGGGAGCAGAGTGAAGGCCCCCATCCACCCTTCACCACAGCCATAAAGCCTGACGGAAACCTCTCTTTCAGCTGAAACCACACATTGCTGACGCCTCTCTTCTCTCGACCCTTCTCCTCCAGGTTTGTCCTCCTGCTGATCATTTCCACTTGTGCCAAACTCCACTCCTTTCTATTTCCTCTCTCCTTCACCTTCTGGGTCCCATGAAACTAATCCACAATAAGCAGCTGTTGGTTTTTCAGGCTGTACATTTGCAACAAAAACAATCCAAATTCTTCCTCTAACAGAAAATGAATAAACAAAAGAATAAAATCCTCCCAGCACAGAACAAAACAGGAATGGGAATGGCAGAGCCTGATAAACCACCCCAGTTTCTCAGGGCTGGGAAATGGGTCAGAAGGGGGATAGGGCTGGGGTTCCCATACCTACACCAACCACCCTCAAAACGATTCTGCAGCTCTCAACGGCGGTGTGAGAACGTGAGGATTTGGGCTTAGAGAATTGTTTCCACTAAAACCCTTTGGGTGCTTTTAAGGGCTCTAATTCATTAACCTTTCCTTGGCTGAGACCAGCTAATGGATATCCAGAAAAGCAAAAAGCAATTAGACAAATTCATGGGGAAAAAAGTCCATCAACGTTATTAACCACAGCCCCTCAAGGAAGTGCCTGAGCTGCAGGCAGGGAGAGCTGCTGTGGGCTGGGGAGGTGCAGCTGCTGTTTTCCCTGAGCCCTACCCATTCCCCTGGCTGCTTCTGGAGATGAGGGTGCTGGGGCAGGCAGAGCCTTGCTCTGACAGGTAATCACTGTCCCCAAATTAAGCTTTATTGATGGCAAAGCCCGAGGATGGCCGACCTTTCAGAGCCCTCACTCTATACAGAAAATACTCAGGTTTTCATTTGGCCACAAGACAGCTCCTGTGGAGAGGGAGACCTGTCAGAGAGGGTCACTTTTGGGGTGGCTGGTGCAGCTCCTGCAGCAGCTCAGCAAAGCACAGCCTCGCATGGGCAGCACGTGTGCTCAGCCAGACACAACTGGGACAGGCACCTTCACACCGGGCCTCCTCCTTGGTCCCGAGGAAATTCACACCCATAAGGGAGCTGGAAGCTCTGGAATGGTGCAGGAAGTGGTGACAGCCCTGATCCTGTCTGAGGGAGCTCTCTAATGCACAGCCCCTCTCCAAAAAGCTGCTCACTCATGGAAACGGGAACAAGTGGGAGGTGATGGATGTGAACATGAGCCCTCAGCCCTGACCCAGGGAATGAGACAGGATGAGGTCTGGATGAATCCTCTGCTTTTCTAGGAAAGAAGGAACCACCTGCAAATGCGCAGCCTGCTCTGCCTGGGACCTGGGGTATGCCAAGATGGGAAATTAGGGGGATTTCTAGGGTCCTTTATGAGCCTTTCTGAAGCTTGTCTGCATGTGATAATCTCCAGGGAGACCAGGTTATTACTGAACCAGAGGGCGACCTCCTTCTTCCAGGATGCCCACCCGGGTTTTGGCACGGCAGTGCTGCGTGGGGCCAGGCTCTGGGTGCCACCACACACCCAGCAGCGAGCCAGGGCCCTGAGCCCCCTGTCCCCTCAGCTCCCAGACAGGGACAGACAGAGAAGACATAAAAGGAGACACTAACTAGAAGTAACAGCTATCAGCAGCCTTTAACAAATACCTCAGGGCTGCAGAGGGTTGTGTTTCCCGGATTTAATGTGCTGTGTACGCAGACAGTGTGCTGAGAGCCCTCTCCTCTGGTGTTCAGCGCAGGGTTGAGGGCATGGCAATCACAGAAGTGGGGGCCAGTGAGAGATGGAGAGCCCAGTGAAGGGTTCTGGCTGGTACTGACCAGGTTCATCAACTCCCTTACACACTGGGGACAGATTCCTGCCAGCCAGGGCTACCTGATCCAGCTTCCCTGAGGAGAGACTGGGCTGGATCCTTCCTCAGACCTCCTTCACTCCATGTTTCTACACATTCCTCAGTGGTTTTCAGGTGGCAATAGCAGATATTTGGCTGTTTGATCCAAACCAGAGGTCTTGAAGAGGAAGAGGAGGAGGGCTGATTACAGTCCAAAAACAAATTAGAGAGCACTGAAGGGCATTTTCTGAAAGTGCTCGTGTCATTATTTAGCAGATGCAGAAGAAATGAAATCAAAGAGACTGAAAGCTGAAATTAAAACAGACTTTGATGCTGAAATGGATTTTTTTACAGTTGTAACAACAAGGCTCTTGGGGAAGGGGTACATGGCAGTGTCAGGCTCTGCTGGCCCTTCCCTGATCAGGACCCATGCCCCCAGCAGCAGAGTCACAGGGGACAGGGTCACAGCGCTGCTGCTGCTGCTGCAAAGGGCTCCAGCTTTGCTCAGAGCTCACTGTCAAAGCTCTTCATGTGGTGGCTCAGCTCTGTTGCACCTTCATTGTCGTTTTCCCCTCTTCCCTCCCCCTGCCCCACCTTACATCTCCCCAGTCATATCCTTCTTCCCCATTTCTTATAAAAAGTGCAGGAGTCTGATTTCCCTCAGATGCCCTCTTTGTATCACTTCAACCTTTCTTATCAGGCATGCAGCATCACGGGCGCCTCAGGTCTGCTCTGGGGCCGACCTCCCTTGGCATTCCCAGCAGCTGCTCTGCCCAGATCCCTGTTCCCAAGTCAAGGCCCTTCCTGGGCGGGCTGGTGCTCTGGCTGTGGTGTTGTTGGGGTTTTTTAGTCCCAGTTTATGAAACATCTTTTGAATGTCACAATCTTTTCAGTTGTGTGAGCCAGCAGGCACCTCTGAGCAGCAGGACAGTGCTGCCAGCTCTTGGAACTGGCACCCATTCCAAAGGCTGTGCTGGGATGAGCTGTGCAGACCCCGGTCCCCGAGCACACAGGTGTGTGCAGGCACATGAAGAGGGCTGTGAGGCCCTGGCACAGGGTGCCCAGAGAAGCTGTGGCTGCCCCATCCCTGGAAATGTTCAAAGCCAGGGTGGACAGGGCTTGGGAGCAACCTGGGATGGTGGAAGGTGCCCCTGCCCCTGGCAGGGGGTGGAACGAGATGAATTTTAAAGTGCCTTCCAACCCAAGCCATGCTCTGGTTCTATGTACACACACAGCCCTTCTCTGTGCCACAGGGAACTCTTCAGAGTCACCTCCAGGCTGCAAAAAGCCTCAGAGACAGCCACAACATGGGCACAACCTCAGCCTCCACCAGCCCCGACAGCCAAGCCAGGCAGGGACACGCAGTGAGCCAACACACAAACACACACACATGCATTTTGGGAATTCCTTAAAACACAGCTGAGACCTTATCAGACAGACTTCTCCCAGAGGAATGATCCCCAAAAGCCTCTGACACGACACCCAGCCAAGCAACAAACCCACCTGTGCCCAGCAGGGCTGGAAATGCTGATGGGCTGTGGAGGAGCAATGCCTGGTACTGCAGATCTGCTTGTGAAAAGTTAGGAAAGTACAGGAAAATTCTAAGAAAAAGAATCAAACCATGTAACTGATGCATTTGAACATCAAAGTGCTCTCAGCCAGCTCTACCCCATTATTTATGGTTTACTCATGGGTTTAATTTTTCTGCTTTGTTTTTTTTTTTTTGTTCATGTGTTGTTATTTCCTTGAGAGAACATGAGAACCCTCTGGGGGATCAGAAGATTTTCTCATTCTGCTTAGTGAAAATTCCCTAATGATTGTAAAAACAAGGCAAAAATCAATAGAGGATTATTATCTGCAGGGATTCAGCTGCTCTCTGCCTGAGTGACAGCAGAGCTTTTCCAGACTGTCCCCCTGACACTGGCTCCTGCTCTAGCACCAAAGTGGAAAGGGAAGAGCAAGCACTCCTTTGAAAGGCATATTTTAGCTTATTTTTGCTCTGGACACATCCAACGGAGTTTCAGCCCCAATCCAAACCTTAGACCGGCTCCCTGCACATCCCTGCAGGATGGAAAAACCAAGTGGAGCTTACACCAGCTGGTAAGAGCTAACTGCAGCTAACTGGTTGAAGCTCACACCAGCTGGGGAGCCCAGGGCACGAGGGTCCTGCAGAAGGCTCAGCAATTTGTCCCCTTCTTTAAAAGGTCGTCTAAGTCCTTCTGCAAAGGCAGGTGGAATAGGGGATGGGGAATCCTTCCCTGCACTTCCAAACTTCACAGCCACAAAGGGCTGTTCTAGGGGTGATTTCCTTTTGTTTTTGGGCTTTTTTGGGGTGACAAGTGTGTGCCTTGTGAACAAAGACCAAGGTGTTGCCACGCACCCACTTCCCAGAGGCAGGAGCAGATCCTGCACGTGCAGGTGGGTTTTTAGAGGCAAGGACACACTCAAACAGCTAAATACCCATTGATGGAAAAAATCACACTTGTGCCCTAATCCTGAAACTCCTCTCAAGGAGTTCTCTCACAGAGCAGCTTCTCTAGAGTCGCATCCCTTCTGTGCTGTGACATTGTCTCAGAAGTCAGTCAGGCAAGGTCAGCACAGGGACAGAAATGGATTAGAGGTCTTTCATGCAGGCACAGGGGAGATGACCCACCAGAAGTGCCAAACCTGCCAGTCCTTTCTGTCAGGAAAGGTTTGGCTCAGGAAGGACTTTTCAGACAAGAAATAAATGAAAAAAACCCCAAAAAACCACAAAGTAAATCTCTTGAATGCCTTCAAATAAAAGAGACTGAAGATATTTTACAAATAAAACAACCAAACAATGAATGAGGAGTGGGAGGAGAGACAACAAAATGAATAATTAGATAATTAGGTTAATCCTCAGGAAATGAGCTAATTCCGAGGTAGGTGACAGCTGGGGACTGATTAATTGTTCTGCCCCGGGAGGGACCACGCAGGGGACAAGTCCTGCTTCAGATCTTCAGCAAATGAGCAGGGGAGAGTGCATCCCAGGGCTTCTCCTCTCCCTTCTGGGGCTGGGGGGCCCCAGGATCCTGCTCAGCCCTTCCAGCGCAGGGATGAGGGAGGGGACAGTGCTGCAGGAGGTCACCACACACCTCCAGAGCCAACAGGAGCAGGGACAGAGAGCAGGACAGGAGCAGGAACTTGGGTTAAACGAATGCTCCATGCAGCTGGGGGAGCTCAGCTTTGCCTGAGTGCAGTGGAAGTTGTAGGGACAGGAAGCACGTGCCCAGCAGGGATGAGGCAGTGCTCCCCATGGACTGAGAGCCAGGAGAAGCAGCAGGAGCACGGTTGTGCCTACAGGCATTATTTTTATCTCCTCAAGATTAAGATGAAATGTTATAATCATATTTATCTTGCTTCAGTGGAGATATATTAGGGATATAACAGAAGTGGAGTCTGACATTCAGATATGAATTCACCATGTCAGATCTGTGTTATGTTATCCTTTATCAGCTTCTTGTATGACATGATTAAATAACATTATTTTACTCTTTTTACCATGAGCATCCTTGCTGGCTTGGGTTCTTTGAGCTCTGGTGATTTTTTTTCAGCCAGTTTCTGAGGGTCAGCACAGGCACACAAGGAACAGGCTGCCCATGTCACTGGGAAGCTGGGTCTTTTTCTCCATTAGCTCAATCATGAACTCACTGATTAAGGCCCCAGCCCACCCAGTTAGTCCTTCTGGATAAGCAAAGGAGTGGCCAAGCATCTAGAGCAATTCCTGCTGGAGTTGGCAGGCATCCCCCCACTCCCAAATGAAGGCACCAAAGCACGTGAGGAAGCAGCAAAATGCACGATGCAAGCACCAGGGTGAGGTTTTCTGTCCCTGCAGGCAGCCAGCAGCTGCCATTTGATGTGATTCCTCATTAAACTGCTCATTAGCACACCAGATCTGGGCACTGCTCTCACTCCTGCTCACACTGGGGCCGTGGCAGCCCCAGGTCCTGCTCCAGTGAGACCATCCATCTCTGCACACCTGGACAGCAATTTTTCACCTTTTTTAACTCACCCATCATCATTTTTCCCAGCAGACGGAGTTGCAAATTGAAGCTCCTGCCAGCGGTTCTACTTCACTGCAGCTCTCAGCACGCTCAGGGCAGAGGAGGAGCTCTAAACCCAAGCCCCAGAGCCGGGGTGCTGGTTTGCTGTGACAGCGATGCTGGATGTCACCACAGCACCACGTCAGCACACACAGCCAAAAGCTTGGCCCAGACTGGCCCTGCAGCTGCAGCAAACAACCCCCAGCGTGGTGAGACATCCTCACTGCATCCCATCCTCTGCAGCCGCTGCCAACAGCTCAGCCCCTCGCTGATGCACAGGGGAAAGGGATGATATTTCTTTGTCCCAGGCTGAGGATTAATCCTAACACTGATTTAAAAAGTTGTAAATTGGCATTTGGAGGAGAGGAAAGGGTAAGGCCAAGGATAGATTTTCACACTGCACCTGCTTTGGGTGTGTGGCCATGGGCACAAGCACCCCAGAGCGAGCTCTTGTGTTTGATACACTGGTAAAGGTTTGAGAGGTAATGAACACATCTCTGCCAGGACACAGGTTCCTGCATATTTGATAGTGGTGCTGTAACACTGCTTATTCTCCACTTTTCCCTCTCTCCCATTTCAGTAGCTTTCCTGTGCACAGCTGCAGGAAGAAACCTCAGGAAGTTTTTGTGCCTTGGAAATCTCCAGACATCGTGTGTGGAGAGGCAGGGTAGGAACGTGTTTGAGCTCACACCCAGCAAAGCCAAAACCGTGGTTATGTCAGCGGGATGGGTCTTGTATTCACACTCATCTGCATAATGCTGAGCACGGGGCAGTGCTGTGGGTACCCCACAAACACAGCAGCAGCCAGGTGGAAGCCCCCAAAACCCGGGAATGGCCTGGGAGGGGCATGAGCAAGGCCACAGCACCTCCCTGTGCCTGCACTGCAGGGTCACACGCCCGTGAAACCCTCTCTGGTGGCTGCTGAGGGTGCAGGGCTGGTGCAGGGAGGGTTTTCACAGGCTCAGGCAGCTTTGTGAAGGAGCCAGGATGGAGGGGTGCTGGGAGAAGGGTCCGGAATTTTGACACGATCACTGGTGGCACTTTCACTGCAGGCAGCTCCTCCACTTTGCATTCCAGTCCAGAAACAGCCTTTGCTGGGCTTTTCTGCCTCAAATCCAGCTACATCCAGGCTCCTGACACAAACAAGGCCTTTCCCAGCCCTTCAGCTAGACCCAGGGACCTCCCAAACTCACCTGTGTACGGTCTCAGCTTGACAAGAGCCAGCACAGCTCCAGGAGGGGAACATCAGCTCGTTCCTCAGATGTGCAAAGGCAGCAGCACGTGCTTTCCAGCAGCGCCAGCTGCGCTACTCGGGGCCGTCACCGATAATGGTTTGATTAAGAATTTATACATGTGTTTTACCTTGTTCCTATTGCTGCTGCTGGCAGCAGCAGCCCTCAGCTGAGAGCTAAAGCCTCACAGCAGAGAGAAGGCAGGGTTTAGCTAAAGGTAAACTCGCTTTTCTCGGAAATGCCTCTGGGACGAAGTTTCTGGATTTCCAGGGGGAAGTGAGGCCCAGGGTGTAGGCTGTGGGAACACCTTGGTCTCCGACATTCCCATGGGGACAACAAAGCCACTCACTGAGGACCTGTCTGGGTGTCCCAGGTGGGCAGCAGGGATGAGATGTCTGTCTCCAAGGGTTATTGGGGACCCCAGAGGCCAAAGCCTCCCTGTCTCACCCCCAGACAAGGGAAAACCCAGCCCTAACCTGTGCCTGGATGCAACGAGGATGCACCTGGAGAATCAAGAAGCCAAACAGGAGGTTTGACAGTGTACTCTGTCCTGCCAAAATGAAAAACAAAAAAAATCCCAACAAACCCAGACACATACAAAAGAAAATTCAATGATTTTTTTTCTAATGAACACCGAGGGGTTGCTCTTTTCTGGTACTTTGGGCATTTACATATAAATTGCTCTGTAATGGCTCTGCCCTCCTTCTCTTCAGTGTGCTGTTAATGAGCTGTACAGAAGGTCAGGGGCTGAGGGAATGCTGCTGCGGGCAGTGGTGTGATCCTGTCCTCCTTTCCCTCCCGCGCTCCCCGCTGGCTGCTCAGGTTACCAGGCACCCAAAAAAGCATTCAGGCACCCAAAAAAGCAGTCAGCCATCCCAGCGATGCCAGAGGAGCCCTGTCCCAGTAGCAATGGATTTTGCACCCCATCCCCAGCGAGGTTTTGTCCGTCACGTAGGTGTGTCGCGGTGGCACAGCTGGCACCTGTGACAAGAGCATGAATTGAGTTTCCCACAAGCCTCCTCCAGCCCAGCGTGCTCACGACTGCCAGCCTGATGACCCCATCCTGACAGCGCTGAAATAAACGGGAGCTAGTCACCTCTGGGAAGGCAGACTGGTTTATTTAGAAAGCAGCACACACTGAGAAGGGGACCCGAGATCAGCCCGAAGGTCCCCGTGACAAAGCAGAGCAAAGCACGGCGCGCGCGACGCCAGGCGCTCCGCGGGCAGACAGGCACCGCAGGAGCACCTCGGGCACAGCACCAGGAGAGCTCTCATCAGCTTGTCCTGTGTCGGGGTCGGTGCGTTTTGGATCCTCGCGTTGGTTGGTCCTGGAACACGTCTCTGACTGGCTCGTTCTAGGGGTTCATTTCTGACCAGTCATTTGGGAACTGATGCACCAATTAACATCCGGAATGATGTCATCGCTTCTGCAGAGAGTTTCTGGAAAATTCTACCCATCAGCCACCCCCATCTGACTCTCATTTAGTGGTGACCTGGAGGTGTTACACCCGTACATCAGCGCACCTTAAAACTAGATTAACATCAACATTACAACTTGATTTAACCAATTATAAAACTCAACCCTAACACAGCTCCAACCACCCATCATCGTGCAACCAGCCCACCAAAGCCCACCCGTTTACAACAGCGCTGCAGAGGCAGCGTCCCCCTGAACGAGGACATTTGTCCCAAGACATCTCGCGGCACCCTGAGCCAAGAGGGGAAGAGCCGCCAGCCAGGGAGCAACAAAGGGACAGCAGAGGTGAGGTCCCACGAGCCACCTCGGGGTTCAGGGTTGTGGCTCTGGGGTTGCCCTGGTCCCTCCAGGACTGCTCAGGCGCAGAGCTGAGTACCCCCAAAAGCGACGTCTGTAAAGAGCAAACTGCCATTGTGTGAAGCAAAAAAATGCTACATAAATTACCACCAATTTAATATAATTTAAAGGACAGCCTTGTCCAAGGAGACAATTAAGCATTTCTCAGAACAAAAAGGGAGGTAAACAGGCTGAACAATAGATTTCTAAAGCTGGAGAGAGTGTGAAATCCCTCTTTTTATTAGTACTGTCATAGTACTGCAATTAAAATTGTTGCCTGGAGGAAGGAAAGGGAAGCTTTAACCCAGCCTGCTGGATGATCCCACCTCAGCACTGGCAGGACATGGTTCCACTGCTAATCCAGACTGAGGGGCACAACTAGTGGTGATTTCCATGGTGACCACAGGCAACCTGGCCAAGCTGGGTACAGCAAACCCCAGGAAAAGCAGCCTGTGATGGCCATGGACACCTGAAGCCTTCAGGCCAGCTGGGGACCGTGAGCACGAACCAGAGCATGAGCAAAGGGGTGCCCAGGATTCCTGAGGACCTGCTAGTTACAGGCCGGTGAGAGAAGCTCATGTCCCCCTCATTACCAGTCTCTGGAGCCCTCCCATCCGAGATGATTAGCAAAAAAGCTCGTTTAGATGATCAGGGCTGCTCCCTCCCCCTCCCTCTCCTGTCACCCTCCCAGGAAGCAAACCCTGTTTGCCATAATTGATGGACACAATTCCCTGCAATTAGTATTTCAGCAGCAGGTAGTTAACCCTCGGGGCAGAGCTGGGTCTCTCTAGTTGGCTTGCTCTGCCTGGCCGTGAATTCAGAGCAAGCTCTTCAGATTCCTGTTTGTTTGCTGACCCATCAGGGCAGGCAGCCCTCTGCTCCTCCATCCAAAAAAAAAGCTCACTGCTCAGGGCAGCAACGTGCTCCCTCAATCCCCCTTGGATGCAGCACCCATCCCAAAAACCCCCCTGGGCCGTGACAGCTTCCTGCTCCAGGGACAAGGCTGAGGTCCTTCCCTGCCAGAGTGAATGCAGACACTAATGCAAAACTCCCTAATGACCCCAGAACCCAGGCTGATATTTAGACAAAAAGAGATTTGTTTATCCTCTAAGTTCCCAATAATCTGCATTTATTTTAATTGGCACTCATGGCAAGAGCATTTACAGGCAGCAGCTGGGAAGGTGTAATTATGTTACTGTCTGAGGCACATGCACAGCCTACGGGGATTCTGCTCCCAGAATCAAAAGGCAAAAAGAACCAAAACCAAAGAAAAGGGACAGCCATGAAGCCATGGAACAGGTTGCCCAGAGAGGCTGTGGACTCCTCATCCCTGGAAGTGTTCAAGGCCAGGCCCTGAGCAGCCTGGTCTGGTGGAAGGTGTCCCTGCCCACAGCAGGGGGTTGGAATGAGAATGTTTTTCAGAATTTGAACCCAAACCATTCTGCAATTCTGTCACTTCTCATGATCATGCAGACCCAGGCTGGCATGGAGGGCTTTGCACATCCCACAGACAGCACACCCCGTGCTGGAAGGAGGCTGATGTCTGTGGGATTTTGAGGACAGTGTGGCTGAGGGGCAGTGCCATCTACAGTGCTCTGCAAGGGAGGTGGAAATATGGCAGAGAACCTTGCAGGGATTATGAAATGCAAGATTTTCCCTGGAAATACTAAATATCATACAATCATAAACCAGCCTGGGTTGGAAGAGACCTTAAAGACCACCTTGTTCCGCTCCCCTGCCATGGGCAGGGACACCTCCCACTGTCTCAGGTTGCTCCAAGCCCTGTCCAACCGGGCCTTGGACACTTCCAGGGATCCAGGGGCAGCCACAGCTTCTCTGGGCACCCTGTGCCAGGGCCTCCCCACCCTCACAGCGAACAATTTCGTCCTAACATCTCACCTAAGCCTAATCTATGTGAAACCTTCAATCTTTCCAACCCATATTTTCTAGAGCTCCTGCACTGGGTGATGCCTGAAGGCATGAATACACGTTATGGCATCTCAGTGAACTGCTCTGCATCAGCTGAGTTCTCTTGCTCCAAATAAAAGGTAAAATATGTTGACTTGAAAGGCAATTTAAGCCAAGACCTTGGGTTTGCAGTTGGGTTGATCTAGTAGCATGCACAGAGGCCACATGGCAGTTCAACACCACCACTGGTAGCTCCCCAAACTACCTTTAATTGTGTTCATACCTCCCATGTTCTAATTAAAGCTTGATTTTAATTTTTCCCCTCAGAAAATAAATGGCCAGTCTTTACCAGCTTAACTCTGTCCTAGGAAACTTTTTCCTTGTGAATAGTAATTTTTTTTCAGATCATTTTTAACAATATCACAATATGCCTCAACCTCTGCCTTAAATCCTCCCTGTCCTGGATCTATTAACAAAACAGCTGAGAGCCAGCTTGGTCAGAATATTTAAAACTCAAATGGAAAAAGGTTTAACCCAGGTTAACCACCAGTAAAATAACATTAAATGCACCACCACTTGCCCAAGTACACGAAAAGGAAGTGCCAGAACACAAATGGGGGACTTTACCTGCACAAATATCCTCAGCCCCAGCGTCACAGGGCGGAGGCATCCCTGAGGCTTGGGGCTGCACCAAATGGGGGGGGGGGGGTCAGAGACAATGAGCCCAGTCCCAGCCTCTCCTCCTCCCCAGCACCTCCATGCCACCATCACACTGTCAGCCAGACTCACAGGAACCAGCTCTTAAAGTGTAATTTGTTATTCCGTCACGGTCATTTTCCATATTAATTTTATGCGGCATCAAAAGCCCTTTCATATGTTAAACTCTAATTCATATGCTAATACCCAACTTAGGGCAAGTTAATTATTTTTTGTCCAATTTATTACTCGGAAGGGAGAGGTGACAGCGGGTGGATTTTGGCAGCCGGCCGTGCGGGTGGGCAGGGCTGAGCCAGGTCCCTCCCATTCCCCGGCTGTGATCCATAGGCACATCCCCAAAACCCGCTCCGGGCTGACACAGCCATCCATCCCAGGGCCCTCCAGTTATTTCCTTACTGGTGGCATCTCTGGCAGAGAGGCTGGAAAAGGCTGCTCCAAGGCTTGGAACGGCACCGCTCAAACCACCCAGAGCTGTTCCACGCAGCGCTTGGGTGTGCCCAAGTGCCCCAGAGCACGTGCCAGGAAAGCAGGGATGGGGGATTACTGAAAAAAATGGGATTTTCAGATGAGTAATGGAATGATCCAGGCGGAAATCAGACAAGAATGGAACCTCTGCTCACTGCAGCTGTGTAGCACGCTTAGGAGGAATTCAGAGATGCAGCAGCACGCGAGTCCAGCGAGAGAATGAATTATTTATTAATTTTACAATATCATTTATATATCCTAGTTCCAAAAGACAATTGGACAGTGTCCACACCCGTCCTGAGGTGATAGGCTGAAGCACCAGATGCCCATTTAAAAATACTATGTTACTGTACCAAAACATAAGTGGAAAACCAGCAGGTGTGAGAATTATTTACAACAACCTATCTTACTGTTTACATAGCTTGCATAGCAAAGGAAAGTTCCTACAGAATCAGTGCAAGGAGATGGAAAATTTCTCTGCCCAGCAGCTTTTCGGTATCCACACAGCCACATTCTCATCCCATTCCATGGGTTTTGTCCATCCTGCTCTGTGCAGTGAGCATGGAATAGTGGCTGCAGTTTCCCACAAGCAGGTTCTGGGCCGCTCAGGACAGGCAGGAGGGGATGGGGACAGTCAGGGGTGCCCCAGTCCCCGACCTGAGTGCACAGCCCACCTGCAGCACAGTATCCCACTCTCCCTCCCATCCCAGGAGGAGTTTGGCACCTCAGGCAGAGCACCCACACCTCCGCCACGAGCGTGTGGTCAGAGCTGTGAGCAGTGGGACACACGGGAGCTCCGAGCAGTCCCTTGGTCCCCAGTCCCAGCCTGCCACCACCATGGCCTGCTCGGGTGGCATTGCTCACCCAGCCCCACGCCAGAGCCGAGCGGAGAAACACGCGGAGGGGGCACAGAGCGGGGATGGAGAGCATATGCTGAACATGAAAAAACCACGGTAGCGGTTTAGCCTTCACCCATTTTTTTTAAAAGAGTCTATTTTCTGCTTGAGGAAGCAGGTGCATTTCCCATCGTCACAGCATCAACAGCCGACAGGCTGTCGGAGGTGCGATGGCTGCAGGACAGTTGCACTGCCTGGGATTTCACATTCCTGACACATCCGATAATTATGCCAAATGAGCTCACCTCATCTTCAGCCTCGTGAGCTGCACAGATTAAATTAAAGGAAAGCTGTTATTGTCACAGACGAGGGAGGCGGGAGGGGAGAGGCACCAGCCCCCCGCTGGGCAGTGGGATGGGGCTCACGGATCCAGAGGATCCGCCTGGAAGGGTGAGGGTCACCCCTCTGCCTCCTCCCACCTCCCAGCCCTGCCCTGGGACAGACAGACACAGCACCACTCTGCCCTTCCCCAGAGCCAGGCATCGCTTCTCCCATCTCCCCAGCTCTCTTTTCAATTAACCCTTTTCCTCAAACCCTGCACGGAGCACCCCAGCCCATCCAGGGGATTTGGAGCACATACATTTTTTGATTCTCCGTCTTACATTTTTAGCATGAAAACCTCTACGATTTATTCCAGCGATATGAAGGAGCTCCACTAGGCAAAATGAAGCTGTAACTCCCTCAAGCTAAACTCCAAATTCATTTCATAATCCTTAGATAAAAGCTTGGAAGCCAGAATATTCATTACCAACCCGGGCTCCACAAGCAGCCGGGGTAGTAATGGAATGGAGCAGATTTGACACAGGGGATGTTGCTACAGAAATTAGCCTGTCATAAGATTACAGGGACTAAGTGTTATTGGGTGATAAGGTGTGATGTGTTAATATTAAATTATCTCACCAGTTTAAAAAAAAAATTAAAAAAAAAAAAAGGCACTGATGAAACTCACATTTATTAAAAGCCCTGAGTATGATATTAAAAGATCTAAGATAAACCAGTTTATTTCTGTGCTGGAGACCAAATTGAAAGGATTCTCCAGGAGGGATTCCTTTGAATGGAGCATTACAACAATAAAACAACAACAAATAAAAGCCTTTAATAAATGTTGGGACTAAAGAAGCCTTAAATATTCCAGACTAATCTCTCTGGGGAGAGTTCATTAACCCTTCATTCCCTTGCTTGTTGCATCAAAACAGGGATTAACTAGCGAGTGTTTCCATAAAGCTCTGTACATCCCAAATTCTCTGTCTGTAGCAAGAGGAGATTAACAATCACCCTGTGCTTCATGTGACACAAGGCTGGGACAGGATGCTAACAAAGGTTTCTGGAAAACAAAATAATAATGAACCAAAGCACAAAGCTTAAGTGATTTGTCCAAGTCACCGGGACCAGCAAGATAACAACAGGGCCATTGAGTATCTGGAGTTTGCTTAAAAATTTGATTTGTTGCCATCAGACAGCAACAAATAACAGCAGGAACTGATGTGCATTTGTTCTGAGCCGCGTGGTCACATCCCTCACACCCGGCCTGTGCTCATCCACTCACCAGCTCAAGTCACCACAGAGAAGCCCAGAGTGAATTTGTGTCTGCATTTGTGGGACACTGGGACAGGGAGGGATTTATGAGGCAGGCACGGAGCAGCCAGGGTGCAGCAAAGGGCTGGGGGCTCCAGGGAGCACAGCCCTGACCCACATAACCCCTGCTCACCCCAGCAGTGAGAGCTGGGGGGCTCTGGGGGTGACCCTGCCCTGCAGACTGTCGCCTTTTCCTGGTCTTAAAGTTAACGGAGCTGAACACAGTTAAGAGGGAAAAAGGGTTTTACCTCGGTGTTTATTGAAGGATCCTCAGGGGCGCTGAAATGCACATCGAAATGCACCCCGAAATGCCCCCCGGAGAAATGGCCCCCCACGATGTGATGTGTGTGCAATTATAGGCCTTGCTAATTAGCACATCTATCAAAGATTGCCCAGGGAGGGACTCCAGCGAGACCCCTCAGCGAGGAACCTTCCCCTGGCTGGGCCTGGCTTTGTTTACAGAATGTGTTCTGGAGAGGCCCTCGGGGTCTGGGGTTTCCAGGGTGTTTGGGCTCTTGGCTTAACGGGATATTGGGTGTGAGGGAAGTGATCAAACTTAAAGAATTATAACTGTGTGGGCTAAAAGCACTGAGAATACATAAAAGCTATATAAGAGAGTGTATAAAAGGGGTATAAAAGACAAAGCAAAAAATCATCATGGCATCAAGACCAGGCACAGAGCTCCTGTGAGTTCCAGGGGGCTCCAGCCTCGCATTGCCTGGGGGATTCACCTGGAGTTACACCTAGGTCAGAAATTAGAAGAGGTTCTCTAATCTCTTGGAGCTCTAGAGCAAGAAATATAATTAGCTTTAAAAGGCTGGGAAGTTCATTACAATAAAACACAAGCCACTGCCTTCAAGTAGGACAGACGGGATCCACCAGCCCACACTCCCCACAGGCACTTCCCTGTCTCTCTTACCCACAGCAGGTTGTTGTCCCCCAGGGCACTGAAGGATCTGTGGGAAGGGGTCTATGAACGTGGTCTGTAGTCCTAGGCCCCTAAAGGACTTCTAAAGGAACCTCTAGGAAGGGATCTATAAACTCCTAAAAACCCACTTGTGGTGTTTTCTCAAATCCCAGCTGTTTTTCCTTTTCCCCTTGAAAAAACCCAGCTGTTTCCCCCCAATGGTTGAGGAGGAAGGTGATGGTGCCCAGCACAGCGAGGTCACCCCGTGAGAGGAGCAGGGAGCAGCACCGTGCCTGGGGAGGGCAGAGGTGGGCAGGCAGAGTGCAGCCCCTCCCTGCCCACCCACAGCAAATTATTGCACCCCCTTCAACTCCTGAACCTGGAGTTTGTCCTGCTGCCCCACCACCTCTCTCTCCATCCCATCACGTTGCCCTCTCCTTGTTTAATTCCTTGCTGTTGTACAAGCTCAAGGCACAGCCCCCTCTCTCCTGAGAGATAAAGCCACCTCTCCCCCTGCCCACAGGCCCTGCAAGCTGGCAGGGGGCACCACGCAGCTCCAGGAAAGCCATGGACCCTCCCCACCCCGTGCCCTGGGATGAATGGCAGCCCTCAGGCTCCGGAGATACCACAATGGCGTGTTCTGCCCATGACCCAGCCGACTGAATAATTCAAATCTTTTCAAATCCGGCTGCATCGCCTCTCACTTCTCTTTGCTCTGGTGCACTTGGCACAGCTCTGGCTTCCCGTGAAGCAGAGGAGCTGCAGCGATGAACCTGCACTACCCCCACACCGGCTTCTGACCCGCGGATTATTCCATCCCGAGCTGCCTGGGAGCTGCCCTGAAATCAAACCGCCAGGAAAAAGAAGATAAATTTCTCTCCCCAGTTACAGCAAATTCTGCAGTGGCGGGATGCTTGTGTTCTCTCCGCACAAAAGATTACATTTTTTAAAATATTCTTTCTTTGAAATCTTTTGTGACCCTCGAGCAGCATAAAAATGCAACCCGGGGACGCCGAGCAAGGCTGGCAATCCGCTGGGGGGACTGGGAAGCGAGCACAGTGTCGGCACTTAACAAATAATAAATAACCAGCATTAATTATTGATCACAACCCCAGCTAATCAAGTTTCGTCCCCGTGGTTACCACGCTCTCCACAGCTCCCTTTGATAGAGCCCGTGCCCGGCCTTGCCGTGTGCGCCCGCCCAGCGCGCGGCTCCCCGGGAGCCCGGCGGGTGCTGAGCGGGGATTCAGGAAGATGACACCCCCACACACAGCCTGCCTGCCTCCAGGCTCCCCGAGGGTGTCTGCACATCCAGAGCGTGCCAAGTTTCCAGGGAAGCAGGGCAGTGATGGCATCCCGGGGTGCGGGTGGGCTGCAGTGGGGTGGGACGGTCTGGAACTGTGGCGGAGCGAAGCACGGAGCCAGCCCTGGCTTTGGCTGCACAGGGATTTTTGGTTGTACAGCCTGGGAATGGGTCCAAGACAATCCCCAGGAGCGCATCCCCATGCAGAGATGCACAACCCAGACCCAGCGAGGCTCTGCCTCCTGGCCAGACCCTTCCAGGGAGCCCCAGCCCCAGTCCCACAGGCCAATATCTGGGCCAATATTTGTGGGTCAGGGCAATCCCCCTCAGGGACTGGGCCCCCCAAAGCCCACCACGGTCACCTCTTGCCTTCCACCCATCCGTGGCAGTGGTGCCTGCTCTGGCCAGGAAGAGGGAAGGGACAGCACCTCCCTCTGCCCCTGCCTGCCCCAATTTCACGAGCAGTTTGTGAAAGTGTAATACAAGGGAACTCTGTCTCGTGGTCCTGACAGGAGCTGCCTGCCTGCTCCCTTTATGGGGATGTTAAATCTTCTGTTATTAAATGCAAGCCATTATTGGGATGTCACCGTTGCCTCTTGATGAAGCTCTACACCTGTGCAGACAGCCAGCCCCCGTTAGCTTATTTACAATTCATTATGAATGCTCCACACTGATTTGCCTCATCCTAATCTCTCTGTGGCTCAAGGATTTGTTTTCTCTGTGTGAGTTCAGGGCACTGGACCTCACTCCCTCCTCCCCAGAGATGTAGATGAATTGCCATTGCCATCCTGCCCCAAAAACAGCACAATCTGGGGGGAAGAAAAAAAGAAACAATGAGGGGTTTGTTCCTCATGTCCATGTGTTTGTCTTAAGGGAGGACAAAAGCCTTAGGAAAAGTCAGAGCTGGAAGTCAGGGGAGCAAACAGGATCTTACCAGGACCAGAAGAGGGACTTGAGTTCCATCTTCCTTGCGACAGGAGATGCAGCAAGCCCTCCCCTTCCCTCTGAGCTTCCCAAGCAGGCCAACTACTTAGCAAATAAGAACAAAAGCCAAGAAGATTTGCTGAAGGAAGAGTTAAACGCGCACTGCAAGTCCTAAAAGCAACATTTCTGGAAGCTTTGATAACTCTGTGAACAGAAGATTGTGCAAATGTTTTACCCACATTCATATTTCCCAGCAGATGCGCCCTTCCCCCAGACAATTTATGAGCCTTGATCCAAGCCAAACATCCATCTCTCTTTCAAAGACATTATGACCCTTTCCAAAATCTCCTTGAAAATGTGTGTTTCAGTGATTCTTTCTTGCTGGGAGCAATAATGCCAGTTCCAAGAGCTAAAAACATAAATATCAGACCTTCTCAAAGTGCGTGAGATGAGCTTAAAAATCAGGAGGCTTTCACGTAACTTGCACAGGTCTTTCACTTCAGGACACCATGGGAGTGGCAGCAACCCATTCCCAAGTGAGGATTTACTTCCAAGGGCAGTTCTGGCTGCAGATACCCACCAGAGAGATGGGAATGTGCTGGTCCTCATCCTTCCCTCCTACAGGAAAAGGCAAAGGCATCTCTCATGCCACGTGTAGTTTTTAACCCTCCTCTACTGATTTTTAAGCACCAACCACTGCTTCTCACCCTGGGGAGCGCTCCCCTCACAACACCGACCGTGAGCGTGGCCACAGGTTTGGATTTGCTCTTTGCCAGGTGTGTTGGGAAAGCTGCTGCAGGGCCACATGCCGGCCAGGGACCCAGGCACAGTGACACAGACATCTCCGAGAAATCAGGGCAGCGAGAGCGGCAGTCCCTGGGAGAAGAGCTGCCTCCTGCCTCATACGAGTTTCCTGATCACATTGTATTCCCTCCTGCTCAGGCAATATGCATTTGCTAATTTGTGCTGGAAAGGAGGGAATTCAGTATTCCCCTCCCTCGCTGCGTGGGGAATAGCCCAAATTTTCCAGAAATCTCCCCTGACTTGTCCTTTAAATAAAGCTTAAATAATGCCATACCGTCCTTTAGGCAGCTGGTGTCAGATATATTAAGAAATACAAATATATACTCATTTACAGAGAAATACATACACAATACCCTCTTTCAGGCTGCCCAGCAAGTAGAGCAGGAAAACACACCAATTTTCAAATATCTACAGATGAATATTGTGGGTCAGGCCATTAACCCTTGCTTGCCCCCACAGGATCCCATGCAGACACTTTGGAGAGCTGCTCTGTTGCAAGGCGCTGGCCCTGAGCAGCCCCACCCCTGCTCTCCCTCTGTCATTATTACCCACGAGGTCAGGCAAAGCACGATGGAAAAAGTTGTGATTATTTCATGGGAGGGAGCGTAAGGAGCCTTTCAGCCGGGGTGATGCTGGGAGCTTTATCTTCCATCAGATCAGGAATCAGTCCTGGCTGGAGCCATGGGCAGTCCCACGGGGAAGGGAGGCAGAGAGGGGCTGAGATCCTCTTTCTCCATGGACAGACCTGATCAATGCCACCAGGCTCTGGCCATTGCAGCCATGACCCTCCTTTCTAGTAGCCACCAGCTGCTAAAATCCCCGGAGCAGCCCATAATCTGGGTCTCTTCTTACAATCATCCCCAGTGTCTAACCCCGTGGTGGGAAATGTGCATTCCCATCCCTGCAGGGGAGAAGGGGGGCACTGGGAACAGAGATGCCCCAGGAGGAGACAGGATGGGGCTGCTCAGGGACCAAACACTATTTGCACCCCATTCCCACCCAAGCTGGAGCTTTTTATCCTCCACAGCAAGCCAAGCGGGACTGGGAATTTTCCCTCTCCTCTTGTCATGCCTTTGGTCCACGGAGCATCCTGGAGCTCCACAGATCTCATGTTGCTCCAGGGTTTAAGGCAGATTCTCGCTGCCTGACTCAAGGGATGTGGAAATCAGCATAAAATGGGATTTGGAGAGCAAAGCTGTTACTGGGGATAACTGAGAGCAGAGCAGGGGATGTGTCGGAGCCGAGGACCCTGCCCGGCTGCACACCGTGCTGTTGCCTTCCCACACCCTTGTGACGAGTATTTAGGGGAGAAAGAGGCATCTAGGAAAGAAATTCCGCTTGCCGTGGGGCCGAGCATCCCTTCTGCCCCCGTGTCCCTGCTCAGCTCTCCCCGGGACCACAGGGACCTAAACCCCGGCTCCTGCCGGAGGAGAGCGGGGAAGGACCTAGCACGGACAGGCTCTTTTCTGTCAATGGCATCGATTATTTCTGTAATCAGCACCTCGCTGCCGAAACTGAACATCCATTATTACAGGATTCTAAAACAAAAATAACCCCAGAGAGGGAAAAAGATGCGATTCAGACTCCGCCACTCCTGAACCGTGCGCGTTGGGTCAGTGCCATCTAGAGGCAGCAAACCGGTCCAAAACACCCAAGAGCACCCACATCCCAGGGTTCTCCCGGTGTTTCGAGACCTTGTGGCCCCAGAATGTTGGGAAGGGACATCGGAGGGGATGCTCTGTCCCGCCCCGGTGATGCAGAGCCACAGGTCCCAGCTGCTGTCCCGTGGGCACCGAGGTGGGAGCCACACCGCAAGCAGCCCTGCATCCCACATCCCAGCCCTACATCCCAAATCCTAGCCCTGCATCCCACATCCCAGCACTGCATCCCACAGCCCGGAACGGCCCCGGGGGCAGCCACACCCCCCCAGGACGGAGGCACAGCCGAACGTGCTCCCGCTCGCAGGCAGCCGCTATTAATATGCGTGGAGCTGTATTAATAGAGCTGCTAAACACTGCCGCGGGCCACAGGAACAGTTCAGCGCTTCGTTTTCATCCCAAATTAGATTGGAACAGCCAAACAAGAACATTTTTAAATTTTTTTTTTCACTGATGGAAAGTTCAGGAAAAAAAATACCAAATGAGAAAATGAGAGATGAACAAGCGCCACATCATTGCCGCCAGTGGGATCTGGGCTGGGGGTGTATCTGCCTGTGCTGCCCTGCCTCGTGCTCACCTTTAGGGCACCTTATTTCAGTGTGACAAACCTGCCCACAGGACCCAGCTGGCCCCCCCAGCCTGGCATCCCCCAGGGTTTATGGCTGGTCTGCAGACAAGGCCAGGACACAGCTTGTACCAGCCCCCTGACTGGCACTAAATCCTTGCCAAGAAGCCTTTGGCATAACCCCAGTGGTCCCTGCTCCCACCCCGCTGGGAGCAGCAGAGGTCTCCAAAAGCATCTCCCCTGTACAAACCTTTCCATTCACTTCTGCTCACTTCTTTTTTTCCCCCCAAAAATAAAAATTTCTCCTCAACATATTTAAGAGCAAGGAGCCTGCATAATGAAAGAATAAAATTGCCTCCTGTCCCTGGGAACGCTGTCCTGTTTTGCAATGATTAACTCGCTGTATTTGCATACTGCCCATTCCTGGCTAAAGACTCAGGGGGACAATTTCCAAACACTTTCTAATCTTGCACGGAGCCCGCACGCAGTGTTGTCATTTCCTGACAACCCCCAGCGTGGCTGCATCTGGCAAGCTCCACTTTTGCTCCCTTTTATTGATATTATTTCATATTTCCGCTGCTGGCTTGCCCACAGCCAGGGCCCTGCCATGCTGGGTGCTGCACTAATGAGAAGGATGATGCTTTCCTCACCGTGGAACATTGCTGCATAAATCAAGTGGTGCTCGCATGAGAAATGGGCTATTAAAACCCATCACGAGGGCATCATGGGTTTTGCTGAACGTGGTCTTTCCCATGCTCCCTGTTGGGGTGTCAGGAGCTGCTGTTCCTTTTCTGCCCTGGGGTTTGCAATGGATGTCTCCCGGGACAGGGTCTCCCCAGATCACCTAAACCCAAGATGGTACTTATCTACTGGTGCCTATTGATGAAAAGCAATGGGTCAGCCCATGCCACCCCAAATTATGCATTATGCACCCCAGGCTGTCTCTGAGGAAAAGTGCAGGAACACCAAGTGTCTTTGGGGCTGAGAATGCAATTGGAAATCAAAAGGGTTGGGGACCCTCTAATCGCTACAGCAGGGTTTTATTAAGCAAATTATTACTGAGCAAGTAAATAAAGCAGCAGGAATCAAAGTGGTGATCAATAGGATGGTTTGATGCAGGGCAGCCTGGGCATGGCCTCGAGGAGATCCCACAGAGCTGCCAAAGCCGGTGCCACAGCCAGAGCCAAGGGGAGACACCCCTGTGCACGGTGCTTGAGGGGAGCCAAGTAGGAATTAATAAAATAAACCCCGAAAAAGAGCTAGATGGGAACTCCTGAGAAGTATCTCAGGAGTTTCCACCCTTTTTTATATCCCACTTACATGCTGGCCCCACTGCAGCCTTTCCCTTCCCCTACGTGGAGGCAGCAGCACAGAGCAGCACGTGCCCCCTGTAAGCCCTTTTTCTGCTCCCAAAAGCACCAGCAGCCCCCATCAGCTGTGACCTGCTGCAGCCCCCCTTGGCACAGGGCTGTCCCCTCCCAGCACGAGGGAAAGAGCCGCACTGGGAGTCCCTAATCTCCCGTAAAAGCTCCCGTGTTGCGCTTTCCCCTCTGTGCAGATGCAGGAGCCAGCACGGAGTGCTTGGAAAGCTTCCCGAGCACCCAAGGCAAAGCTTTCCATCTCCACACCGAGCCTTCCCTGTGTTGCCAGACTGGAATGCAGCATCCTTGGTGGCCAGACTGTGGTCTGGGGTCGGGCACGGTGGTTTCTGCCCTCCCCGAGGGGCTGCCCCTCCAGCACAGAGCATCCCACAGCCCCAGCCACTCCCAGCGGCCTCGGGGCTCACCCAAACCCCTCTGCCCAGCACAGCACCAGTGCAGCTCCCCTTGGTGGGTATTTATGGGAGTGGAGGTGATCAAATGCTGGATGTTTGTTAACAGAGCACAACAGAAGTGAGAGGGGTAAACCCCAGGCCCAGGGGAGCAGTGACGGACATGCTGGGTGCGCTCAGGCTGCATCACTCACCAGGGCCAGCACAGCGGCGTGGCCAAGGCTGAGGACATCGATTTACTGGCTTGGGAGTGTTGCTTGTGTCTGACCCATGCCCACGGGGAGCAGCCCTGCATGGGGATTTTGTCCCCAGAGGGGAACATGAGCTGGCTGTGGACGTGCTCACCCTCACAGCCCTGTGCCCAGAGAGAGCAGCACTTTCGTGCTTTCCACCTCCCTTTGCTCATTCTTATCTCCTTTCTCCCCAGCCACAGTCTGAGGTAAGGGGTCACTATTTGTCCCCCTCCATGCAAACAGGGAGTAGAGCCCTCCCTCCCCAGCACACACAGGCAGCCCTGCACTGCTTGGTGCTGCTGGGAAGTGTCAGTGTCCCATATGTCCCGAATTTCCTGCTGCACCAGCCCAGCTGTAATCAGCTTTGGATTACCATCATCTCCTAAAGTACCAGACTCTGATAACATCCCTTCTGTTACTGACTCTAAATCTCCCCAGTCACGCAGATGGTTTTCCCCCAGCAACCCAGCACCAATTACTAGGAAGGGAAAAGAACCCCAAAATAGAAAACAAAAAGCAGTTAATAATGAGGGGAAAGCCAGACGCTGCTGCAGTGAGCAACTGGGGGCTGGTTTTTGCAGCAGCACAAAGCCAGGAGGATGTGAAGTGAACTCAGACAGCAGTGAATTTAAAACTGACCACTTCCCACAACGTGTCATTAACCTCCAGAAGATGCTGCTGCAAATTATCTCCGAGGGCTCAGTGGTGCAGGGCTCGGCCTGGTCAGAGGCTCAGATTGATGGTGAGGGGAGCCACGGCCACCTGAAGAACAAGAGAAAAAATGCTTTGTGAGTTACAGGGGTTTATCCTTCAGGACACAGTCCGAGGGCTGTCTGAGCACATAAAGAACTTCCCTTTTCTCAACAGTCACCATTTTTTCCCATCCTTTTCTTGAAGCAGCAAGTCCTGTCCCAGTGCTTTGAGCAGCCTGGCATGTACTTCTCACCTCAGATGTTCCAGCAAGTCCCCAGAGGCTCCTCGCCTGAGCTCCTGGTACCTCAGGATGCCCTTTGGTCTCCAGCTTTCCAGGAACGTGCTTTGGTGAGGAGCTGCTCCCACATCAGCACAGCCCATGCACTGCAGGGTCACAGCACACCAGGGCCAGCTCCTCGCCCCATCACGGATTGGAAAGTGGAGATCCTGAAAATCAGTGGCTGCTGCTTTCCAACACTTCTCCTCATTCCACTTCATTCTGGGTTTAAACAACCTTGCAGAGGGGTTTTTATCAATCTGGTTGCCTCAGCTGGTAAAACTCAGGTCAGTGTGGGAAGGACATGGGGCCCAACAATAGCTGCAGCAGCCAGAAAACAGAAAAAGGTTATTAATCATTATTTTAAGCCTCTGTGTGGTGCCTGGGATACATCCCACACCACAGCTGTGGGCATGGGGCAGCTCTGTGAGGGGCAGACAGGCCCAGCATGGAGCAGCACAAGGAAACCTGTCTCCCACTGATCTGGGACAAGGAGAGTGACACTGGATGTTGTCCCTAGGGACCACATTTTGCAGCATTAATGTATTTAAAAGCCCTGTGCAAAGAGCTGGGAGAGCAGGTGCTCACCGTGCAGGTACAGGACAGTCCCAGTGGGACACTTTGGTCCCCAGTGTTGTCCAAAAAGCTTCACCCCCCACATCACATCAGTGTTATAAACGGGTGGGCTTTGGTGGGCTGGTTGCACGATGATGGGTGGTTGAAGCTGTGTTAGGGTTGAGTTTTATAATTGGTTAAATCAAGTTGTAATGTTGATGTTAATCTGGTTTTAAGGTGCGCTGATGTACGGGTGTAACACCTCCAGGTCACCACTAAATGGGAGTCAGATGGGGGTGGCTGATGGGTAGAATTTTCCAGAAACTCTCTGCAGAAGCGATGACGTCATTCCAGATGTTAATTGGTGCATCAGTTCCCAAATGACTGGTCAGAAATGAACCCCTGGAACGAGCCAGTCAGAGACGTGTTCCAGGAGCAATCAACGCGAGGATCCAAAACGCACCGACCCCGACACAGGACAAGCTGATGAGAGCTCTCCTGGTGCTGTGCACGAGGTGCTCCTGCGGTGCCTGTCTGCCCGCGGAGCGCCCGGCGTCGCGCGCGCCGTGCTTTGTTCTGCTTTGTCACGGGGACCTTCGGGCTGATCTCGGGTCCCGTTCTCAGTGTGTGCTGCTTTCTAAATAAACCAGTCTGCCTTCCCAGAGGTGACTAGCTCCTGTATACTTCCTCAATGCCTGTGCAGCTCACAGCGAGCAGGGCAGCCGGTGGGGAGGGACACGAGCAGGGCCACCGCTGACAAAGCACGGCGTGTCCCACAGGTGCCCCTCCAGTGACCCTGCGCTGGCCATTTGTCACCCTGGCCGAGCAGTGAGGGCAGGGGCAGCCAGGAACAGAGGGCTCGCAGCCCAGCCAGGCACAGAGGAGGGAAAAAGAGCTGACAGAGAGCAGCGTGAGAAACTTCCCAGGCTCTTGCTTTTATCCCTCCGCACAGCAAGTGAGACGGACAAAGGGATGAGCCCGGCACCTCTGCGGGGTCACAGCGCCGGCTCTCGCCGCGGCACACAGGCCTCAGCACTGCCATGCACGCTGTTTTCCTCTGGGTAAGGCAGCCAGGGGTTTCAAATTCTTTAACATTTTCAAAAGACCGATAAGGTAAATCCTCCAGGCCCCAAGCAAGGCTCCCACTGGACCCCACAGGAGCTTCGCCTCAATACCACAGGATTATTATAGCCAGAATATTTCTGTGGATTCAGATCTGAGGCTTTTCATACACAGCCTGTAGCTGCAAGTTTTGTCAGAGAATAGTCCCGATAAAGCCTTCCTGATTTCCCCCCCATTTTAGTATAATTGGTATTTCTCTCCCTGTAATCCAGGCAGCTCCTTTTCTATGCCATTTCACACCAGCGCTGAGGATTTACTTCTTTTCCTCACAAAAGGGAAAAAATCAGTTTCTCCACCCCCTGCCTCAAATGTTCCTTTTCCACCTGAACAAGCCCCAGGTGTGCCCTCTGAGAGTGCCACAGGGACCCCAAAGCTGAGTGGGAAGAGAACAGCAACTCGAGTCCTGTGGCATCACACCCGCCCCAGTGGGATGGGAAACACAGCCAGAAGCAGGAGGGGACTTTGTATCCACCATCCATGTGTCAAACTGCTGCCCAGCAGAGTCTGGCCTTGTTGATGGAGGCACGGGGCACACCTGGATGGGTCTGTGAGGCTGGGTCACCCCAGGGGCTGCGGCGCTGGGTGAAACACCCACCCCAAGGCTGGGGGACAGGGCAGGGACAGCTCTGAGGACTTGCTGCAGGCAGGGACCACACCCTGCCCCAGCTGCTGTGAGGATTCCAGCCAGCAGAATTAAATCTATCCATGCAGCTTAGTGCCCTGAGCTGCTCAGCAGCTTTGCCAGCTCCTCCTGCAGGGCAAGGGGTGAGGACCGGAGGGAATGCCAGCCTGGAAAGAGAGGCTGAAGCTGCATCTGGAGGAAGGAATTTCTTCTCGCTGGTCTCTTTTGGGTCATCAGCATTCATGACACCTCCTCTTGGTGATGTCCTGAGAGATGGCATCACCCAGCAAAGAGGTGAAGCTTGGAAGTTTCTTTAAAAAACGCTGTGCCTGTGTACAACTCCAGGGTGATATTTCAGAGAGGTTTCAGAGGCTGTACCCTCTCTGCCATGGACCAGTGCAGAGGAAAATTGAGCCTGAAAGGAGGAAAATTAATTTCCTTGCTGGGACAGTGCTGTGCTGCCCAGAGGTCCATAAAGGAGCTCTGCCCTGAAGCTCTGAGCCTCCACTGGGGATGACCTGCAGCCACAGCCCCACTCCCCATCCCAGGCAAGGAGGGATCAGCACTGCCAGTGTGTGCCTGCAGAGCCCCAAAGCAAATGGGAAGGAAGAGGAGCGAGCCTGCAAAGCCCAGGTAATGGGTAAATCGATAGCACAGCAGCTCAACAGCATTTCCCTACAAACCCAGGCAGCCACACTCACAAACACCTCCAGTTTAACAGCAGATTTCCCATCAGCTCAGCAAACCAGCACTCCTCAGGCACAGGCCTGCTCTGAATGGCCTCTGCCTGCTGGCCTCGGGGAGAAATAGCAGCTTTAGCCACAGAGATGGAGTGTCAGGGGTCCTCAGAGACACCCAGTACAGAGCTGGAGACAACCCTGATGTTCCTGCCCATCCGTGTTTCAGTGCTTGGCCCTCCCTTCTCCCACATTGCACAGGGACATCTAGAGACCACCTACATCAGCTCTAGGGAAAGAAAAATAGAGTATCCATAGAGGAATTAGCAGTTTTGCCAGCTGGGTGTGTCAGCCAGGCTGTGGCTCAGCAGGCTGTGTTACCCCAGAGCAGGAGGCTGCCCAGCACCCAGCACCAAACTCAGTGTGGAGCTGGGTGAAACACCACTGAGTGGCACAGCACCCCAGGGAGCTGGATTGGCTCTGGGGCTGGCACACAAGCCCCCTGTGTGTGTGGCAAGGTGAGTTGGGGTCAGTCCCTGCTCCCAGAGACTGCTTTTCAATTTCTGGGGCAGCCAGCATCCCATCCCATCCCTCTCCTCCCACTGACCGCTCCTTGCCAGCTCTTCCCAGCTTGTTAAAACCAGATTAAGCTTCTGGGTTCAATTTACTTTCAGCACCTCTGTGGCTGGTGGTAAAAAGTACAGTGCTCCCCTTCCACGTGTAAAAATCAGGCTCCAACTCTCCCTTGGATTCTTCTATTCCTCTGCCTTTCAGAAACGATGAAATGCATCACCGTGAGCCAATCCCCACAGCTGTGGGTGCCACACCAGCATTCCCCGGCCCACAAGGAGTATTTTCCTCCACCCTACAGGGAGCCACAGCAATAAACAAAATCTCCTCAGACACAGCAACACATTTCAGCCTCACACTTGCTACTCTACTTTTACAGCAGGGGTGCTATAGAAACAAAGTGCTGAGTGCTGCAGGGCCCTGCTCCTGTCCCCAGAGTCCCATGTCCCACAGGACATCCCCACGGTGTCCTTTCCACTGCCTATCCCTGCAGCAGAGCCAGGAGCTCCCAAACAGACACACAGGATTTGAGATTGAGTAGTAGGGAAAAGCAGTCTGGAAAATTGGGAATAACCAGCAATAGGTGCTCCAAAGCACTCTGGAGGCTGTGCACGACCACAGAGTCCCTCCTCCATGGACAAGTCTCCAGCTGCAAGAGTTGAGCACATAACACATAGAAAGGCTGTTCATTGGATGTAAAACTGCTCCAGAACTTACTCAAAGAATGTACACATACCTCTAATTTCCCTCAGCAGGGTGGGAAAGCTGGGATCAATGACACCCTGCAGCAAAAGGCCCTTCCACTGCTTCACCCTAAACCCGCCAGCTTATTCTCTCTGCTGAGGGACTGCACATGTGCCCACTGGAAGGGGCCAACAGGAACAGCTGTGGAGCTCCAAAAAGTGCTGGTTCTTTCCTGGCAGGTGGGCAGGAAGGGAACAGACGCTGGTATTTGCTACACCTGCAGATGCACCTCATGAGATCAGGGGCTCCACGGCCCTGGGCAGCACAGCTCTGCTCTGAGGGGATCGCTGGCACATCACCAGCTGCCGGCTCTGCTGAAGGGAATTTATTTTTTATTTGGTTTTATCAACCTTCTCACATCTAGACCCGAGGCCTGCGCTTTGCAGCTCACACACAGGGAAAGAGGAAATCGCCACATCTCCCTGTTTAAGATATTTGCAGTCGTGATGTGCCATCTGCCCCGTTGTTAAACACTGTCCCAAACCCACAGGTACAGGGGAAGCAGTTTCCTAGGATGTGGGAGAGCCCAGCTACCCCTCCACTCCTGCCCCCCCCACACCACCCTGGGCCTGCTCCCGACCCCTCCAGACCTTACCCCACTTCTCTCTCACCTGTCTGGGCCAGGGTCTCATTCCTGACACAGGAAGCCATCACACCTGATTCATTGCATTCAATAAGGAGGAGGAATTTAAAATAGAAGGTTTATCCAGAGGCAAGTTTTGGAACGTTTCTGCATCTCTACCTTTGTTCCCAAAAGACTGGCACTTGTTTGGAGTGGAAGAGGCAATTTGGGACAGTTTGCAGCTATCCCTGGGGTGCAGCAGAAGCCGAGCTAAAGTGCACCTTAATGATGTGCCCTTGTGCATCCTTTCAAATACCTGCATCTTAATTACTTCAGAGAACAAATTTCTGATGCTGGAAATGCAGCTAACCCAGCTGGGGTGTCTTTCATGCCTTCCCAGCTCATTTTGCCACTGGTTCCTTCAAAGCAAGCCATAAAGCCAAAAACATTTCCTTTAATGCACTTGATGGGGGTTTGATGTGAGTGGTGGGCTCTTTCATCTGCTGCTTCTTCAAAAAAGGCTGTGGATAAAAGGATGAGAGGAGAAGGGATCCTCGTGCACATACATGTTGCTCCCGGAGATTCGCTCGCTCGGCGCTCGCTCCGTCAGCTCCAGCGCGCTCCCACGTCACAGCTCCGGCTCCAGGCCTGTCCTGGTGGCCTTTGCTGTGGGACTGGGATCCTCTGTCACAGCCACGTGGAACAGCAAAAGCACAGGAGGATGGGGACAGGGCCAGCCAGCTTGTCGTGCTGGGATGGGTTCCCAACCACCTCCGGTTATTAGGGCAGAGGTATCCAAGGGGTTTGGGGCACCACAGTCCCACTCCCAGCCATGTTTCCACAGCCCTTCAGCTCACCCAGACAGTGCCAGCACAGCTGGCAGGGCAGAGCAGGGCAGGGAACCCCCCAGTCCGTCATTCCCTGAGCCCCCACAGTCTCTCAGGGATTCCTCCACAGTTTTTCCGCACTCCTGTCCTGTAGGGCTGAAGTTTCACCCTTCCCAGCAGGAGAACAGCTGGGAGGTGAAAGGAGGCCCTTCCACTCCTCTCCTGCTGAGGACCTGAGTGAGCAGGGCCAACCAGCACCAGGAGATGGGCCAGGCTGGGGCAGGGCAGCCTCCCTACCCCCCATTCTGTCTCACGCTGTTTGTGAAGGACCCTGAACACCCCCTCGTGCCTCCCCGCACGCCTGGGGACAGCTCCCTGCCCTTGCCACCACGCACACCACGGGCACCAGGCAGGATTCCAAGCATCCCTCCTTGCCACACCTTTTGAACAAGTCCCTGGGATGTGCCTGTGCCACCTGAGCCCGGCACAGGTCACAGGGACAGCGGTTGTTGTTGTGGCCTGTCCGAGCAGCAGAGAGTGGCCACTCTTCCCACTGCCCCTTGTGGGTCCCCCCCCGTGCCACAAGAGCATCACCCAGGGCCAGGTACAGGCATCTCCTTCCCAGGAACCACAGGGGCAAACAGGAGAGGGGAGGTAAGGAGGAGACAAGGATGAGAGGTGACAGCACTCCCATCCATCACCTCAGGTCTTAGCACTCATTAAGGCCCTGAGCCTTCAAGTAATGAGATTAGAAGTGGTAAAAAAAAAAAAATCAAAACAGCCTCTAATGGAATAGTTTCTTGTAGAACAAAGAAACAGCACTTCTGTTGAAAAGTGAAAAAAATCTGTTTTGACTTAAAAATCTTTTGCTATTGCAAGTGAAACAGAGAGATAAATATATTATAAATATATTTCATTTAGGTTTTATCACTACAACTCACTCTGACATTTACATTGTATTAAAGTTTTAATATTAATACTGTGCTGCTACATAATATTTAATACAAAAATTAAATATATATATTTAAGTTAATACTTCATATGCCAAAGTCCAAATGGCAAAATCCTTTTTTCTCCATCAAAGATAAAAGCACCCGGCACTAATTAAAAGTGATCTGATGCTTCTGAGGCTCAGGACCAAGAGCAGCATCAAATAAATCCCCTGGAAATAAATTGCAATGATGCCAGTAATGTTTGTAGGAGCATCTCAGGGCCCTGCACTGATGTGGGGACCAGGAACAAAACGAGCCCTGTTGCTCTCACACCTCTGTGCATCACACACCGTGAAAGCAGAGCAGGAGCAGCGGTGAACACGTGGAGAAGTGGGGTGAGGGGGGATGGTCGATGGTGTTTTGCAGGGAAGACATCAGCTGTGAGGATGAGTCAATCCAGCCATGGCTCAGCGGGACTGGGCTGGCCACCGATGGGGTCAGGAGCCCAGGGAAGGGAGCGCTGCCTCGGGGCAGGGGATGGATGGATGGACTGGATGCCACCTCTGTCCCCATCAGCTCCCCGCTGAGAGGCATTTCTGAGCCATTCCCATTAACAAGGCGAGCATCCACGCAGAGGAACTGTGCAACCCTACAGGGAAACCACCACCGAGTCCCCAGGCTGCCCTCATGGCCACCAGGAAAGGGAGGCTCATGCTGAGAGTGGGGTCCTCCAGCACCCAAACCCCAGACCCCAGCCAAGCCTGGC
The DNA here is from genome assembly GCA_013400235.1 of Oriolus oriolus. Lineage (NCBI taxonomy): Eukaryota > Metazoa > Chordata > Aves > Passeriformes > Corvidae > Oriolus > Oriolus oriolus. The sequence continues at coordinate 319,516 of VXBT01012526.1, forward strand.
ACAGCTCTTTAGGTCCTGGAGAGCAGGTGAGTGCCTGTATTTCCGTGCACTCCACAGCTTGTTGGACACCCCAGCCCTCTGGGGCTATCCAGGGATTACCTCTCAGTGTCCACAACACACCACCTACAGCACAGCCCTTGGTCCTCTCCAGGCACAGAGGGTTCAGGTGTTGCAGCCTGACCCATCTCAAAATCAGAGAAAGCTGAGGTGGGGCACAGGGCACTCTTTTATTCCCCTGATGTCTCAAGCCCCTGATGCAGCCAGCGATATTCCCTCAGCCCCCTGCTGTTCCTCTCTGAAGCCTCAAGCCTCCATCTCCACCAGCCTGGAGACCGCCCTCACTCCTTTCCTGCTGGAAAATCCATTTGGGGTGATTCAGCACAGACAGGCAGGACCAAGAGCACCCTGCCCACGGCTGGCCAGAGGCTCCTTCCCACCGGGGAGGATCAGGGAGCTGCTCCACAGGTCCCCCTCGAGCCCCCGTTCCCCAACCACCTCTGCCTAATTAGAAGCCAGCTTTGAACTGCCTGTGTATAACCAGACCTAATCTTCAAACTGAATATATTTAATGGGCCTGATCTCCATAATGGCTGTGTCTGAGGCCCTCGATTTCAAAGCAGCTCCACTTAACGGGACTTTGTCTGGGAGCTGCAACCATATAATAGGGCCTGGTTTTAACCCAGGAGTGTTTAATAGGATCTGATGTTTAAAGTGCACGTAACTAATTGGACCTAATCTTCACAATCCTCCTTTCCTCCCCCTCTCCTGATGTTTTTCCTCCTCTTTTGCTGCTCTCCCTGCCTCCAGCACAGAGATTCCCCAATCTCTGCCATGGCAGATCCCCACCTTTCCCAGGAGCCCCACCAGGATCATGAGCTGATCTCACAAGGATCACACCAAAGTCTTTCAAAACCCTCCAGGGTTTCCCAGACAAGCTTCTAATTCCTGCTGCAGTTCCTCTGCTCTCACCACCTCCTCCTTAGGACTCACTCAGGCCTGGCTTGTCCCAGGGACACAAGCACAATCCCATCATTAAAGCCTTGTTTTAACAGGAAGGTGAATAGTGGCCAAAAAAATCCTCGAACATCTGATTTGGTGAATGGAAAACACATGGGGGTTTTCTGTCCTTCTCTGTACCAATCACCAGGCTCAGACTTTTATTTCAGTATTGCCCTCTCTGGTGCTGTGGTAAACATTGCACTCTTTGGAAGAAGAGTCCTCTCCAGGAGCAGCCAAAATGTTCTGGTTTTGAGAATTGTAACTGATTGTCTGAAACAACAAATTCCTTTGCTTTGTCATTTATGAAACTGGAAAAAAATATATAGAAGGTTTTCCTATCATCCCTTCTTCACAAATGTCAGGCATGAGGAGTCAGCATCTCTTGCAAGCAAAGAAGCCACAAAATACACACAGTGTTTCCAGAGCAGCTCTGATCAGTCCCCTGCCCATCCATGCCTGAGTCTCAGATGTGCCCACCTCAAAGGACAGCAAACCTGTGCCTCAGTTTCCCCTGCCCTCGCTCCCTGCAGTGCTGTGAGAGAAGAGGAACAGGAGGAATTTGTACTTCATGGCCCAGTACTGCAGGACCTTTCAGCAATGCTCCTCAGACCCAAGAGAAAAACACTCTTGACCCCAACTGATCAAGAGAAATTAAAGCAGAGAGAAACCAGAGGGTGTTCTCAGCAGAGGAGCTGTGGGTGCCCCATCCCTGGAAACGTTCAAGGTCAGGCTGGATGGGGCCCTGACCCACCTGGGCTGAGAGAAGCATCCCTGCCCACGGCACTGGGGGTGGAACAGGAGGATCTTTAAGGCCCCTTCCAACCCAAACCATTCTGTGGTTCGGAGGGCCAGGAAGGATGGAGCGTGCAGATCCTGAGAGCGAGGGCATCTCACATCTCCAGCCCCTCGGGTGATGGATCAGCCCTTCCCTAGGAACACTCTCCTACCTCCCAGTGCCAGCTGCAGCAGCTCCCCAGGCAGGGCAGCCCAGCTGGGGCCGTGCCATGGGGTTGCACACCCACATCTGCCCCGTGCTGCACCTCCACCATCGTTCACCACTGCCGGGCATTCCCGTGGGATCAATCCACCCTGGTTTACTTGCAGCTGAATCCAGCTCTGGCACTGCCCCGAGATTTATGCTCCACACAGGCAGTGACAGACAGCAGGGTTGGGAGGTTAAGGAAGCAATATTTCCAGAATTTGCATAAAACAAGGGCATTTCATAATTTAGCTGATGCAGATTTGGATAAGATGAAATTGTTGGCCATTTTATAATTAGATGGCTAATCATAAAATAACCTTTGCGAGTCATCAAAAACCATTATTATACAAATGAATTCCTGCTTGGTACTAAACTTACTTTACCCTCGTCCTTGAGGACCAGAGACAGTAAAAGACAACCTTTTTTTTGGTAGAATTCATTCTGCAGCCAGCCCCACAGTTTTACTATGTTTTATGGATCACAAATGCTCAATCAATAATGCAGTGCTTTCGGGAATGATGTTCTTTCTCACGTCTCTCTGTCTGGAATTGTTTGGCTGGCTGCTCACAAATCTCTTGACGTGGATTCATTGTTCTGGAGATACCCTTCCCTGCATCTCAGGGCAGATTCATCAGCTGAGCTGGAAGGAGTGGGAAGGTTTATCAGGGTAAAAAGAGACGTCATGGCAAGCAGGTAGAATCATTGCTCTGGGTTTGCTGGCCGACTTGTCAGGTTAATGAATGGCCCTGGAAAGCCATTAGGTATGCAGCTGCTGGAAGATCCCTTCTTCAGGAAATAAAAACAAAGCTGGGGCACCTCTCCCCACATGCCAGGGCTGCTTTTCTCAGAAAACAAGGGTAAGAAAGGCAATTGCTGCCCCCTCCAAGCCCAGGAACCCTGTGCATCTCAGTGCCTGGCTGTGGAGATGATGTTCCCCAGAAAAGCAATTTTGCTTCCCCAGGGGTTTCCCTACTCTTCCTTTCTGTCCAGTTATAGAGGGACGGATGTGTTGCTCCGTCAGAGCTCTAGAGGGGGTCCAGCATCCCCAGCACAGACCCCCACACTCATCTCCCCCGTATCACATTATTTCCCTGCCCTATAGGGTTGCTGTGAGAACCGCACTAAGCATCACACAGAACCAGCCCTGGGGATCACTCAGCTCTGGACCAGCCCTGACCCAAAACTCACACCGAGCTTCAGCAGCACCCTGGGCTCCTGTCACCACACTCCTCCCAGCACCTACAACTTCTACCACTAAGACTGTGCTTCAGGATCAGAGCTTGAGGGAAAGAGGCACTCAGAACAGGTACAGCTGCCTGGAGACGGGAAAACTTAGGAGAAAATGGTTGGACATTCTTAAATTTGGAGTCAAAGCAGCAGCCGTGGTCTGCAGGGCAGCCCCTGCCTGGAAAAGGTGGTGAGAAGCTTCCCTAGGAATAGTCTCTGTAAAATAGAGCCACCTCATTCCTGTCCTCTCTGCTGAACTTCCCGTGCCGGCTGTAAGAGGAATTAAGTGTTGTAGGTGAGCCCTGGTTGCGTGCAGCAGGTACTGCCCGTGTGTGACCCCCGGGCTCTGCTCGGGCCGCACGGGCAGGCAGCGGCGACACAAGGCTCATCACCTGAGACCGCATCGCTCCTGAGCATCTCAGAGCACTTTGGCAAACAGGGATTAACCCGAAGCCCCCCACACCTCCCCGTGCGGGTGGGGCTGAGCAAATCCTCAGCTCGCAGCAGGGAGGAGTCACCGAGGGGCACCGGAGGCTGCAGATCCCTGGCCAGCCCCCTGTCCCCGCGAGGTCACCCCCCATCACTGCTCCCCACAGCAGGTGGGTCATCCCACTCACCCCTAAACATCCCAGCCAGCACCTTTAGACCCCATTTCGGTAGAAACTGAACCAAGACCTTATCCCTAGCTCTGCTGCAGCTGCTGGGACGAACCAGAGAGAAGCAGGACACGCAAGGACCAGCAGGTTGGGGAGCCTGCAGCAGTGGGGGGCCCTCAGGCTTCCATGGGTGCAGCACAGAGCTGCTGCAGGGCACGGACTGTCTCATCAGCTGTGCAAACAGAGCGTTTCAAGGTCCAGCACACAAGCCCCTTCTCACTGCAGTACACTTATATTTTAATTAGCAGCTTATGGGCTGATTACCCTGTAGTTCTCCGTGGCACTGTGTGCCTGGTGGGCTCCAGGAGGGCAGGCAGGGAGCCCCCACTCAGTGCCTGGCACTGCTCACAGGGTGCTGCTAAATGCACCCCGCCATGCATCGCTCATTGCCCTGGGGCTGCAGGAAAACTGAGGTGAGAGAAGCAGGAAAGAGCCTCTGTCAGTCTGCTGAGACATGAGGTGTCCCCAGCCCCTCAGCTGTAATTCACCTCTGCAGCACATAAGGCTGGCAATTCATAAAATAACGTGGGGCTTTGGGGGCTGGGCCACCTCACCCCAAAGCCATCAGTTACCTGATAACACTAAAGTCTTATTTTTATCCTAAGTAAGAGGGATTGAATAAACTAGGGCAGGTGGTGGAGGAAGAGGATTAAGTCCATAAACTTTTTTTTTTTTTTCCCAAAGACAAAAAAACTACTTTAATATGTGGGTCATACATCATCTACCGCCACTCACCTGTCCACATCTGCACGCTGCAGCTCAGACATGCACATGATCCTCCTCTAAACCTGGTGCTAATCCTAAAATCCTAAAAACTGTTGACCCATCGTTATTAATTAGCTTGCTTACCAAAGCAGACAAGAAAGATGATCAGGTTATTCATCTCTGTGCTACCTGCTGTGATGCTGTCTTGGGCAGGGGGAGCCTGACAGAGGCTACAGAAGGATTTCCCACCCATTTCCCCCAGCAGCACCCCAGGAATCAGCTGCTCACCCAGAGCAGAATTCCAGCTTGGAACTCCCCAGCACAGGATAGTGTGTCACCATAGCAGTGTGTAATAAACACAATTATAGAAGAAACTTGTGATTATTCAGAAGAGCGTGGGGGCAGCAGCAAGCAACACGTGATGTAAACGCATTTCAGTGACTGCAGCAGAGCTTTCCAGATCTCCCAGATCCATATTTTATGAGAAGAAAAGACAGAGGCATCGGCAGAGGGGCTAACAGAGCTCCCTCTCTAACCTCAGTACTGCCACCAAAAGCTCAGCACAAGCAGGGTTTGCTGACACCTCCTGCCATGGACGTGTCTGGGTGTCACAGAGCTGATGGCACCCAGCTGTTTGCTCCCGGGTTTGTTTCCAGAAATTTACTTTCTCCTGAGAAAAAGACGCACTGGCGCCTTCCCACCTCGCTTTGCCTGTCCCACCACCCAGCAGAGACAGCCCAGTGGGGCGCAGGGTGAGCAAACCACTGGCAGCAGCAGCTGGGAGGACACTCAGCTCAGCTGGGAGGACACCAGGCTCTGTCACACAGCCCCAGCCTTGGCTGGGAGCCCACCTGGGCACGCTGGACCACGTTTTGGCCCGTGGCCTGAGCTGCTTCCGAGCCCAGGCAGGCTGGTGGCGCGTTGGATTCCCGTATTTATGGCTGGGGCGATGGGCAGCGGTACCAGACTCACACACGGCACCGCCACGCGCTGATGTGCACGCCTGGGGCACGTTTCCTAACAGAGCTATTATGGATTTAAATGATAGCATTTTCCAGGCACTTGCAGCAAGATGTTTTCAAAAGCCCCGTGTGCTAAGCCTTAGCTGAATAGCTGGGTGATCTCTTGCAGAGATGGGGGCCCAGAAAGGAGGAATTTAGTTGATTCCTTATCAGCAGTACCTAAAATGGCTTTTTTTTCCCCTAGGAAGAGGACTTATCCTTAGAAACAGCAGCTCTGCCTTCCTGTCCAATGGAGAGCTGGAGCCCTTTGTCCTTGCTGCACCCTCCCACTGTGCTCTCACCAGCTTCCCACCCCGGCCTGGCTCCTTCTCCATCTCCCAAAGTCCCTCTGATGCCCTGAAATCATCCCTGGCCCAGTGCTATGCCCACAGGGGCAGGAGAGGAGACCAGCCAGGCCAGAGTCAGGTGGGCACCAGTAAAAGCCCCAACTGGAATCTCAAAAAAAATAGGAGGGAGATGGGGAAGGTTTTGCATTTCAATGTGGCTTGTCCTGATAGCAGAGGAAACTCAGCAGGTCTCCAGCCAGCCACAGAATGCTCAAAACACCCACGACAGACACAGCATGGCCTTTTATCAAACACAAAAAATGCTCACCTCCCTCACTTTATCTTAAAAGACACCTCTCAAGGTCACTAACCCAGGGAAGGCAACAGGAGGAGCTGCACAAACACGTTATGCTTCAGAGTGGCTCTTTTGACATAAATACTGTGTGTGAATCCCCTGCCTGACCCAAAACTGGGGCAGCTGCATGGGGACAGCTGACAGAGAGCACCCAGAGAGCATCTCCTGGGCATTTAGAGCTCAACAAGCCACCCTCCCTTGGGCCACAGCCTCAGCCTGGGCACAGAGAGCTGGCACAACACCAGATCAGGCCTTTCTCCTCAGGGTTTCACAGCTTTGGATGCACAGCTGTGAGGTCTGGCTGGGCTTCACCCGGAAAATACCCGTTATACCAGTCTGGAGGAAGGTGCTTTGTAAGAATTTTGTTGATGTGATGGGGTGAAACAAGAGCCATAAACACCAGCCTGGACACAGGCTGAGGGCTGGGAGTGATCAGTTCCCATGAGGTGGGAGGCAAAGCAGGGCCCTTCCTTTGACACCAGCACCAAAAGCACCACAAGCTGTGCCCGAAGGCAGCAAGGTACTACAGCTCCTTCTCCTCCTGCTCCTTCTCCCCTCTCCTTCCCCAGGAGCTGGAGTTTCCTGCCAGTGCCACAGCTCTGAAACCGCGCCTGGCAGGGCTCACCTGTCCCTTTGCCCAGGAGGAAGCAGCACAAACCAAGAGCTGGCAGGTTTGCAGCCTGCTGTGCGTCCCTGCCCTCGGGCTGTGCTCCTATTTACCCACCCCTGGGATGGACACAGCAGCTCCTCCCCGTGCAGGCCATCCAGCACGCTGGTAAGAGCTCTTGATTTCATGGACAAGTGTTTGTAAGAAGCTCGTGCTGGAGCCTGTGCTTCACCTCCCTGTTTTATTTTTAATCTTCGTTTCATAGAGCTCTGACAATTCTTTCAAGGTTCCCATGAATGATCTTTATCCCTTCTGCAGCTCATTCCAATTCTGTGAATAAAATCCCTGGGTGGCCCTGAAAGAAGAAGAGAAAAAGGATGACATTTGAAGTGAAGTGAGAAACTGAAAAGAGAATATATTTTCAAAGAAAACTCACAATTCTAACCCCAGCAAGCCATAAACAAGCGTGTTTGGCATCCGTAGATCCAAAAACCCTGTGCAGGGAGAGGTAAAAAGAAATGAAGGGGGTTATCTGCAGTTCATAGGCAGAGGGACTGGGGTTCTAAGGAGGGAAAGGTCTGAACTGCACACACATTTTGTCTCTCTCACAGGGCAGGGGAGTGACCCTGAGGTCAGCCTGAGCACATCAGCGATGACACGAGCATCACACCACATGAAAGCTGCCAGAAGCAGAGATCCTGAGCTGCCCCACCCCCACGAGCCGTTCAGCCCCACTTTTAACTCTCTTCTCCAGGCAGGGAGGGACCCTTCCCACTGGCAGTTTTGTGTCATTTCTTCTCTTCTTGATCCACTCCTTCCTGTGGCAGGAAAGCTCGTTTCACCACTGCCAGGAGTCCTTCCACCCACCTGCATCCGCATCATGCCCTCCCCACTCTTCACCACTTTCCATCCTCCTGGGACCTCGTGGATCCACCGGTGCCTCTCAGCCCAGGCCAGAGCCACGTGGTGACAAAGGATGACGCTTGCACTTATTGCGCCCAGGATGGGTCTGAAATTTGTGTCGCTCCCACTTCGATCCCGACCATGAAGGTGTTCACCCTGCCCTGGGTGATGCTGCGGCCATCCCTGCTCCGCTCCTGCCTTTCCCACCGATCCAGGAGGGAAAGGACGCGCTGCTTCGGGCTCATCCAGCTGCTCCACGGCGTGGCAACACTCCCCCTTAGTGGCAGGAGCGGAGAATAATCCTTCAAACCAGAAATCACTCTAATAAGGGACAGAACCGTCTCCCGGCTCAGCACGGGCCCGGCGTGCAGAGCTGCGTGTTAACCCAGCTGCATTTCCACGGCGCGGGACTTGCTGCAGCCTTGGGAGAAAAGGTGCCCGACGTCCAGAGAGGGGGAGAAGATTTTCTTCCTGGCGGTGGAAGGATGCTGGGTGCTGCCCCGAAGGCGGAGCAGGGTGGGTTTTGCAGGAGGGGGTCAGGCAGAGTCCTCACGCATCCGCTCGGGATCGCGGGCTGGGAGGGAGCCGCGGGGCAGGACAGGAGCCGTGGCAGGGAGGGCTCCGGAGAGCTGCAGCTGCCGGGATTATTAGGCAGAAATTAATCTGTAAAGAAAACTATGCAGCAGTTAGAGCAAATATTGATTTTGTGTTTGTCTGCTTCTGCAGGGCCTGAGAAACGGCAGATTTAGACATTAACTGGGCTGTTTTGGCTTAATTCAAACCTCGATTTACACTGACCCTGGGAATAGACGAATACATCAGCAGAATTGAATCTAAAGTCATTATTTATTTTTTTTTCCTCTTATCTGGTCCTTTTCTGCAGATCTGACAGCAATTTTGGCACCTGTTACCTGCTGTACAATTACAGATAACTCACTTTATTTCCACAGCCAGACACTGGGCTCTCCCTTCCCTAATGGACTGACTTAGGCACTTTCAGCAGCCCAGTGCTCCTGGCTGAACTCAGGACTGGGCACAGCACATTGGCACCAAAATCCCCCCAAAAAACCCCAAATCACACCTTTAAAGACATCACTGTTGTACAAGGCATCCCATTCCCTGGGCTGGCTGCTTTGCTAAAAGTCAAAGCTTTGGGTAGGATTTCCAAAACTGAATGAATTTTGAAAAACTCTAGAGGGAGATTAGGAATGCAACATCTATTTATTTCCCTACAGCATCTCTTTAGTATCCTGGGAAACCAAAACAAAACCAAAGCTAATGCATTTACAAACACAAACCCACTATAAAGTATTAGACTTGCCTGTCACAAGCTATTAGGTCACCAGGTCACACACGAGCCAGGGGATGATTTTGGCCACTGCCAGCTACCCTTGCACAGGCCAGAGGCTGCCCATGGCCAGGGGAGGTGAGCCCGTGCTCATCCTCTGGGTAGTTTTTCTGAGCCTTTTCACAGCAGGGGTTTTAAGTCCACAGAATTTCTGATTTCCTAACATTTTCCCAGTGAAAACATTTATTTCCTCACCCTGGACCCTTTGGTTTCCACAGCGAAATGTTTTCCCCTGATCTAGTACCATATTTTAATATTTGATTATTCTGTTCAGGCAGAGGTGAAGAACTGCAGTGTTCTCACTCCAGAAACAGGGCCAGGCAGGATTTTAAATTTCCAAAGCACAGTTATTTTCCCGTCCAGCTGCAGCCAGCTCTTAGCATGAGTGGTCTCCATCTCTTGCAAAACCCAGGAGCTTCTCGGCTAATCCTCAGCACGTGTGTGCCCGGCTAAAACCATCCTTTTAATTTCCCAAACCTCTAAACCCACAGGTTAAGAGTGTCAAAAAGAGCACATGGGAAATTTTACAAGGTTATTGCTGAGCAGCTGCTCAATAAACACCATAAGCAAAGGCTGGAGAGGAGGCACTTTGCTGCTGTCAGTAATCCCCGGGGTCAAAGCATTTTTTGGCAAAGCAGGAAGCCCAGACAGCCCACCCCGACCTCAGCATCCCCTCGCACTCCTCACAGGGTCCTTCCCTGCACCGAGCCGTGACAAAGCCCGGGGAACATCACCGAGGAGTAACACTGAGCTAGCAGTGCTCCTGCCGTGGAGCATCTCCCCCGCTCTGTGCCACCACGCCTGTGGCTGAGCAGCTCCCGGGGGCAGCAGGAAGCGCAGCCAGGCCAGCAGCGTGTCCTGCCGCACCTGGGGAACACCGGAGCCCTGGAGCACAAACCGCGGATCCCGCGCCCACAGAGCCCGTGCTTTGCCAGGGCTGGCCTCGTGCCCTGCTCCCCAGCTGAGCCCCGTCAGCTGTCTTATTCTGGTATTTCCTTCAGATGCAAGGAATGCCCATAGGATGAGGAATTACTCTGTTCACCGTTTGCATTCTTCCACGGTCAGATCTCTCTCCCCATGGTGGAGCCAGAGTCCCCTGTGAGCAACCTGCTGTTTGCACAGGCTTTAGCAGAATTAGCTGTGAAAACGAGATAAAAAGGCTGTGAAATCCCTCCAGCCAGCAGGAAGGAGCCCAGCAGCTGAGAGCCCTTGGAGGGACACACAGCAGCTCCCACACTGCTGCCCGTGGAGCTGTGCGAGCTCAGCACTCCTCAGCCCCACCAGGCTCCATTCCAAAGTAAGACTGCCAATAAAAAGCCATGGATGTCCTTTTTTCATCTCCTTACCCCTTTGCTCTTCCCAGCTACTTTAAGGCCTATCCTAGCTGGAAACAATGTCCTGTTAGCAGTCAGGGCACTGCCACGACCCAGGAGCTCCGGCTGTGCTATTCCCTTCCCACTCCTGGTAAAAATCAATCCTTTTTCCATGTCTGGACTCAAACAGGGAGTCATCTGCTCTGTTGTGGAATGCAAAATGCCAAAAGACAAACTCTAAAGTCAAGCAGCAACACAGGGTTTGTGCAGCAAGCTGGGCCATGGGAGGGGATCCCTCCCACACGCAGCCAGTGCTCCTGGAACACTTTCATCTCGGTCTTTCATTTAAAGCTAAATTAAACATCCAGATTTGCCTTTGTGAATGAAGGTTGTGCAGCCTGGGAAGGCTGTGTGACTGCAGAGGCTCCAAAGGGACATCAGCCAGGGACAGGGAGCCTCAGACTGAGAGGGGTCTCCACCAAAACTCCCTCTCAGGGTCTCCAGCTCCAGTCCAGGAACTCCACAGCCAGAAGAAAGTTCAACCTCTATGAGATTTTCACTGGAAAGAAAGCAGAGCATCCAAACTAACAGGGAAAGCAAAGCAAGTGAAACCTTTTTCACCCCACCTGTAGAGCAATGTCTATTCCTGGGCCCCAGGACAATCAAGCCAGGCTGGCAACCTCCACACCAGAAGAAGCTCCATTTTCCAATTAAAAACTAATTGTCGTTTTACTCATTAACTATGCTAGGCCTTGGTATTTTTCTGCTCCTCAATCTTTCTCAGCAAACATTCTACAATGCCTGCACTGCCTGGTTTTACAGCCTCAGAGAAGCAGTCAATATTCTGAGCCTCATCCTCCCTTAATTTGGGGGCAGCTCTCAAACAGAGATGCCAGGCTCACACCCTGATTTATCCTCCAGCAGCCCCTGCCTGCTCAGAGCTCCCAGCTCCTGTCAGCTCCAGGAAGGAATTACAATTCCAGGTTTGGGGTTGTACAGCCAAACAGTGCAGGACCAGCTGAGCCCACCAAAGCCCGAGCAGAGAGGGATGGGTTTATGACAGTTTTTCTTAAAATAACACCAGAATGGGAGCAGCTAAAGCCAGGCTTCCAGACAAGTGGTCCCAGCCATGTTTCCAAAGCAAACACTGCAACACTGAGAAACAGAAATAAAAATTACTTCATGGATTTGCTCTGGCCCCGAGCTTGTAAAAATGAAAAATGTGCTGGGTTTCTACACCTCCCTCATATCCCAGGATCCAAGGTTTTATTAACAAATTTGTCAGTAAGGATTGTTTGACTATTTCCAGCGTAAGCCACAACCTGAGACGAGATTTGTACAGCCCAGCTCTGGTTTTCCACCCTGGGGTGAGCACATCATTGCTGTGTGCACACCCCCAGCCAGAGGCAGACCTGCCAGGATGGCTTTGGCCAAGGAAAGCACAGCACAGCTCACCCAAAAAGCTCTTCCTGTTCTGCCGAGCTGCTCTTCAGTTTTTCCAACGCCTTTCCACTTGCAGAGTTAATACGTTGCTAAGATCACCGCATTTCATCCTTGGCTGCCTAAAAACAGGGCAGTGCTACTGTTCCCACACTGGAACAAATACATGGATGCACCTTCAGCTTTCACAGGAAGGGCAACAGAAAGGCTCTGCTACATCTGCTGCTCCCTCTCCAGCCTCCACCCATCCCCGCACCGCTGCAGGGCTCCCAGCCACCCCCAGCTCAAACACACTGTGGCAACCAGCCCGTAAAGTAGCCAAAATTGCCAAACAGCTGATGAAACTACCACGAGTGTGGGGGGGAACATCCCTTTTCCTCCACGGTGAGGAGCCAACAGGAATTCAACACGTCGCCAGGAGAGCAGCGAGCCCACACAACACCCAGCACGTTGCTGCCTTCCCCGAGCGCTGTGAGGCAGAGGCCGAGGGATGTGAGCACCATCATTTATTGGAAGAGGGAGCACAGTTGTGGGGAGAGGCCCCCGCTGGAGCCACGGCAGGACAAAGCAGCCCCATGGGGAGCAAGGGGCTCTGGGCACAGGGCACCCCACAGCACCACGCCCTCCCTCCTCCTCCAGCCCAGGGGGACACTCCAGCCCCTGGGGAAAGCCAGGAGGGAGGCTCAAGACATGCAGGAACCTTCACAAAGCCGTTCCTGAGGTAGCAGAGCAGCAGCAGGAACCCAGGGATGCTGTGAGGCCGGTCTCCAGCACGTGCTGCTCCAGGGTGGAACACGGCTGCTGCTTCCACTTTTCCAGAGCTCAGGTCTTGCAGAGAGAGGTCTCGCTGTCAGCTGTCCAAGCCTCCCTCATTTGCCTTTCCATAATGATCCCAAAGCTTGCATTCCACACACTAGCCAGCAGTTAGCCCAATTTTTTACAATATAGATCTACCTGGGAACTGAAGGGACAAAAAAAAATCCACTCCCACATACTAAGACCTGGCAGAAGATATTTTTTTCCTGTGGCTCCCCCTCCACTCATTAAAAAAGTTTTAAAAATAAAATTAAAAAGCAGAACAATCCTTCATGATAAGATTAAGGTCCTTGATGTGTGACTCTGTTTCAAGGTGCCCAAAAACTGTCGAGCTTTCTCCTGCATGAAGAGTTGGTCTCTGGTTCCACCACAGGCCACTGCTTTCCAAGCCCTGGTCATCTGCAGAGGGAAAAGAAAGGATGTGCACAACACAGTCAAGGGAGAGGACAAACACCTTGTTGACATCCTGTTCTGAAAGACTACAAAAATAAACAAAACTAAAAAGGGAAATAAAACTTCAGAACCCATCTGGCAACCAAGAGGAACTTGCACACCACCAGTTACTCCTCACAGCTGAGGTGGTAATTTCTTGGGTTCAGGTTCAGCAGTTTCCCAGGTGAGTGCTCCCTTTCAAGCCAATCCATGTGCCTCTTCAGGGCTTTCCCTTACTTGCCTCAAGACAAAAACCCCGAAGCACAAACCTGTTGAAAGTCACTGCCCTGAACGGATTCCAGAAGGAATTCAAGCACAGCTTTGGAGCTTATTGCCCACCAGTTCAATTCCTACAGGAGCTGCTCGGCCCCAGATCTACTTTGATCAAATGCCATCCTTAACAGCAAATTGGTGCCTTCAGTTTCAACAGGGCCCCACAGCACAAAGGAAGAGCCAAAACCCAGCTGTGCTTCCATCTCTGCACGCAGAAAGGGCAGCCATGAGGCGTTTCTGCACTCCAGGAAAGCCCCTGAGAACCCTCTGGTAAATGCAGCCAGGAGACAGGGAACAGCCCTGAGCTGGGAACAGCTGTCCACACGCACTGCAGGGAACCAGGGCTCCAGTGTTTGCCACAGCAGGAACATCCCACACAGCCAGAGCAGCTTTGGGCCCATGGAGGCTCAGCCCAGAGCTGGGTGAGCATCCTTAATAAAGAACTGCCAGCCAGCAGCACCAGAGCAGCACAGTAAATGCCCAGAGGCCAGCAGCAGCACAGACAGCCCTGCTGGCTCTGGCAGTGGGATTTCACTGCACACCTGTGCTCTGCCACCACACAAGCTGCCTCACTGTCACCCCCCAGTCACTCCCAAAGTTTATTTATATGGAGCCATTAGCTCTCAGAGCAACACAGCCTTGGCGAGGACAGGAGGAGAAATGGAGGTGCTTAAGCAGGGTTTATTTGGTGAAGGAATTACTCTGGCTGAGGAGCATTTATCTGTCAGAAGAAAGACATTTCACAAGACAGCTCTAATGCAGAGACAGATCCTGGGGACAGCACTGCACCTGGGCTCTTCCTGGGGTGGCAAAACACCCTCACACAAGCCCCCAGTTGCAGTTTAACCACCCAACAAGGACAGCACGTGCTTCCATCCTCACTGAAGCTCAAAGACACATCCAATGACCCGGCCTACAAAACGATGGTCCAAATCCCCATGTCTGAGCTACACTGCCCAGCAAAGCAGGGATACCCCTCTGCGAATGCATCCTGCCTGCAAGTGGTGAAGACTGTAGAGAGATCTGTTTATGCCCCAGAGGGCATTTGCAGGCTGCTATGACTCCAGCACAGCCCAGTTCCAGCTGTGCAGAGCTGAGGAACAGAGCTGCTCTAACAGCACCAACCTCAGCACAGGGTACAAGGTGCCACTGACAGCTGGAGCTCTGTACTGCCACAGGGTCAGGAAAAAGCCAGCCTATGCTGCCTAAGGCACACAGCCTTCCCCACAACCCAGAAACACCCTAAAAAACACAGAGGTGGGAAATACCTTCCTGTTTAACTTTTATACAGCACTTCAGAGTTGCTCTGGCCTGAAAAGCAAAAAAGATGAGCTTGCTGTTGTCCACCCAAGGGGTGCCCACTGGAAAAAGGAAGGTTCACTTTACTGCCAGAGCAGTCATCCAAATTCCTTGATGGGTGCAAATTCCCATGAGGAAATCCAGGGCCAAACATGCTCAGCAGGCCCCAGCTGTGGGTTTGAGGAACGTAGAATGACACCTCTGGCTCAGCATCTCCCAGCCTCGGTGTAAAGACGGCCCTGGCAGCGTAGGGATGCCTACACAGGAGCTCAGAACTCCATCCCTCACTCCTCAAGGGACAAGGGCAGTGTGCCAGACAAACTCCTGCCTGGAGGGCAGTGGCTGCAGGGCTTACCGGGGCTGGTGGCCTGAAGTGGCTCGGCATTTTCCTGTACGACATCTTCTCCGGCTGCACTTGCACGAAGGCTCTGTTGAGCAAACCACTGTCATTCTTCCTGCTCGAGGAAGAGATGTTCAGGGACCTTGACAGGAAATTCACAGGCTGCACCAGGAGAAAAAGGGAAGTGTAAGGAAGGAGAAATCCAGCCCTTCACCCCCATTCACATGGAATGTTCAAAGGCAGCTCCAGGCTGCTTCTGCTGCTTTGCAGAGTTTTGTCAGAGCAGAGCCAGCTCTGAGCACACAACCCCTCACCTGGGCTCTTTTGAAACACACAGTCTTGGGGAGGGCAGGCAGGTTTTGTGTCATGTCTTCATCCACAATATCCAGGGCCAGAGACTTCCGCACCTTCTTGATGGGACTCCTGCGCAGCTGGAGGACGTAGGAGAACCAGTGTCACCATGGATCCACCCAGGGAAGCACCATCCTGAGGGCCCAGGGAGCACACTGAGGCCACACCACCCCAGTTCTGCACGGCACCAGCACCTCAGCAAGAAGGTGTGTGCAGCCTTCCCCACCACAGAACACAGCAGCTCCCAGTGCCCCGCTGCAGGCACCTCGAGACAGCAGTTTAGAGGAAAAGCTTTTAGTAGGAAGGGAAGGCCACCAGGAAACTGAGACTTCTGCTACCAGCTCAGAGCCTTCTAGGAGCCCAGCTTGCCCCAGGTGCTCCAAGTGTGCCAGCAAGCCCTGAGCTCAGCATAAACCAGGACAACCCTGGCGGTATTTTAAGCAGGCCCTAACCTCAGGCACCTCTTGCTGATTAAAAGAGAGCAGCCACAGGGCTAAAAACATTTTGGCACCAATAGCAGGATGAATAAAACCAGCCAAAACACTCCTTAAGAGCACAGGGCAGCTCAGCAGCTGGCACTGGATGCACAGCCAGCTCACCCCTTGTTTCCTCTTCTGTTTCTCAGGCTTCACATCATCCTCGATGATGAGTTCGATGCCAGCTTCACTGCGGAGCACCTCCTTCAAGTCTTCTTCCAGGTGAGGAGTCTGGGGCTGGGGTGAAAAGGCAGAGAGAGCACAAGGCAGTCAAATCTCTGTGCTGGGCAGGCTCACAAGTGTTTCCCTCAAGGGACAATGGGGTCAGGAGAGCCCACAGTGGGAGCACAAACACAAAAACCTATTTGCTTCCCAGCTGGAAAAGATATGACAAGTTTTCTGCTAGCCTGACCCAGGTGTGAGAGACTTATCAGCTGAACCCCACGTGTGCCATCAGGAGACCAGTGTGCACACAATGCCTGTGGGATCCAGGCACTGGATCCTCCTCCTCAGGGAGACCTAGGCAGATCATTTCCCTGCTTTTCCTCAAGGTCATCAGTAGCCAAGCACTGTAGGCTGATTCAAGGGAGCTTCTGGCACTTTTAGCTGGTTTACAGAGGAGCTGAAAGTCCTGTAGCTCCTGACAATGAAATGATCACTGTGACAATGCCCCCTTCACCCTTCCCCTCTCAGCCTGGCACTACCACACCGCCCTTTGTTCTGGCACAGATAAGGGTTTGCTCACAGCCCTGCCCCTACCTCCCCCCTCTCCATGTTCTCATTTGCATTCATCAGCCCCACAGCCCTGCCCAATAATTACCAGAGGTCTAATTGGTCCATATTTCTCCAGGGCATTTTTGAAAGGCGTGGGAGTGTGGGGCGTGTTGTCCACCACATATGTCTGATCTGGTGTGACAAACCTGGAAATAGAGTGGGAAAGACAAGGGATCAGACAGGCTGGAACCCTCACGAGGCCACAGCCCACCCAGCAGCCGAGCACAACAGAGGCCACTTGGCTGTGCCCCCAGCCAGCCTTGACACTCGCTCCCTGCAGCTCAGAGAAGAGCTGTTTTGGGGGAGAAAACACCAATTTAAGGAAATCCCCAGCCTGCCATGCCCCTCTCTCTCTCAGTAATGCCAAGTACTGAGAGCTATGTCTGAACTGGACCAGACTCCTGTGAGGAAACGGACACTGCTCAGGGAGGAGGAAAGGACTTACGCTAAGTTCTTCTGGAGCAGAGGGGTCTTGTCCCTGTGCAGCGGGGTGGTGACAATCACCTTCTGGCTGCACACGGGCGTGGAGGTCAGGGAAGGGTTCTCCAGTTCTAGTGTATCCTGTTTGGTCCAAAAGTTCAAGAACTGCACAGCACAGGGAAGAACAATTGAAGACACTCAGTCTAAAGCAGCCCAGCATTGCGTCACAAGCCATTACTTTTTCCTAAATATGAGGGAAACCCTGAAGCAGGAACAATCCTCCCAAAGCAGGATGGGTTACAGACTCACAGTTCTGTGCATGGACATACACATGAAAGCTGCCAGAAGGTGCCTCACACCTATAGAGGTTATTCACTTCCCATAAGGGATGAGCTGATACAGCCATCCCAGCTACAGAGTGGGAGAGAAGTCTCTCCTTGCACTGGCAATCCCAGCTCACCCACCTATTCCAGCCTCAGGCTGGCAAACATGAGGGAAGTCCACGTAACACAAAGTATACAAGTTAACAGGTCTTACATTGAGCTTTGTTCAGCCTAAGCTGTGAGAAAAACAACAAACTGCGTTAGCTCTGCTAGGATTTTACTTCCCTACAGCCAGTGACAGCTCTGCTCCCATAAGGAACAGGGCTTGTACCCAAGAGCCTCTTGGAAGAGGAAGACTGTGTTTGTGACGTTCACTGATGGCTGAAGCTCAGCTTGAGGCAGGACACGCACTTTGCCTTCTCAGATTCACTCCAGACATTCCTGCCTTTTACACTCCGCAGTTGTACATTATGGGTCCTGCTCTGATTTCTTCCTTCTTGATGGCCTTTCCTTCAAGGTCCACCTGAACCTGCATATTGCACTCTCCTGTGGTGCCCTCCCATGTTTTCTGCTGCAGAAACAGCAGAAATAAAGGCCTGGAAGGCACAGCTAGGGAGGGTCTGGACAACAGAGCTGCTGTGGGAACTGTGCTGGAGAATGCAGCAGCCTTTATTCTGATTTACAGACAGAACTGCACCACTTCCACACAAGACCCTCGTGGGTCTGACCACCACAGTGCTCCAAGGGGATGGGTGCTGGAGACCACGTGTGTGGACACCGTGGGAGTCACGGCAAAGGCTGAGAGATCCCGAGTCCCTTTTGCAACAAAGACAAGGCCAGGAGCATTTTCATAAGCACAGCAAGACAGATCTGCACAAGGTGCTTGCTGCCCTTGTCTGCGTGACTGAACTGCAAACAGACAGCGAAAGCAAGTTTTCACTATTGCCACTCTGCTGCCCACAGCTGGGGCAGCAATGCCCTGGGGATGGCAATGCCCCAGGGACGGCAGCACTGTGCTCTCCATCACATCCTGGCACGCAGATGGGGCTCCTTCCTCACGCTGGGCACGTGCCCTGCCCCTCACACAGGGTAGCTGGGCTTCCTTAAAACTGCAAGCACTCCTAGATGGAGACACAGGCTGCTGCTCCCCCAGGAAGGGCAGCGCTGAAGAGAAGCAGGGCCAGGAACCAGCTCTGAGCCTTCTTTTAGCACAGGAACACGCTCTGCACACTGGCACAGCCTCATTCGAGGCAGGAGGAACACAAAGCTGGCAGAGCTGATGGGAATATATGACATTAGGGCAAGAAGATACCTGAGATGGAGAGAAGGGCAGTGTCTTTACAGGGGTGCCCTTGGGCGTCATGCTGTTGCAGGAGTCCAGGAAGGACATGCTGGTGCTGGTGACATTCTCCGTGACGGGCGAGAGGGAGATCTTCCTCTTCTTCTGCCTCTTCAGCACCGAGGGCGGGGTGCCAAAGCTGCCCTCGGCGTGTGGGGAGATGGGGATGAGCTCTCCCTTGCTGCTCCTGCTCAGGTCGGAGATGGTGTGGCCGTCCAGGCGGTACTCGGTGACGCTGGGCAGGGCCGGGGCCGCCTCGCCGGGCGCTGGCCTGGCCGGGCTGGCGCTGCCGCTGCTGCCGCCGGCCGAGGGCTCCTCGGGCAGGTCAAACTGGGTCAGGTCACACCACCCATCTGGGTCCTGCACACAGGGGACAGCGTCAGTGGCAGCCCAGGGTGGGAGCTGAGCAGCCAGACTGAGCTGGGAGGTGAAATAAGTGGGGGTGTGAGATGGCACCAAGCTTTGGAAGGAGCCTGGCCAGGGATGGCTCAAGCCCTTCTCTCCTCTGCCACGGGCACAGCTGGAGCCAGAGCAGGGATCTGACCCAGCTGAAAGCTGCTGCATGTGCACAGGGCAGGTTTTGCTATTTATGCAAGGCTGGTTTCCCTGTTTGGTTCACAGCACAGCTGCACAAACAGCTGCACCCCCTCAGAGAGAGGACAACAAAAGCAGCTGGGCACAGAGCTGGGGACAGGGACTGAATGAAGCAACTATCACACAAGAGCAGCCCACAGTCTTGGGCACACCAATACAGCTGGACACGGGGCTCTGGTGTAACCTGCACTGCTGAAAGCAGGTTAAAGCTAACCAGACCAGTTCAGAAATGAGCAGCTTCACAGCTCCACCCCACCAACACCCAGTGCCATACAAGCAGGCCCCCAAGGGCCCACAGATGTGCTGCTCAGCCTCAGGCACACACTGTCTTCCTATACACAGGCAAAGTGACTCTTTCACGGATCCCAAGCACCTCAGGCAGGCTGGGGGCTGCAGAGGCAACTTCCCTCTGATAGCAGCGAAGTGCCCTGTTGATTTTACCCAGCCTCTCACCCTTGGTGTGCCTCTGTCACCCAAGGGATCACAGCACTGCTTGACTGGCTGAAAATAACGAATTTTGGTGAAGCTACCTCCGCTGAAAGCAAATGGTGGCATTATGCCAGCGTGAAGGGGGCTGTCCTGCATAATACAATGGGCGTGGCTTCCCAGCCTGTCCTGTCCAACCCACCCCATGACAGGACATGGAGTGAAAGGAAAGCCAGTGAGCATGGGCCTGAACCATTATGAAAAGGAGAGCTGGAGACTGGCTGGCAAAGAAGGGCTTGAAATCAGGTTTGCCAGCACTTAGAGCCTCCCACACAGGCAGAGCCCACGCACAAGGACACCCACCTAGGAAAACCTACAAGGCCACAGCAATACTGGGAGAGCTGGAAAGGTCTAACCCAGCCCTGGAAGAGAGACAGGGGAAGCTGCAAGGCAGTGACAGACCCAGTCCTCTCCTCAGGGCAATGATCAAGGGGACCCAGTAAGTTCACTCAAGCAGAAAGGCGTGAGGATCAGTCTCCCTACAATAACTGGAGGAACAAGGGCCTGTTACTTACAGATTCAATCATGTCCAGAGCTTCACTGAAGGTTGGGGCACAGCCTGGGTACAAGTAGTTGGCAGTTTCAACAACCCATTTGTACGGGGACTCAACCAACGAAGCGCCATCCTCGGGCACTGCATCATCTGGGGTCCCCTCCACGTTCTGCTCCACTACTCCTGCAGCTGGCAGCTCCGAGGGCAGCTCCTGCACACCCGTCACCTCCTCATCACTGACGTCTTCTTCCTTTATTTCAGAGACATCCACTGGCCAGTTCGGCAGGACATTCTTGGCACATACAACAAAGAAAGTCCAGATATCAGCAGAAAGCAAGGGAACAGTGTCAAGTCCTGGGGGCAGAGAGCACCTGGACACGTTCAGCTCTGCCCGCTCTCCTACCTGCCACTGGGTTGGTTTCACACCCCCGTTCTCCCTCACTGCTCTGTCCCACACACTGAGCAGGAGTCCATGCAACATACTGAGCACAGGAGTGTTTCACTGAAGATGTCATTTAACAGTGTCCCAGGAGAAAGTTGTGCTTAGGCCGAGCACGTAGCATTAGTTTCCAGGAGCCTGCCTTCAAAAGCTACATGTTTCTTCATGAAAACAATCACTGGGTGTACTTCCCTGCTTCCTTTTTAAGCAGAAAGGAACACAGTATCTCTTCACCCTGCTCCCACACACACACTGTCTGCAGCAGCCTCCTTCTCCCACCAGCAACAGCACAACGAAGCCAAAAGAAGCTTCAGTGTCCAAGACAGACTTGGTGCTGGCAAGGTAACAGCTCTAGCAGACTGCTGTCCTCTGCCTGGATAACACACTCAGGCTCCCATCACACCTCTAGCTCCTGGAGGCAGAGATCTGGGAGGCTGGGGAAGGCACAGACTGTCTGTACAGACACCAGGCTGTGGAAAAGGCATCAATAGGCAGCAGAAGGGTAGATGAACAGCTCCAAAATGCATGAGCAGGGCAGGGGACTGACCCAGCTGCCCCCTGCAAGTGTGCTGGTGCAGTACCTGGCTCTCAGCCGTCGTCTGACTTTGCCTCTCCTTGTTATCCACCTCCACGAGGAAGTACAGTGACTTGGACTCCTTGGTCTCATTGAGGAAACCTCCCGTGTCCACCTTCCGCTTGATGGTGGAGTTCCAGTGATTCTTCACAGCATTGTCCGTCCTGCAGAGAATGCAGAAGGGAACAAACCATCACTTACAGCAGCTTTGGAGCACAGCTGGCAGCTCCAACACCCTCCCCAGCCCCAGCCCGGGTGCCTAACCCACGGATCTCCACGGGCCACCCAGCAGGGAAGGCAGCAGCGAGCAAAGGGGTCCTACCTCCCAGGCAGCAGCTTGGCAATCTCTGCCCAGCGATTCCCCAGGACCTTGTGGGCCTCAAAAATGATGCGATCCTCCTCCTCTGTCCACGAGGACTTCTTCACCTCAGGGTTCAGGTGGTTATGCCAGCGTTCCCGGCACTGCTTCCCTAACCGCCCTTTCAGGTGCTTGGCTATCAGGGTCCACTGCTTGGTGCCATATTTTTTAACCAGTTCAATTACCTTTGGAGAGAGTGGGAGGGAAATAAAGAAATGGAATAAAGGAGGGGAAGGTCAGTACAGTCATCTTCAGGCTTTGCTCTTCGCCTCTCCTGGGACCAGGTAAGGACAGACAAAGAAAGGCCCCTTTGGAGGAAGAGCTGGAGGGACCTAGCAGGGCAATCAGGTGTTCCAGCCCTCATGGGAGCAATGATTCAGCCAAATTTCTCTAAGAGGCTCTTTCCGTGCAGACAGTTTGCCACAGGGCACCTGTGAATGCAGATGACCCCTCACAGAAGTGAGGGTTGGAGACTGGCAGAGGCCCAGATGTAGAAACACATGCCAGTTTCTGAGCAAGGGCCAAGTCCCACCTGCCCCAAGGTTCCTCTGCCCTCCCTGCCTCCGAGGACCTGGCTATGTGACAGCAGTCCCCATCAGCTCTGCACTGGGCTGCTGCTCCCTTTCACAGTGTGGTACACCCAGGACCGACAGGGCTGCAGCTCCACACCCTGATAGCACCAGGACACACAGGGAGAGAGCCAAATTCACTTGAGAACCATCCACTTTGCCTCTTCCCCTTCACCTAGGGCTCTGTCACTTCTGCCTGAGCCCCAACACAAATGCTTCTGGGCACTGAAGCCATTCTGGGCACCCACAATGTCCAGGGCACAGTCAGGATGAAACAAACTACTTCCTGCAATGTTCAGCCCACCAAAATCCTGGCTGAAGGGTTCTCAAAGAACCTTTCTACCCTGGCCAGCTGTGCTGAGCTGAAAGGTGCAAGTAGAGAGGCGATGCTCACATAACAAACGTCCCTGCTGCAGACTCTTGCCTTTCAAGCACAGACAAATGGACCAAAGATGCCAAACTGAGGCCAAGGAGCTGGGCCAAAGCAAGGAGGGAGCTGGAGGCCAGCCTGGCCAGGATGGGTAGGCTGGCAGAGTCAGGACAATGCAAAGGGAAGGGGAAAGCAGGCAACAACTGCTCTGCTGTAAGAACAGGGAACGACGTTAGAAGCTTCCTTAGGGCTTGACATAACCTAATGGGACCATAAGGGAAGGAACTGGGGGAGCAGAAGTCTTACAGAGAATCTGCCAAACGAGAATGTTCTGTACCAGAAAACCTTGGTAAAAGTTGGATTTCACTCCAACTTTTCTTAAGTACATCAAGATGATGAGTCTGTCTGAGCTGGCCCCTCTCGTCTGACTCTGGAATCAGCAGAGAAACAGGCTCACAGAAGTCATGATTCACCCAGCCAGCCTCAGACATCCACTCCAGCCTGCCTACTGTGGCACAGGAAATGCCAGTTTTATTTTCTCTTAGATCCAACATGGCCAGGCCAGGTGGAGACCTGCCAGCAGGCAGATGAATTGATTCCCTTTTCAGCTCTCTCCCTTGGCAGCCTACTGTAGCAGCACTGTGTGAAAGGGAGAAGGTGTTTACCTGGAGAGGCCTAGATCACATCCCATCCCATCCCAGCCATGGCTGCCTGGGCTGCTCAGGGCAGGGCAGACAGAGCTGCTCTCTCAGGCATCCACCATGGGGAACACTTCCACACAGCTTGCAGCACCCGAGGACAGGTCTGACATCTCCACTCTCTCTGCAGACACAGACAGCCCAAAACTTTGATCCTCTCAACCCTCACTTACCTTTTGGTCCTCCTCTTTGGTCCAAGGACCCTTCACCAGGTCTGGATTCAACACTCTCAGCCACCGGTACTGACACTGCTGGTCACTGCGGTTCTGGGAACAGGAATGAGAACAGCCCTGTGTTAGACCAGAGGCTCCAGAGGCCCAAAAAGCTCCAAAAGTAACAGCAGTCCCCATACACACAGGCTGTCCCACAGAACACCTGCAGAAGCACATGGAGAATACATGTGGAGACCCTGGGCCCAGGGACACGGCCAAGTCCCACAGACTGGCCCTGGAAAGCCCTCTATGGAAGAAGATCTCCCTCCCAGTTTCACAACCTGGAGCTGTGAAGTTGGAACAGAGTCAGAACAGAGTCCCACTGCACAGACACAGGCAACCAGCACAAGGAAAAGCAGCACCCTGCAAACCCCGGGATTGCCAGCTGGGCATGGGGGCACTTACAGGAAAGTGACTGGCCAGGAACTTCCAGTCATTCTGCCCATAACGGCTCACCAGCATCTTCAGCTGCTCATCCTGCAAACGACAAAGACATCCACTTTCAGATACGCTGAGGTAACACCTGCCACAGGGCTGATGACATTAAAAGAGCAAGTCAGACATTTTGAACTGTCAAGATGGTTTTGTGGGCAGTCTGTGTTCAGGGGAGGAAGGCAGCCCACACCAGCCTTTAGCAGCCCTCCAGTACATGGAGCCCAACTGGCACAGACTGGTTCTGAGCTCTGTGCTAGGACAAGCTCATGCACTGAGTACAAAACAAGAGCTCAGCTCTGTTCCTATACAGCCTGATTCAAACTCTGTGGCCAAGGGCCTGCTTATCCAGCCCCAGAACACTCCTGACCAGACAGCCCATCTCCCAGCTCAGCCACCGCTTTTGTCCGGCCAGGAAAGCTGACTGATTGAAGTGTATCACCACCTGCCTGGTGCTCACCTGTCTTTCAGTGCTACAGGGCTCTACAGCATCTCTTTCATGATCCCTGCTATAGCCTGAGTGTGCAAACTCTTACAGCTCACAGAAAGCCTGTTAGAGGGGTCCTTGTCTATGAAATCTGACTGGCTTAATAATGAAATTATTCCCTACCCAACATGAGCCCAAGGCTTTGATCCCTCCCCACAGACCACCTTACTTGGTGTTCTGACCCCAGCTGTAGTTTTCACACAGCACAAAACCGATAGTGAAACTGGGAGGAAGGAAGAGAATATCCCAGTTAATTTCAGGCTGTTAGCCAGGATGACTAAGCCGCAATCCCAAATCATACTCCCTGATTTTGCTCCAGAAAAAGGAGCACATTTCTACTGCAGATTTCAGCTCATTGGAGGCCTCAGCCATCCCTCTGTGGAACCCCTCTGTGCTCACATGAATGCTGCAGGCAGTGGTGTTTCACTCAGTACTCACATGCTTAAGTTAAAAATGTTGGAGCTCTTGCTCTTCAGGCTCCATTTCAAATTCCTCTGAACCTCTGAGCCTCATTCAGGCCTGAGCTCAGTACAAAAGGCACATGGTCCTCTCCAGCAGCAAGACAGCAGGAGGTGAGGTTGTGGCTGGCAGGTGAGGACTGGGGTGGAGTCACCCAAGCCCAGGGTGCCGTGTCAGCGGCACCACCCCAAAGCACCTCTCTCAGCAAATTTCAGGCTATCACTCACCTCTTCTTGCGTCCACTTGACTTTGCACCTGCCATCCCGCTGCTCCGGCACATCCAAGTCGGTATCCTGGTAATGCAGCTCATCCTGGTCCTCGCTAGAGGTGAATAAAGGAAGATCATAATTCCCACCTGATAAAAATGCAGGAGAGGGAGCAACCTCCACCATACAGAGCAGAGCTCGAGAGCAACCTGCACCATTATAGAGCAGAGCTCCAGATCTCTCCCTTCCAGCACCGACCCCCAACCTCACCGACACCCACCCAGACACTCCAGACTGAAAGGAGATCCTCAACTTCAGGCTCGAGGGTCTGCTGACAAGTTTTATTCTGCCCACAGCAGGGGAAAGAGCGTTTCTTTCCATTTCTGCCCCTGCTGTCCCTCGGGGTGGACTTTGCATCGGGCACCGGCCCCATTTCCCCGGTACAGCTCCGCAGCGCCCGGATCGCCGGCGCAAAGCGGTGCGGGGAGCGGAGCGGGGGAGCAGCCGCAGGGCTCCCGCTCACCCCCCTCTGCCGAGCGGGCAGCGCCGGGGCGGGCGGAGCCGGGGGGATGCCCCAGCGCGGGTACCGCGGGGCCGCCGCCCCGCATCCCGCTGTCCGGCC
>VXBT01012526.1:345960-381875 GCA_013400235.1 Oriolus oriolus
CATCCACCCCCACGCTAACCTGAGCCCCTCCAGCTGCAGCAGCAGCCCTGGGCACAGAGCAGGAGCACCACACATGTTACAGGATCGCAGAATGTTCCCGGTTGGAAGGGACCCCCAAAGATCATCAAAGTCCAGCTCGACAGCCCCAACAATCCCACCCTGTGCCTGAGAGCATTGTCTAAATACTTCAACATATACTTTCTATATCATCCATGCTAGGTCCGTGCACGTGGATATTCCCAACCCACATCTCAAAATGCAAGGCAAAGCTTACAGAAAGGTGTCACCTTCCTAAGGACCAGTGACAGGACAACCACAACCCAGCCCTCACAGAACTCAGAGTACCTCCACCACTCAGCCATAGCCCACCATCACTGCCCCTATGCTTCAAAAGAGGCAAACAGAAGCCACTCCCTCTCCCAAACTAGCTTAATTAGGAAATCAGCCTGTTAATTGATTACCAGAACTATAAAAGTGCTGTAAGTAACACTGACAGAAAAGGGTTGAGAACTTCAAGAGGTCTCTTTAGAAGCTGAAGGTAAATAGTGCTGTTTATTCTGTTCTTTTAATCCCTCTTTTTTATTATTATTTCTCACACACTAAGAAAAAAGGTTTTTAGTTTCCTAAAGAAGGCTTTTCTCATAGGCTGACTATACAACCCCTTTACAGTAAATTTAGGAGATATTTATCACTGCTTAACACGCATTCAGAGTAAAGATGGGTTTGGAGCGTAGCTATCTCCTTCCCTGGTCTACCCTAGTTACTTGGGAGGGTGCTGGAAGTCAGCTGGTGGTGAGGATTATCATGTGTGGAGCTAAAAGTAATATGAAGGCTGCCCCTCAACCTCTCCTATCCAAGCCAGAGCCTGGTTTTGGTGCTTCCCTCGCAAAGGGACTCAATTTAGCTGGGGTTAGTGGACCTCTGACTCCAGGAGTGAGGATAAAATGTCTCTCTATCCCCTGTCCAAAGCTAAGAGTAGTGATATACAAGCTGAGGTCAAATAAATACAACTCCAAGGAGGCTCCCTGATGACCTCTGAGCCACAAACAGGCTGTGGTGTAACTGTTTTACTCTAAAAAACAGTGACAGGCTGGCTGCCCCCTTACCTGTCCTGGATCCTGCTCAGCTCCTTGCAAGACTGAGACAGGATTTTGCCAACAGTAGTCCTGCTACTGTAAGTCTGTAATTCCTCAGTGAACAGTAACATGTTTGCTCTGACAGGGTCACCCTGATCTCTCTCCATAAGCCAGGCAGCTGTTGGATTCTGCACCATGCTGTCCACCCGGAGGCACAGTACCAGCATCCTGACCAGAAAGGAAATCCTAGAAAATGGGTTCTTGGCCGGGTCCTCCAGCCATAGCCATTCTTTTCCCGTTCTGAGTTATTACATGGACTCTAGCAGTGCTTCCAAACAGGACATCTGGGAGCTTCCCATGGACTTGGACAACACAGCAAGTGGCAGTTCTCTGTGCGTCGTCAAGCAGGCCGAGTCCCTGAGCAGCTGTGTGAAGACTGAGCTACACAGCCTGACCCAGAGCATCTCTGACCTCGGTTTTGTCTGCTTCTGCAAGGCCCACCATGGCCAGGCCACCTTTGAGCTGTCTAGCTTGCCCTGGGAGCATCCCAGCAGAGACGGCCGCCTGATGAATGTGGTGTCACAGAAGACCTCAACACCTTGCAAAGCACTGGAGAGACTGCTCTTCAAGAGCTCTGAGCTGGTTGGAGACCTCTCAGCCCTTGGGAAAGTGCCAACACCCAGGTGGGACATCTCGGCAGTAAAATCCCTTATGGATACCAGCATGTCCTTTGACGTAAGCGCTGAGGAGTTACAGTTACTGGGATGCTCCAAACCAGCCACATCATCCCTGGAGACCCCTGTGGTGATTCCTCTGGCTTGCCCTGGTACCTTCAAGAAGCACCCTACACTGATCCACAGCTCTGCCACGCTGCAGACCCAGCTGAGTGATCCTGACGCTGTCCCTGTGTTTCTGCAGACCCTGTGATGCTGCTGCCCTGGCTCCAGCTGGGTCTGCTGGGGTCCTGCAAGGATCAGGGATCCACGCTGCAGCACAGAAGATGGAGCCAGCGGCTTGAGTGGTGATGGCAGCACCTGGTGACAAGTTAAATCTGCCCCCCCCTGGGGTGACTGAGTCGGCACTGCTGGTAGGGGATGTTTGGGCTGGTGATGGCACCCCCGAGAGCCGCAGCCTTGCTGGCTCCTCCTCCTCCCCGATCCCTCTCTTTTGTATTAACACAATAAAGATATAAATGTCTTTCTGGTGCTGGTCTCTGACTCTCGCTGCCCGCCCGACCTGAGGCTGAGCCCCCTGAACACGCAGGGCCGCCCTCCGGTACAGCCTCACCGGGCGCAGCCCCCTCCGGCACCGCCCGGGGCAGGATCCTCCAAGGTGGCCGTGCCCGGGCGCCCCGCCCCGCCCGCTCCCGTTACCTGGCGGAGGGGTCGGGGCAGGTCCGGGCCGAGAAGGGGCAGCGGGACGCGGCTGCAGCCCCGGGGCCATGGCTGCGGGGCCGGCGCTGCCCGCCGGGAGCGCGGGCGGAGGCGCGCCCGGGGCTCGGATCCCTCTCCTGGCGCGCCGGGAAAGCACAGCCTGGCAGCGGGGAGCGGCCCCGGGCAGCCTGTCCTGTCACCCGCCCGCCTGAGGCAGGATGTCACTCCCCGTCCCGGCCGCGGGGATCCGGCACCTGCCACCACGCAGGGAAGGTTTCCTCCGTCATGTCCAGCCGCTGGTCATGAGGGAAGGAAAGGAGCCCGGACCACGGCACCCACCCCCTGTTGCAGATTTTCACGCTCTCCTGTTAGATCTCACCTCGCTCACACAATCCTGATTTTCCTCTCCCGTCTCTGCTTACAGCAAATAAAAGGAGAAGGACTCGTTAAAACCACATTTCAGGATGTTTATGGTTTGCTGCATAACCAGTGTACTGTTCTTTTAGGGACAGATTAAGGGATAATGAGTGAGTCATGTTGCATGAGAGGATAGAGACAAAAAGGGAAAGCAAGAAGAGTTGTTTGTAACCAACTTCTGTGCATCACAGCAATAATTTCGTTAATCTATAAGCTCCCTCTCTTCTGTCCCTAACCTGCCCCCCAGCCTCGCCTCATCTCTTGAAAGCACTCACCTCTTTGTACTCCTTCAAAATTCTGTCAGGCAGCCATAAATTTTACACGTATCACACTGCCATGACTAAAGTGTCTCTAGTTACAAAGTAAGTTTAAATACTCCAGAGGGCCAAAGGAACAGCTTTGAAAGAGAGATGCTAGCTACATATATTGCACACTAGTAAAAAAACATCCATCCAGTGAAAAATTTGTTCTTCAGCTGTCAGAGAGGCCTCAGAGACACCCAGAAAACAGAGAGCTGCTTGTATCCCCTGGCTGCTCACATGGCTTTTCTCTAAACCATGTTACAACATCAGGAACAGGTGACAAAACAACTCCAAAACAGTGCTGGGAAACAGAAAGTATTTACAGTTTGAAGTATAAACACCCCAGAAGAGTACAAACCAGAGCTATAATTAGCAAGAGCACTTAGGGGCTTGGTTCAGCTGCCGTCTGTGCTGGCTGATTGGTATTGATACTGCACAGGAGAAGAGATTAGGCTTGTTGTGTAAATCACACAAATGTACAAAGCGCTCTGGGTGACAAACACAACCATGGCCTTAAAGGAAAACAGAGGAAGAAATGAAAAATTTCCAACATGCTGCTCTGGAAAGGGAATATCTGTAGTGTAGGAAGAGATATAACCACTTGTGCTAACGTTATATTAGCACATCTCAACTGGGCAGGAACTTGGCAGGGGCTCTGGGGCACCCCCTTTAGAAAAACTTGTGCCAAGAGTGTATGTGAAGCACAAAGAAATGTAAAATAAAAAGATATTTTGGGAGGATAGAAGATGAACAGATGTTTTGCAAAAAGCAGCTTTGATTTTAAAAACCACGGCAGAGTAAGGTAAAGTACAGAAGTCACGGAGGGCCTGAGTGGGGGAAGAATTCAACAATTTGAGTGTCGGACTGAGCCAAAAAAGGCTTTATAATGCAATTTCACCACATTAATATAAAAAAAAAGGCCTTGCAATAGAGATGAGGTGTTGATGATGTTGACAAATCTTTTCTTCTCACCACTGATCTCCTTGGCTCTCTGCTGTGCGCTGGGCTTCAAAATTTCATAGTCAATGAATTCAACCTGGATTTCCACTTATGTGGAAATTACTGAACTCATCACCTCAGAGAGTGGGCTAGATATCAAATAACTGGAAGTAAAAATATTCCTGAGTTTCCGTGCAGTATCAAAGTTTCTTAATAATGATCCATTGAATCTTACGGTTTTCATCCATGTGCTGTCCTCTCTTTTTAAAATTATGTAGTTCCAGTCTGATATGAGGCAGCAGTCTGCAACAATGCCATTATTGCTTAATTTCAAATCCTCCCCTCCCTTGGAAGAAATATTTTCCTTCTACAGTAGCAAACTCACCTCTCCTTAGTTCTCTTTGGTAGAAAAGGAGGCTGCCTCAGGGTGATAAATGTATTTTCAGCAGCTCCTGTTAAAATTATGGCTCTATTTTTTGTCCTCAGTTCACAAACCAAAATAACAACCCTTCTCACAGTGCAATTAACGACCTCATGTACACCAGGAGAACCAACAGTAAGACTTAACTACAAGAAAATAAACGCTGGAGCCAGAAAGAAGGACCCAAAACACATTTTCTTGGTATATTATTTTTTTAATATATTAAAAAATTAGTTTCAATAAAGAAGTAGAAAAATAAGAAATTCTTTGGAAAGTGCTTGTGAAATACAAGCAGTTCCCCAGAAGGCATTAATTATCTGAACTACCACACATAAATGATCCAAGCATTCAGTGAACTACTGAGACAGTCCCAAGCAATATACTGAAAAGAGAGGCTTTACAAATGGAAAAATATATTTTCACTAAAAGGTCTATCTCAAACTGGGGGAAGCCAGGTCTCAGGTACTGTTCTGGAATCCAGCTTCACTTGGGTCAGTATCGTGTTCCTTAAGTGAGGGAAGAGGAAGAAAAAAAAAAAAAAGAAGAAAAAAGAGTTTTAACAACAGGACAGAACTGTAATATTTTTGGCTTAACTAGATTATATGTGAAACAGGCAATTCTTGCTAGCACAAACTGCTGCTCTGCCAATATGCTCCAAACACACTTTGAAGCATCAAATCTACTATGAAGAACTATTTCAGCTGTATTGCAGCACAGCTGCTGAGGAACAATGCTGGTGTCAGCTCTGCACTGCAGCACTGGCCAGAGCTGTGAGCACTCCTGAGGACTCCCTGCTCTCACTCAGGCACCAGCAATGAACTGGATTTAGCTGCAATTACAAGTTACACTTGCATGTTCTAATCCCTCAATTAAAATAAATGAGAGACTTAATAAATTGAGCAGTACATGTCTTAGAGAGATTAACAGTCATAAGTACTCTGGATCACACTTCACTGGTCTCATTTATTGCACAACTAACGTCTGACATCAGTGCACCTCTCACCAGTGACAAGTGTAGCTGCTACAGTGACACACCACCCTCACTGCTGCTACTACAAATTACTCACTCAGAACTGGTATTAAAAATACCTGATTCAGTTTCTTAAACTCAACCACTTGGAAGAAGATGTGCTCCAGGATATATTTGGCATCTTGCTTGTCCTTTGGGAGTTCACTCGTCACGCCCAGGATATCGCCGCATTTCCGCACGTAAAACTCCAGGTCATCATCAGTGCCTAAACAAGCGCCCAGGGAGGAAGGCAGGTGAGTATCACACACATCTGGAACAGCTGCCCAAAAACCTGCTCTGAATCTCCATTTGCTGTTGGCATCCTGGGAGGTTCAGTCCCATAACCAAGCTCAGTGGACGAGCCATGGTGTATTCCTGCAGCCAGTATCTAGTCTTTAGGTGTTTAAAATAATCTTAACATTTTAACTGCAAAGCATAAAAAGGATGTGAAATTCATCAGCAAGAGTGCACAAAACAATTTATGCACAATGTAGGAAACAGAAGGCAGAAGCAGGATAAAATGTCATGTAACAGACAAAATATAATGTCATGGTACATGAAGTCATGCTATCAATTTCCAAAGCCTTTCAATTTCTTGGATCAGGATGAGAGCAGTAGATTTTCCCAAATGAGGTCCATGCTTTAAAATTAAATATAACAATTTTTCTCTAAAAACTTAGACTTTTATATAAACGTGTAAACAATCTGCTCCACTCACATTTGTTTGTGATCTCTGCAAGACGTGCTTTCTCAGAGGAAAAAGTTTCATCCAAGTCAAACAGTTCCAGAGCGGGAGGAGGCAATTCTCTGAAAGCAGGTGGAAAAACCTTGAAGAGAAAAAGCAGCATGCTTGATTGCCACTTTAGAGATCTCTAAGACAACAGCTTTGAATATATACTGGACTTGAAGAAATCCTTTAACAAGTCAGAAGCAACACCAAAGCCCACTGAACAAAGTGGCACCATTTGAAAATTCCATTTTTATGTTGCAAAAATAACTGAACATTCCAAAAGAGTTTAGTCAAAACTATCCCACAATTATCACAACTAGACATTCTTATTTGCAGTTTCAGTTTTGCTCCGTGAGAGCACAAGGTGATGGCTGAGAGCTGAGGAACTAAACTGCCCCAAACCGCTCACCCTGAAAACATAGACATGAATTCTGGTCAGAGTATTTTCTGTTTCATGCAGGCACCTTTTATGTCCTAAGTTGGACTTGGGTTTTTAAAAAGCAGTGCATGAGACACCACTTTCAGTTGCAATCCTGCAGCTATAAGGATCCCAGTAATGCTTTCTCAGTGGCCAAGGTAAAGAAGGATGGAAAAATGATGGCAAAATTCAGATGCTCAGAGATTCCTGCTTTCTGAAATGAGTCTGACACCACCATAGCTCATGTTGTTGCTGTCAGCCCAAACTTCTGCTGCTAAAAGTTTGATCAGCTCCTGCTGTAAAAGACCAATGCTCCACTTTCTGCTTCCCCTGAGGATCTGGGAGATGGAAGCAGAGCAGGACAGACTGGCTCCTCCCTGGCAGCACTCAGTGCAGTACTTACACCAGCACTGCTTTCTGAAATACCACAGCCTGTTTTCACAGGGAAGGCTGAGCCAGCACCTCATAGGACTGGGAGCAGCTACTCAACCAAAGGCTTATCACAAAGGGATTCTGTTTTGGTACCACATACTACATTCTGAAGCTCTTTTAATCAAAATTAGAAGTGTAAATATGTGCTCTTTCTAAAAGATGGTCCCTGTAGTGTATTCAACTCCCAAGTGATTAATTATTACTACAGTATTTCTCACTACTTTTTTTTACAGAACTATGGAAATGACACACTGAGGTTTTGCATGAAACAAATGAACCAGAGACTCATTAAGGTTGGAAAAGACCTCCAAGATTCTCAAGTCCAACCTTCATGGAAAAGGGTTCTCCCTGTACTGTACAAGCAAGAAAATGACTCACAGCTGGCTGGAGGACAGGTAGTGGAGTCTCAAATTCAGGCTGAATGAGTTGGAGGGGTTCGTGCTTCACATTCAGCTCTTCATAAGCTCTGCAGCACAGAAAAATTCAAAGTATGAGAAAAAAAATGATACAACATCTATTCCCACTTTCAGGCTATAAAGATGGATTTTTGGGAACACATCAGCATAAAAGTTTTGTAACAGCACAAAAAAATGGGATGTCCATATTAGAAGGACCTCAGAGAACTACAGATCAGTAATAAACAACTTCTACAGTGAGAAAACTAAAATTGTGACAGAGGAAGATAATGATAGGCAGATATGTAAGATGATTTCAAAAAATCACAGCTCAATTCTTCAATTGACTTTTAGCAGGATGAACATGGATGAAGAAAAAGTGACCCACTACAAAAAAGCAGAACTGGGATTTCAAAAATGTTTGTAAGGAAGTCAATAACCAAAAGTTATTTTTGAAAAAACTATTTGTTATGGTGGGATCAGAAGGGAGATGCTGCTGTGAATTCACAACTACTGAAAGTACAAGAAATACAGAGTAAGAAGAAAGAGTGTCCACAGCAAAGTGGAGTTTCATGGAATCTGTGTTAAGCTGCCACTACTCAAGTGTTCAGACATGATCCGGGTAACAGGGGAGTTATGATGGACAAAGCTGATAGTGACAGAAACTGGTAAAACTGAGCAGCTGATAAACCTCAAAACACAACTACTGGGAAATGCAAAGGTGACTGAAATGCAGCTTTCAGTAAATGCCAAGTAATTCAAAAGTGGGAAAACGAGCAGCTCTCAGTTCTCACTCCAGAAAGTGCCCAACATCAGTGCAGACATCAGATCAATGAATCTCATGTAGTCAGAAAAAAAGAAGGAGAAAAGAAGGCCAGAAACTACAGCTAAGACAAGCAGCAAGACAAAACATCATTGCCACACTGTACAAATCCATCTTCTGGTATATCCATATTCAAAATGCTGCCTACAGCTCAATCCTTCCTGCTCTTCAGCAGACACAGTAAAGCACAAACAGAAAAGGCACAACACAGAATGGAATAAATAAGTAAGTAATAAGAAAATTACAGCTGCTGACTTGATAACTGAAGGGAGGGCAGTTGTGTCCAGCTGATAAAGGGATGTATCAAACAGCTTTGTGAAGTCTCTTGGGTTCTCATCCCCTTCCTGCAGGCAGACTCGCAGCTGCTCAGAGAGCGCGGCCGTGTCTGGGAGCACGGTGTAGTCTGAAATCTGAACACACACATACACACCCCAGTCACTTGAAATGGCCAACCCATTCCCATAGCCTCTTCCTAGTTTATATCTCACATAAAATCTCGCCTAGAAGTAATGATTTCACTGTTTACCAGGTATGGCCCTTTGCAGCGCAGCTCACTAGATCAGTAACTGTGCCAACTCTTCTCTCAGCTCTAAAGCTAACCAGCACATGGATGTTTTATCTGGATTTCTGTTGATTCTTTAAAACAGCCAGCTTACTAATCAACTGTGCAAAATTCTTTTATGCACAGAGTATACAACTTTATCACATTAAGATATTTCCAAATAAAAATATCATTTGTATACAACTGTTGATCCCTACTCACAAACAGAAAATCTGCCTTTCCTTCCTGCACATTCCTCTTGTCTGAGGGCTCAGAGTGAAGTGCAAACTCATTACACCAGAGCAGTTAAGTCTCATAAACGTGGGCAAATTGGAAAGAGACTTTCACAAATTATATCTGATAATGAACAGCAATCTAAGGCTGAGTGGTACCATTATTTTTTACACCTAAGCCATCTGTCTACTCAATCTTAGACCACGAATAAAGGTTCTGCAACAACAGCAGCACCCATCTGGCTGTTAAGCATTGTGCTAAATACATGGTGCTGCCAGACCACACTGTTCTTTACCTCCTCGTGATGGCTGTCTCTTACCTCGGGGTCCTCCATATCCATCTGGTTTAAGTGGATATCTGATGTTGTGAGCCACTGGAAAAGCACATCCTGGAGAAGGGCAAAACTCAATTAATTTCAGGAGAATCCAAGCAATCTCAGAATATGCTCAAATATTCACATTACATCTATTAATGTACCATGAAAAAGATTTAAAAATAGGTAACAAATCAAAGAATATCTGTTAGTATTGGCTTAGAATCCCCATACTGAATCCATTCCATAGCTGTCTTGCTCTAAAATGAAGCTGAGCCTGGAGTGCTTTGCAAACATTGTGAAGATCCACTAGTATGTTTCTAAAGAAAAAAAAAAACAACTCCCAAAAACTCCAACTTACCATGATCTTACCATTTTCTTCTTTATCTAAATACTGGTCATTGAACATGTGGGAAGATCCCAGTGCTGCCATCTTTCCACCTTTACTCTACCAACAAAGAATACAATAGAGCAAAATTTCCTTCCAAATCACAGTTCTAGAGGCAATTGTTATTGCATTGCTTTACCTGTATACATAGTAAAAAACTGTGTAACTTGTTCACATTCCTTAACAATACCAATCCTGTGCTTGTAACCACTGACTACTACTAGATTTCTGAATTTATTCTTATAAATTAACAGGGCTGGATGAGTAAGACAATACATGAAAAATCTACTGGTTCAAAGGTGACAGGCCTCCTCCTTCATTCAATATGGTGTACTTACAAAGCTAAGGATAATTTTATTTAATAAATTATTACTAAAACAGTGGAAAAAACCCCAAAACTTTAAAGAACTAAAGACTGGATGTCAACCAGTCAACCAAAAAATATATAATCTTTGCTGACCACCTCATTAACTCTCCTGTGAATCCCACGCAAAGAAGTTCACTATAAAAAGAAGGAGTCACTGGGCTCATCTGGAGTTTGCAGATGCATCAAAAATTGAGGTGGGTTTGTAAGTATCCCCAAAACATCCACTCACAGTTTTTGTGTGGGGCAGGGGGAATGCAGGGAGTGCCCCAGGCAGCTCGTACCTCATGCTGATAGAAAGCCAGGATAGGCCTGTTGAGTGGGAAGCAGACGGATCCTGTGGACAGAATTGCCACTGCTGGCTTCATCACATTCAGTGTGGCTCCAAAAGGATAAACGAAGGTGAGAGCTCTGCAGGAGATACAGAAACTCCATAAGCACCTGCATGCATCAGGCAGGCTGGACAGATTCACAGAACTCAAAATCAAACCCACAGACTAGAGGCAAAAAAAGATCTGGTCATGAGAACAGTCATTCCTTTCCAAACCAATCCCTCCTGCTCCTTCAGAGGTTACCAAGCTCTACTAAACAGATTCTCCTTTCCAGATATAACCTAAGAAGCATAAGAACATAAGAAATGCATTAGAAAACCTCACCATAAGCACAGTGTACTGCTGCTAATCACAAACCTGCCAGTTCTGAGGTATTCTACATATTTCACATCACTCTCCTCACAGAAAACACTCACCGTGAGTCATGGCCCCTTCCATCTTCATCTGTTGTCTCAAGCACTGTTTTCTTTGCAGCTTCACTGATTCCCCTGTGAGATATTGAAAAACAAACCTTAGCAATCAAGATTACCAGAGCTTACTGTGAAGATTCACAGACCCCAGATATTTACCTGTTCAGAACTCCATCAGAGATTAGTGCTTCCTTTGGGTGGTGGTATTTGTAATACACATTTCGTACTACAGCATCTTGAAGAAGGAAAAAAATACAGAAATTTACACCTTAGCTGATCAGCGTGCTAGATTCAGCCAAGTAAAATTAGTTCAGCTCTTGGATTCCCTGAGTGTTTGCTTCTAGCACCATAAAGCTGGCATTTTGCTCCCAAAAGAATTGAAATCAGCCCTTACTACTGTTTCCTTTTGGACAAAACAGATTTAGGACAGGAATATGTCTGCAAATTCAAATAAAAATACAAAAAGTAAGCACATCTCCATCTTCTGCAAAGCAGAAGAGGCAAAAAGATGGTCCAGTTAAAACAGCCTGCATCAACTTTTACAACTTGATTTTTTTAATACATCTTCCAAGCACTTCATGAATCAAATCCTATCAATGCAAAAAAAAGGCACGGTCTAGAAAAGCCACCAAAGACCCAAAATATTTTCTGTACACTGAGACACAGTTGCCACGGGTTGTTGGGGGCTTTTTCCCCATTGGCAGCACAAAACTAACGAATGACATTTTACTGGTCTCCTAAAGAAAAGTGCCACTTCTTATTCAGGATGAGCACGAAGTGAATCAATCCTTTAAAATGTGTGGAAAATGTCTTAAAGGCTTTTTAATCAAGAAATTTCACTAGAATGATTTTTTTTTTAGTAAACTAAAACTAACAACTGCAGCAAAGGAATGGAGATGGCCAAGTTGTCCATGTACTCTGTCCATGGAAAGCCTTTGCTGTGCTCCAGTATCACCCTGCCATGTGCATGCAGATTTAAAGAAAAAACATCTTTTAGATCAAAAGATACTTTCTGAGAAAGATCTGCATGGCTTGTACCCACAAAGGCTGAACCTGCTCTTTCAATTTTGCTGCAAATTGATGAATAAATGGCAGCAGAGAGCCCCATTACCATTATTGAAAATGATCCCATATTCTTCTAACAAAAAGTTAATATTTGTGCCATTCCGGGACTCTCCACCTTCTCTCAGCATCACCAGGATGGCCCCACCATCCTCCAGGAATTTCTTCAGAACAGAAAACTAGAAAACAACAAAGATTCAGGGAAAAAAAAGTGAGAAGCTAGACACAAAACTGCAGGAAGTTATATTGAAATGAGGGAAAGTAAATGATTTTGACTGCTTGCATTTAACTTGATCCTATAAGAAAAACATTCAAATTTCAATTTATATGAATTCATTTAAAGCAGCATTGCAGCAAAGTCTTCTGTCTTGTTCTTTTCTACTTAAGCAAATTTTAAAACACAATTGATTTGAAAACAATTATTGACTTCTTACCTCATCAGCACTGAACTTCTCTCTTGGTCCTGCTGTAATCCACAATTTCACCCCAAACAGTCTCTCAGATGTGATCTCATCTTTTAAGCTACGAATAGATTAATAACGACACACATTATTCTTGGATACAGTCCTGAGTCACAACTTTTTTCTTTTGTTTTTTTTAAAAGACTGGCAAATGAACACAAAGCAAATCACTTCAGTCACTTCGCATCCTTTTATCCAGGTTTCAAGTTGACAACTTGAGCAAAAATAATCCTTACCAATGTCAGCCAGCTAAACAGCAACATTCCTCTGACGAGGCACTGTGGCAGATCCAGAGCTGCTGAAAGCTGTCACAGCTGCCATTAAACTTTGCACCTGAGGAGCTTCCTATTATTTCTCTTTTTCTTCTTTTTGGTCTGGGCACATTTCATAGAATAAGCTGAGCTGGAGGGGACCCACTGGGATCATGGAGCCCAGCTCCTGCACAGACCCCCCAACAACCCCACCCTGGGCATCCCTGGCAGCGCTGCCCAAACGCTCCTGGAGCTCTGGCAGCCTCGGGGCCGTGCCCATTCCCTGGGGAGCCTGGGCAGGGCCCAGCACCCTCGGGGGGAAGAACCTTTCCCCGCTACCCAGCCTGACCCTCTCCCAAACAGTTCCATGCCGTGCCATCTTGCAGCGGTCACATAAACAGTATCACCTACAAAAGCGCTGATTTCGTTTTGTCCCAAACACCAAACCGAGACACACTCACAAATCTGCACGAGGAGCTTCATCCTTACAACTTACACTGCATCTCCTCCACAGGTGAGACAGCTGTAGCTCCAAAGAACCACGCGCGGCATCCCACAGCGGCAGAAGATGCAACAGGGCGCAATCAACGCGAGAGTGCGACCTCAGCTCACGAGATACATCCCCAAAGGCCACTCGGGTACCCAACGCGGACCGCACACCCCGCCAGGGCCTCTCCGTGCCGCCCCTCACCTCTGCACCTTCCAGCTGCCGCGCAGCCTCTTCCGCAGGGCCTTGTAGCCGCCGGCCGGCGTGAAGCTCTCGCCCTTGGAGGCGTTGAACACTATGGCATTGCGCGGGCCGCTCTCCATAGGCTCCCCCGGGGCTGCCGGAGGGCTCTGGGGAGCAGCGGGCAAGCGCCAGCGCTGCGGCCGCCCGCGGGTCCCCGCCGTGTCCCCGCCGTGCCGCCGTCACCACGCGCGCTCCGCCCTAGCAACGCTCCGGCCGCACGCATGCGCGGGTGGCCTTTCCCCCCCCGCGAGTGCAGAGGTCGCCGCCGTGGTTCGCTCCGCTCCCCGGCAGGGAAAGGGGCGGGGCGGTACCACTGCGNCCCGCCGTGCTGAAGCCTCTCTTGACGTTTCTGGGCCTTTGAGTTTACTTGTGTCTAAAATCCCAATCCTGACAGCTGCAGGTTCGTCCCTGTCGGGCGGGGGGGAGGCCCTGGCCTGGGTTGCCCAGAGAAGCTGTGGCTGCCCCAGCTCTGGAAGTGTCCAGGGGCAGGCTGGACAGGGCAGATTAGGAGGTGTCCGCACCCATAGCCTTTAAGATCCTCAACCCTTCCACGCTTCTGTGATCAGCTTTAATTTAAAGAGGAATTCCCTAATTTAACAGTGCAGAGACCCCCCCTCCCCTCAGATCCAGGACAGCCATAGAAGCACATCAGTGTTTGCACTTTAATATAAACCATGTCATATTTCCAATGACTTCAGCATATACAAGATAAAGCCTGGTAAAAAAACCCAATAGGTCCAGCACAAGGTTCCCAACAGCACGAGCATCACACAACTTTTAGAAAGCCCCTTGTTTATCCCTGTGTTGCTCTGAGCCCCCTCTCCTCCCCACAGCAACAGCACACAACAGCTTAAAAAAAAAATGTGGGAAGTGACATTCAATGAATACACCAGCACTTAAATTAAGGCAGAATAAATAACAGTTCCACATGAGTGATGGGCATTTTCAGGTGAGTGCTGGAGCCTGGAGTGCAGCCAGCCCTTGCTGTGCACTGCCCCATGCTCAGCACAGTAGTGGTGGTGTGCCTGGGACAAGTCAAGTGCATGCTGTGAAAGCACCCCCCAACCCCAGCCAGAGTTCAGCTACAAAGTTATTTTTATTTTTCCAAGCAACTCAGTCTCTTTCCCCACCCCTTTGCTCTGGGATTTTCCTCTTACACATTGGCTCCTCCACCACAGCCTCATTGTTGTGGCAGTAGCATCCCCATCCTGGACCAGAGAGATGATCCACCACACCCTTTGAGGAGGGACAGACTGGCATGAAAGGCCACAGTGCAGTTCAGGATTTACAGAGCTGCAGCTGCCTTAGGAGCAATAACTGATGAACAGTTTTCCCCTCAACCCAGCTCAGTCCAGGATGAGTAGCCTGAATGACAGAGTTCTCTTAAAGGAAGGAAGCCACTGTTCTTGGTGACATGAAGAGTTTCCTTCTCTGTGGAGGGCTTGGGGAAAGACATTGGACATAGCTGAGCATAGCGCCACAAAAAAATATTTTAAAAAGTGTGTCCAGTTACAGGGACATGGCTGTTGATGTGAGTGATGGCACATGCCTCAGCCATAAATACAACCACAGAGTGAATACAATTCTGCCAAGTAGCACAAGACACTCGGGGAAAATCATAATGAGTGTCCCACTTTCCCTGGCAGGGAAACATTCCTTTAGGGAGAAAATCCACCAAACAGCAAAAATGAAGAGCTCTGTTTTATCCCAACCAGTTAGTGTGTTAGTGCCAATTTCCTTAAACCATGAGCAAAGGACAGTACCAGTCCTCTCAAAAGGAAAAAAAAAATAAACATAAAACCCATTCATTTAAAATATGGCTTCACAAAGCCTTTGTAAAACTTAAATGTCCTCTTCAGTTGGTGCATAAGAAAATCCTAAAAATGCATCTGAGGCACTGGAGCTGCTGGCTGCTAGGTCAGGCGTGTGGGTGATGGAGGCAGAGATGGCTTCTTGGGTGAACTCGGGATCAAAGTGTCGCAGATCAGCTGGGCCAGCCTAAGCCAAGGAGCAGACACACAGTCATTGAGTGAGCACACCCAAACCAGCCACTTGTGTTCAGGCAGCCCAACGCAGCTGCTCTTCCAAAAGAGTGACCACCACTGCATCTGCGGCTCCCAGCCCACACCTCAGAACCCCCAGTGTCAGTGTGAGACATCTGGAGAGGATCCCTTTTGTAAAAAAAGACAGAATTACCCACTTACCACATTGGGGTTGAATGGAGGAGTAATCCTCTTGTGATATAAATCATCCCAGTTTATTGGGCTGAAGAATACATGGCTCTTTATCTCAAGCTGTATGGAAAGCAGGAAGGAAAAGTCAGTCTTCTGCCAACCCTCCTTTTCCAGCACCTGCTCTCACAGCTTTAAGTGGTTGAAGCAGGCCTTGAAGTTGCCACATACCCATATCCACATATCCTTAATAGATGAGGGTCACGGTCCAAGAATCCCTTGAAGGGAAATCACCCATCACACATTGGTGTCCTTAGCCGGCCACCACCCCCTTCCCTTTGGAAATCCAAGTCAGCCCCATGTGTCCCTTGCAGGAGGCTGAAGGGACAGACTGTGTGGGAAGCTTTTTCCAAGGTAGTGCTGTTATGGAAGAAATGCTCAGAACAGAAATTTCCCCATCTGT
Organism: Oriolus oriolus; assembly: GCA_013400235.1. Lineage (NCBI taxonomy): Eukaryota > Metazoa > Chordata > Aves > Passeriformes > Corvidae > Oriolus > Oriolus oriolus. The sequence continues at coordinate 362,016 of VXBT01012526.1, forward strand.
CCTCCCTCCTGATCCTAGTGGAGGGCACCTACAAAGTCTGTTTTGGCACCCAGCCTCCTCTTCTGGTCCTTGTGGAGAAGTCCCTGGAGGATGTCACAAGCTGCCACAGTCTTGGTTCCTTGGATCTGTAGTGGCTTGTGCAGAATGTTGTCATACATCTGAGACACGTCCCGGCTGTAAAAAGGAGGCTAATTTGAAAGAGAGGAGAAGCAGCCAGGTAAAACATGAGCTACCAGAAGGAGCCACAAATTGCAGGTCAACAGGAGTCCTGCAGATGGGGGGGACCTGCCACACCTCTGCTCAAAAGGACAGTGGTAGGATTGAACCAGGTCATTGATTCAGGATTTAGTTGTCTGTCAAGTATCTTGTGAATGCCAGACCAACCTCACACCACAGCTTTTGAAAATAAAATTTCCCACTATGTAAAGTAAACCAGCCCATTTCCAAACTTACCAGTCCAAAGAGCATTTCATAGAGGACAGCTCCTAGGCACCACCAGTCTACTGTCCTGTCATAGGGCTGCTTCTTTAGCACCTCAGGAGCCAGGTACTGGGAAGTCAGAGGGAAATATTTGAGTCAAATTATAAAGGAAGGGCTTTGCTCTCCTAAGTCCCAAACCTGGCTGCAGCTAAAATTGAGCAAATGCGTTAGGAATAACACAGATGCATTTCCTGCTGTGATCTAATAAACTCTCCACTTGCTTTGGAGCAATGGGGTAGAGAGACACCCCACCAAAGTCCTCACAGCATCCTTCCAGGCTACAGAAGGTTCTCTTCCTGGAGAAGACTTGTACAAGGATTTGCCACCCTCCACAATTCAACCAACAAACCTGTCCCACACCTACACATCACACCTCTAAAAATCTCCTGCAGTTTTGAGCAAGCTGCAGTTTTCAGCCCCTGTAAGTCTGTCCAAAGCAGTAAAACTACCAAGAGCCACCACCAAGGAACAACAGCCAAGAATTTGAGTGGCCTGCAGAACAGTTTCCTACAGAATTATTTTTGTGTACTATCAGGCTCTGTCTAGAACAGGAAAACACCAACACACAGAGCAAAACCAGACAACAAAGCTCAATCATTCCTGCTTGGTTCATGCTGTGAGATTGCCTAAGAGACACCCCACTGGAAAAGGAGGGAAATTCCTGCCCACTTCTGCTGAGCTTGAACGCTGAAAGGTGTTGTGTTTACAGAGCCTTTGTCAAGCTGTCTGGGGAAAGCAGCAGGACAGGCATGTCACCTAGGCTGAAGTGCTACCAAAATCCCCAGGCTCAGTCAGAAGCAGGAAAAAAAGCCTCCAAGAAGCCAAACTGGAAATAGGTTTTCACAAACGCCAGCTGCAGTGCCTTGGAGAAAAGGCATTTCCCCCCCTCTGAGCAGTGTTCACATTCCAGGGGGAGCCTGGTGCTCTCCTCTGCGCAGGGCACTCTGCAGCTCCTGCGCGCACCAAGGACACACAGGAGAGCACAGCAAGGTCCTGTGCACGCCAGTACCAGCAGGCTCCTTGTTCTGCACCTCTGGGGTCTCAGAGCAGGTAAACATCCTGCTCACAGGCTCCCAGGGACAAGGTTGTCTCCACCTTCACAGCTATTTTCACAAGCCTGGCCATTTCCAAGTGCAGGAACCCCTGCCCCAATAGCTGATTAATACTCCAAAATTGCTGTGTCGTTGCAGGTAGAGCTGTCTCTGCTGAATAGGGGAGGCCTTATCTGAACTCCAGCTTCAGGCTGACAACCTCAGAGAGCCCATAATTTTTTGAGGTGTCACATAAGCCCAAAACCCAGAGCAACAAGTGTCTGAAGGCTTCCAGCCCCCAGGTCACAGCAAAGCCCCAGCATGTGCAGTACCTCAGGAGTGCCACAAAAGGTAGAAGTTGTCTCCTCTTGCTCCATTCCTTCTTTGCAGAGTCCAAAGTCTGTCAATACTATGTGTCCCTAAAGAAAAGAGAAATTTTAGCTTGTCCCACTCTTTGTGGAGGGGAGACAAGATTTCCAGGTATTAGCCTATGCATTAATTCTCACATGGGTTTTAGTTCCTCACTGGTCATCTTCCTCCCTTCCCCCTGCCCTTATGTTCATCCTATAGCACAGGTACTGGAGCCTATAGAGAAAAAGTCTAGATATCTTTTTTTTTTGTTTGTTTGTCTACAGCTAGATAGACGTGAAGAGATCCAGCACTGCTGTGATTTTCTGCTGTTTAATCCCAGAGCCAGTTTATGTAACAGTCAGCACCAGAGCTGCAGCAGTGACCTGCTCTTCACATCCCTGATCCCTGCCCACAGGTCAGGTCCCAGCTTCTGGGAATGAGCCAAGGGCCCCAAAATCATGCAGTTCTTCAGAGGGCAGGCCCAGTCATCCTTCCCACAGAAGGGCAGTGGGGCAGACAGACAAAATCCAAGCTGTCATGTCAGCTATATCCCAGCTCGCAAAGCCACAGCCCTCTGTTTGTGGTCCTGACGTTTTTAAAGCCAGCAGGAAGACAGCCCAAGCTGAGAACGTACCTGGCAATCCAGGAGAATGTTCTCAGGTTTTAAGTCCCTGCAAGACAAAGTGCTGTTTGAGCACATTTGGCCAGATCTTTAGAAAACATGGATCTGAAACAGCATCAGCTAAGGACAGGAGCTAACAAAGCCTCCCAATCCAACCAAGACCTTCCCAAATTGCAGATTCCCATCAGTACACATACATGCAAACACAGATAGGCTGCTTTCACACAGGATCAGGTGTTAGCTGGGATTTCCATGCATAAATTGTTATTGAGAGATGATTTCTTACTTATTGAGCCAGGTTTGTTTTATATCTTTAAACTTAATACTCTCAGACAGATCCTGGGGAGGGGAAAGAATGGTTTATTGCCTGTCAGGTCCTGTGCAGACCCTCTTGCAGGGTAAAGTGCCAGCAGCTGAGCCTTGTCTGGGGTAGGAGATTCTTTAGCTACTCCAGCCCTGCATTTCACTTCCCCGGTGAATCCCTTTCCCTCACAGCACTGCATCCCGTGTCTGGGCAGGCTTGGTGCCTGTGCCTTACCTGTAGATGATGTTTAGGGAATGCAGGTACCCAATGGCACTGGCGACTTCTGCAGCGTAGAATCGGGCCCGGGGCTCACGGAAACAGCGCTCCCTTTGCAAGTGGAAGAAGAGCTACGGGAAGGTGAGAGGGTTGATCATGTCTCTGGATAACTGAAGGCTAATCTGGAGCAAGGCTGAAAGCCAGCTACATAAGTGAAAAGTGGTTTGCAGCAGGTAGCTCATGAACAGCATGAAATAAGCCCAAGCCAAGTGAATTTAAGCAGTCCAAACACCTTTCTAGAAATTGCTTCATTTGTCCTCCTCTTCACTCACAAAAATTAATAATTAATTCTCAAACCCTCCATCACCTGCTGGCCTGGTTGAGCTCCTAGCTTACTACAATCCACAGGCTGATTTCAGTGGTAGTACGGCCATGAGAAGTGATACATGCAGAGAGCTGAACATGTGAAGGTCCCCAGCATGAACTCAATTTGGGCAAGATACCCACCTTCACAATATCTCCCAGCCAGTTTCAGATAGCACAGAAAGACAGCTGAAAAAGGTAAGCCTCTACAGGACAGAAGCCTAGAAAGTTGCAATGGCATCACACCCAAGCACTAGGCATGGATCCAGAGCTGGCCCACAAGTGGGTTTTCCTAAAGCTCACCAACCAATATTCCCCATATTCTCCCTAGGATTTTGAAATGCCCGAACGCTGCTTCTCTCAGCACCTTTACTTTGGGAATCATCTGACTCAGGTCACAGCCAGCAAGACCTTGACTCGATTTACAGGTGAGGTATCCTGCCAGGTATTCCTGGCTGCTCCTTGCCAGCAGTCAAAACAACATCGTCCCTCAACATCATTATCTTCTGACAAGAAACAGTTTTAAATAAAGCAGCATGTTTGTGAAGGACCAAAAAGGATTAAAACACAGCCTGTAAGTGCACTCACCTCTCCTCCATTCACATAGTCTAGCACAAAATAAAGCTTCTCTGAGGTCTGGAAGGAGTAGTGGAGTCCCACGAGGAAGGGGTGCTTGACATTTTTCAGGAGTACGTTGCGTTCTGCCATGATGTGGTTTTGCTATCAAAAAGCAGACAAGGCATTAAGGCTTCAGGTAAGGGTCCAGCCCAGCCTGCCCTAGGAGCTCACTGCTGTTTTCAAAACAGATGGAAGCTGGGAGCCCACGAGGGTCCATTTCCAGCCCCAAAAAGAGAACCACCCCCTCCTATCTGACTTCATTAATCTATGTTCTTTTGTTCTCATGGCACAGAGAAATCCACATTTAACATGTGGACTGCCTACATGAACACCAGGTACCCCAGCTGCGTGACCCAGAGAGCCCAGACACCGAGCACTGTTTGCAGAAGCAGCCCAGGGGAGCAGACACACACCTCCTTTTTCTTGAGGATGGTTTTCTTGTGCAACACTTTCACTGCATAAAAAGTCCCATCACACTTGCGTTTGGCCAGGAGAACCTGCAACAGAAGGTCCTGCTCACAGCTTTCAGTCTCACCTTGGTCAGTGTTTCCTCATTAGCTCAACACTCTTGTGAGCGATCACACACAGAGAGCTGCTTCGGAGGGCCACGTACAGGGTTTTAAAGACCAAGCTCCAGCCCTCTCAAGTCCCAGCACTTTTTAATTGCCAGAAGAAAAAACACACTATATCTCCACGTATATCCCCCAGACACCCAACAGAAAATACTTTTGGAACATTTGGGGACAGTCCCATTTAAAGTGGATCCTGGCTGTCTCCAAGGTTCGGATTTCTCTGGAGATCTTTTGCTGAACAAGTCTGAAACTTATTCTGAATCCAGCACTGCTCCTTACCATCAACCCCCTGAGCATAAAGCACCTCACTCTTCAGTCCTTAGAGAGACTGCAAAGTCCTTACTTTAAGGACCTTAAAGTAAGAATGGACTATTAATAATTATCTCAGGTCTTATTTAATCTCAGTCCCACTCAGGCCAAACACCTCAGGAGAGGTGCAAGCAAAGGACACAGCCAGAAGCTCTTTCAGCAACACATTTTCCTTCCAAGCTGCCTCTAAAGATCCACAGCCCACCTGCACAAGCCCACTTACTTTTCCAAAGCTTCCTTTGCCAATAACCTTCAGGAAGTCAAAGTCTGTTGGCTTGGCACTGTCAGTCAAGAATGAAACAAGTTAATGTTCCTGGGAGAGAAACACGCAGCAGTAACACCACCATCAAAGCAGAGTTCCTGCTTGGAAAAACGAGTGTTTGTGAGTTTGTGAAAGGGATTAAAGGGCACTGGTGGGTGACCCTCGCTCCCAGCCGGCTCAGGATTCACACTGTGGTGTCAGTGCACCCTGCAGAGCACCGTGAGCAACCCCTGGGCTGAGGCAGCGGCAGTGAAAGCACCAGTAAGGACAAAGCGATGCCTTACAGGGACACAGTTTATCCCTGTTTTGAGGGAAAGGTAGTCAGGAAGCCAGCCAGATGAGGAAGACCTTCCCTTACTACATCTCAAAAGAAAAGAGACAAGGGGCTACAGACATGGCCAGGAGAGGATGATTGTAATGAGTACCAGCTACAGCTTAGTCGTGAAGGTGGTGCATTGGTGGCACACGTGGTGTTGAAGGCCAAGAAATGTAATAGTTCAGGCTTCTGCAGACACTACCCTGTGAGACACGGGGACCATCTGCATCCCCCTGCCAGATCTCTTCACACTGCACACCCTACCTGGCTCTGCAGGGAGCTTACTTGGGGTTAGCAGAAGGTCCAAGGTTGATGTTGTCAGCTGGCGTTGAAGGCTAGAGAAGATAACAAGAATTTTAGTCAGCAGGGCTACGCTGCAGGTTGGGTTTTCCCTTCCTCAACACAGAGCCACTGAGAAACACCCATCAGCGAGAGACCCAGCTGATACTTTGGCAAACCTTTAAGGTCTCCTTAGACAGCCTTATGCACACCAGCACCACAGAGCTGCAGCCCCCTCTTCCCAAAGACAAGGGGCCACACACACGCACGCGCTCTTCCTCCTCCTTAGGAATCTTCCCCTCCGCAGACTCTGGGAGCATTATGCCTTGTCCAAAAGGGCCTCTCTGCTGTTTTTCTCCACCCAGCATCACCCACAGGACAAGGCAGCAGTAAGGCTCCCAGCAGGCTAACACAGGCTCTCTCCTTATTTTTCATCTAAAGGCACCAGCCCCCTTTGTCCCAAAGGCAAGGATTTGCTTGTTCAGAGCTGTGATCTCACCTGGGTGCTTTTGTCTGGGCTCCGGGAACGATCCATTAAAAAAGCAACTCTCTCAGCACTTGGGAAAAGAAGAATTCAGTGTTGAAAACAAAATCCAAGAGAGAAACAGCTTCACACCATTAACTTGCCAGGAAGCAGTGCAGACCCCAGCGCACCCCATCCATCATAGGAGGGCTCAGCTGAGCTCCTCAGTGCTGCTATCCCCAAAGGATGGGGGTACCCACACTCTGGGGGAGGCAGGGAACACTGTGTGCTGACAGGAGGCTAGGAGACAAGGGCTCCTGGGTGCACAAGCATACTGAATGTTAGCCCTCGACCTGCAATAACAGAACCTGCTCAGGGCACCAGCACTTGAGGACCAGCACAGCCCCAGCAGCAACACAGCCCCAGACCAGGTGAAGTCACAGCTCTCCTGACCATGGCCAGACCCCTCTCGAGGCAGATGCAGCCCCCACCCCACTGCACAGGGATGCTGCAGCCCAGTGAGTTCCCCCACAGGGCAGCCAGGAGAGTCCAGCTGGGTCCAACCACCACGGTCCATGGGGCTGGCAGCAGCCAGAGGCCACTCCCCAGGCCAGGTCAGACCAGGGCAGCCTGGGGCTGTTGACATTGCAGGAGAGAGGAGCTGCCAGGGGAGGCTCGGTGAGCAGAGGCTTTAAAGACCAGGGCTCTTGTCTGCCTGGTGCAGATTTTACTGGGGCTGGAGGAGCTGGACTTAAATACTTGTTGGTTCAGATCCATCCTCCCTGAGCATCACTGGGGATGGGTGGGCCCTGCCTCAGGGATTCCTCTCTTTGGTTTTAAGGGCTCCCCCATGCTCCTTGCAGAAGCCAGAATTAAGGAGATAACACCAACAAAACAAACAGCTTTGTTCCCTTCTCCCCTACCCCAGAGAGCTTTGACTCCCCCCTCAGCACAAAGGCTCTGAAGCCTCTCATCCCCACAGCCACCCTCTGCCCTACCCCTCCCCAAAAGGGAGACCCCACCAGCCTCCCCATATCTCACCTGTGGGTGCTCCCACTCTCTGTGCCCAGACAGCAGCAGGCACAGACCCCCAGCCATCCCAAAGAAAGCCCTCCTGGGCAGCCAGGCTGGGCACGGCAGGAGCTGCCGGGCAGCAGCGGATACTGGCAGCTGTCCCCGGGGACTGCCCACGTCTGCCCGGTGCCAGCCAGCTCCATCCACCACCCAGCCAGCGCAGGGCTCACCGGGCTGGGCTGTTAAAGGGCTCCCATCCCACTGGGAGGGTTCCATACTCACTACGAGCAGAGCCTGGAGCCGGAGGCCTTGATGGTTTGTTCTATCCTCTCCCGGCCGTGCTTGATGAGTTCTGTGAGGAAAGTTGGAGCACCGAAGCCGATTAGCTGGCAGCGTGATCACAAGTGCACAGAGGCACATTTGTTCTTCACTGACCTTGCTCTTCTCTCCACAGCCGCCCTCCTCCCCCTTCGACTCACATACCAAAATAACCAGGAAATTATAGGAACCAGGACATCTTCCCTCCCAGCCTCACCAGGAGCCCTCAATAGCTCACAGGACAGGGATGAGTGCCACAAAACAGACACCCTCTCTGGTGGCCGAGGGGACTCAGGCTAAAGCACTGCTGTCAAGCCTTCCTGAGCCACCCCTGTGTCCCCAGGGGGACAGGGAGAGTGCTTACAAGGACGAGGTTGTACTGGGATACGTCACACACTTGGCACATCCACTGTCCCTTTCATTCAGGACTCTGTGAGTAATTAGGGACATGAATGAAACCTTTCAGGCCCTGCAGGAGGTAGGCCAGCACACACACAGCACAGGAGTGACTTGCCCAAGGACACATAGCCGGTGCCAGAAGCTGGGATTCCCACCACGGAGCATCCTTGCTGCTCAGCCGAGCAGGCGGTTGCCACCGCTCATCATCATCGTCATCATCATCACCTCTCCCTTCACAGAGAGGCAGCCCTGAGCCTGCTCCCCTCTGCTGCACAGGCTGAGCCAGAGGGAAGCCCAAGGAGCACAGCCTGCACAGAGGAGTTCCTTGTTTTGCTTAGGAGTAGATAGCAAAATTATCTCAAGGCTCAGTTTTGCTCCCGAGTTCTGCCACTGAAGGGAAAGAAAGAATCAAAACTGTCACAGAAACGTGTGTTTCTCCCCACCTGAGAAGAAGGGGCTTTGTAGACACAAGCAAGTTGTCATCCTGGAAAGGCTCTTCTACAGACCAAGGAATGGACAGCACCAACTGCCAGAGGGCATCTCTCTGGGCAAGGAGTTTGTAGGACAATGAGTTTTGAGGCAAACAGGCCCATAACAGAGCCCTTCCTGCACGGATCTTTGGATCTGCCAGGCAGAGGGACCTGTGAAGTCCTGAGAGCCACTGAACTGGCCCCACCAGCAGATCTGGGATCTGGGGGCAGCTCTGATGAGCAACCAGAAAACTAAGCTGTGGGTTTAGAGCTTCTGAATGGATCAGAAAGGCAAAGCAGGAGTTTAAAGCAAAGCCTACAAACCATGCAGTGGGAGAACTTACAACATCAGGCTGGTCTGAGCCCCTGACCTTGTCCGTACTTTGCCCTGCAGCAGGTCCAAGATCCCGTCCCAGCTGGCACCCACCAGCAGGGACAGCACGCAGGCAGCACCCAGACAGATCAAACCCCATCTCCTCCCACTGGGCATAGTCCTTTCCCTGGCAGCCTGGCTGTCCCTGGCTCGCTGAGGTCTGCTGAAGGTCATCCAACACCTGCCTCGGGGCTGCGTCTGTCCCACAGGCTGGGCAGATATCCTGGCCACAGCAGAGGGACACCAGCGCTGCTGTCTCTGAGCAGACAACACCCACTGAAGGCTCAGGGCCAGGGAGGAGGCTGGCACAGGGGGTGGCCAGGGCACACAGGTGTGTGGACAAGCCCCAAGCTGCACGTGGCAGCAGTAGGTAGAGGAGCAAAGGTTCCCACCCCTGCTCAGGAGCCTCTTGCCCAAGCAATCCAACACCTCACTCCCGCTCCCTGCGGCTCCATCAGGTGATACAGCCCATTTCTTCCAAACCTGAACCCCCGCAAGGTTGGGTTTGGCCCCAGGGTCAGCTTGCTGCCACTGTTCCAATCCCAGACTCGGGCACAGATGGAGATATCACAGCTTGGGCATCTTGGAGAGCACATGGGCGAGCCATGGAAACACATCCATCTGCCTTGGAGGTATTTGCTAGCAGCACAGGATGCAGGACAAGCCCCTGACTTGCTCCAAGGGGCTTGGACAAGCCTGTTTTAACAACCTGCAGCTAGGCAGGAGCCCCTTCCATCCTGGCAGCCCGTTCATGCCTCCCTCCACCAGCCCTGTTCTGCTCCACTGCCCCTTTGCAGGAAGTGAAGCCACTCAACAAGTCCCTGCTGACCAAAGGCAGCCTTTTCCAACAAAGCTTTTTCATTAAAGGAACTTACTCCAAGGTTAAAGTCTCTGGCACTGAAGTACCATACCCATTTTTGGGATGTATATATCCCCATCCCATATCACTTTCTGTTCAGCTTCAGAGCCACCTTCCCGTGTCCAAGCCCACCTTCAAAACCAGGTTAGTTTGTGGTTTAAATCTCACAAGCAGCCAAGCAGGCTTTTCCTTATCACTAACAAACCCTACTCCCCCTGAAGCACGAAGATTTCCTGAGCGCACACACTGAACAACAGAACCAGAAATAGGTCACGAAAATACGCTGGAATCCTCGGTTATCCATGCCCGGCTGCATCCCTCCTTGTGCCTGCCGGTGCAGCGTGGATGCTCCAGGCACGGCCAGGGCCACGGAGAGCATCGGCAAGCAAGTCTGGGAGTTCCCCAGCATAACGTGGCTGTTACACATCAGGAACACAAACCCCTGCACCCCACTCCCCCCTCCTCAAAGACCATTTCACCCCAACTCCCGGCCAGAGGCACCCCTCAGGCGCGAAGCGCCCACTCACACAACAGAAAGCTGCTACTTACAAGTTGGAGCAGTTACTGCAGCCAAATCTCCCCCCACCACACATCCCTCAGTAACATACGTTTGCTTCCCAGCACGGCACGAGCGGCTCCCTCTTCCTCGCGCAGTTCTGGCAGTGCTGACCCACATTCCCATGCTAGCCCAGCGTTATTTGCTACAAACACATTACTAATGCAACGCGTACCTTGCACGGAGACACAACCTCACAGACTCGTCATCCGCGGGCTGCCTCCCACCCTCCTCCCTGATGTCACCGCTCTCAGCAGCCTCCCCTACCTAACCTACATTGCAAACCCCTCCGAGCGAGTCCCTCGTCCTCTCCCGCTCTGGGAAGGGCTGGCCGCCAGCGTGGAGAGGCCTGGCAGGGCTGGCACCGGGACAGCAGGTGATGTTCTGGAGAAAGCACAGAGTTTGGAGGGGCAGGGTTGGCAGAGGGGCACCGAAGGCAGGCCACAGGTTTCACCCAGCACAGGGGCTCCTCGCAGCTTAAGGGGGAGATGCCCCAGTTTCAGCTCAGAGACGAGCAGGGAGGGAGGTGGGAAGGAGGATTCCTGCAAACACGTGCTTTTACTGGGGAGAGAAAAAAAGGCTTGAGTTTTCCCCTGCTACAGATCTAAGAGATAGCTGCAAGCCAGTACTGAACTCCACTTCTATTCCCATTGAGACACTACAGCAAGTCCAGGAAGAGGTTAGGAAAGACTTTAAAGCATTTCTGCATTTGGGAAAGCTTTCTCAGCCACCCTCTGGAGAGCTCCTGGCTCGTCCAGTTTTCTCTTGCAGACCCTGTTCCCTCACACCCAAGGGACACTGCAAACCAGAGCAGGAGCCCAGGCAAGCAGCCCTGGCTCAGGGCAAGCTGGAGACAACCAATCCTCAAAATTTTAGAGAAAAGCTACGTGCAGAACTTAAGGAAAACAGCAGGTGGCTAAAGCTTGAAGCACTTTGCAAAAAAACAATTCCATGGAAACAAGTCACCAAACATACCAGGGAGCACATCTCCCAGAGGCTGAGTCCTGAAGCACGGGAAGCAGTCCGCAACCACTGACCACAGAGACCTCTCACTCCCCGCACTTCCCATCCTTGCACCAGCCCACCCTGTTAGGCCAGGAGCCCAAAGCCCCTTCCTAAAATGCAGAGGGGAACAGCTTTGTTTCCTGCAGCAGTTCATTTAGCCCCTGAACACAGCTACCCTCAACTCCTCAAAGTGATCATAGCACTGCTGGTGCCTCACTGCAGCATTTTAAAGAGAGCAGGAAAAGCTGACCAGCTGCAAAAGATGAAGAGGCACCTGCTAGCTATACCCTGGGAGTGAGAGTTTAGGTGGGAGGGATAGTTTTGGGTGGGGAGGAAGGGGTGCAGGTGGTGGCTAGGAGCAAATTACAGCCTGGCAGGCAGCTCAGGTGTTCTGAATAATTTTTTACAAGTCAGCTGGAAATCTGTCCGCCATCCCGGGGTTTGGAGGAAGGTCAAAACTGTCATTTGGTTCAGGTCAGACCCTGAAGAAGCTGCTTTTTCCAGTGTCCTCAGGGACCCTGGAGGGCTGCAGCCAGGGCAGCCAGGCTGGTGCTTTGCAGCACTATTAACTGCAAACATAAACACATGGGGAGCCGGGTGATTTGAGAGACCAGAGACTGAGCTCTGAGCAAAAGGAGACCTGGGAGAAGGGCTGGTGTCTTCTCTCTCTTCATTAAAAGGAAAGCAGTCGTTTTTTGCTTCCATTGTCTTGTCCTATAAAATCTCCCTGCATGCAGCTGTGGCAGCAGGAAAGCAGCTTGTAGAGCAGTTTCAGCAGTGGCTGCAAGGAGGTAAAAGCCGGGCTGTGGGCAGCGTTCCCTGTGGGGAGCAGAAGGACCACGGGACGGGTCCCTCATCCCAGACTGCAGCTGCCAGGGAGGGATCATCTGGGACGTCTGATGTGCTTGGTGCCATGTGTAATGAGGGAGGGGAGGCAGCATTTTGCTTGAAATGTTGCCTTCTCTCAGGTCAAAACCTGATTTTTTGCTCAGCCAATATTCTCAAGCTATCAGCACCGACATCTTTTAAGAATATCCCTTAATATGTTTTTCTTTTCGCCAGCTTTGCCTCCACTTGCATTGAAATGGTCAAATTTCAGAATAATTTCATCAGTTAACTTACATTTTCTGGTCAGTGTCTTCTGCTTTTGTTTCTTTAATGAAAATCTCAGTGTTATCAACAAAATCTACTTGATTTTAATTCCCATGGAAAAAGGCATCTTTAATTAAAACCCACTTCCTATCTAAAGACGAGAAAGCAGAAGGATCCTGCAAGGCAAATTTTAACTGCTAAAATGCATAAAACACCTAATCTGGTGACAGACAGAGATGGGCAAAGTGATGTTTGGTGGGATTTGTCCATCCTACCCTCTCTGTGAGGGTCGCTGACACTCTGGGGCTGGGTGTCACTCAGGGCCAGGCGTGCAATGCGAAGGTACCACCTCCCCTCACACCCGAGTCCCCTGTATGTGTCCCACGGGAACCAGGCTCCCTGCAGCCCTTGCTGGGCAGGCTGAGCCCAGCTGGAGCCCAGCAGGAAGGCTCTGCAGCCCAGCACCAGTGGGAGATGTCCATGGGGAAGCCTTCTCCATGCCCTCAGCACCCCCAGGGCTTAGTGACACCGTGCCGTCCAGCAGCGTTACCCTTTGTCTTGCCCAGGGCAGTGGAGGGGGGCTCCATCGGGGCCACGAGCATAAGCCAGCTGAAATAATCTCCTCTCCTCGCAGCTGGGGCAGGAATTCAGCTGCTGGCTCCGGGTGTCCTCGGGAAGCAGAGCACACAGATGTTCCTCCGTCTGCAAAGGTGAAGGGCACAGGAGTGAGAGCAGAAACAAGTCCTTGGGTGCAGCACTGGCTGCCTGCCAGCCAGGCACGGCTCTGGGACACAGAGACAGCTCCTGACCCTCGTCTGGGCAGCACCCACCCAGCATTCAGTGTGGTGGGGGTCACTGGGGGGCTCTGCCACCACCCCAGTGACAAAGTGCTTTGGGACTGGCAGACAGAGTGAATGGAAGAGAGCTGAGTGGTTTGGCTTCTGTACCACAGAAGAAATTTACCCAAAAACTGTTAAATTCATGTATTTCTGCTCTCAGGAAAGGATTTTGGGTTTAGATGCTTTTGAGGAGCTGAAACCCAGTTCACCCCACCTGTACCCAGGGTGACTGCCTTGACACTGGTGGCTCCCTGGCACAGGAGAAAACATTCCCTGGAAGCACAAGGACACCAGAAAATCCCCATCCTCATTGGAAATTCAACATCAGCCACCACCAGATGCCTGGGGCAGCTGCAAGGGGCTTTGCAGAACCCTGTGACTCTCCCTGGCGAGGTGACCACGGCGAGCAGTTGTCACCGTGATGACACGAGTGGCACAGGTAGGTGTGAGCAGGGTTAGCCTCCAGCCCTCCCCATGAGTGAGAGGTGACACTTTCCCCTTGCCCTGTGTGCCCACAGCCAGCCAGCCCCTGCAGCAGCTCTTGTCCCTCGCTGACCGCTGGCCGTGCCCAGGGCAGGACACGCTGGGGCCGTGCTGAAGGGACTTCGGAGTGTGGGAGCGCTTGCAGGGCACACGCACCACGCAGGCACGTGTCCCTGCAGGTGCCACCAGGGTGACCATGCCCCCTTACACCAGCACTGACCTTGGCCCATTCCCCTGCCCAGCACCCACTCACCCCTAAACAAAGTTAAACAATTCTGGTGAAGCCGCAGAGCTGCTGTTGTCAGGGCTGGGTTTTGCCAGCATTGCTGGTCTTCTGTGCCTGGCTGCTGTTTCCCTGCCCTCCAGAGAACACATCTGTGCCAGGAAAACCTCTGGCTGGAGCTGAGTTCAAAGGTGAGGAGCAGCTCTCAGGCAATTTAACCCTTTCTGGGCACAGCTCCCACGTGGACCTGGCCAGGCCATGGGGGCAACAAGCCCTGGCCACAAGGAGGGAATTCTTCACTGCCCTGGCACAGCTCAGAGCCCCCAGGTATTGCCTGTACTTGGAAACATTTTCTTTCCCCTCGAGGGAGGGAAGCTGCCTTCACTTCCCCAAGCCCTATAAGGGGTCAGGGCTGTGTGGTCCTTCCGTGGCTGAGTTGGGTCCCTCCAGGCGGGGCCATCCCAGAGAAGCCACATTTGCAGTTCCTCCGGGACTGGACACATCCAGTGGACAACAGGTCCAGCCCATTGTCTCTGCTCACAGAGAAGTGCCCTCTATCTCTCTCTTGCAATATTTTATGTGCTGTTTTACAGGGAAAGATAATCCTAATCTCCCTATCTAGCAATACCCACAACCATAATCATAAAAGTATCCCTGAAGTGGAACCACACAGTCCTGAGCCATTGGAATTGCAGGGAAGGTCCAGATAAGGCTAAAACAAATACTTCTCTAGAGAGCACAAAGCAAGAGTCAATGGATCTGCAGTGAAAGCTGACCTAAAATATTTGGCTACTCAGTTATCTCTGCTGGGTAAGAGCTGCAATAGACTGGGATAGGGTGGGATAGGATAGGATAGGATAGGATAGGATGTCCTTTAAAAACTCAGAGGCTATTTGTTCATTTTAGGAGGATTAAAGAAAGACTAAATAGATTATTGGTGACCCTTGCAGTTCTTTAAAATATTTCCTTTCTTTTTCCCTTCTCTACATTTTTCTTTCAGCTTCAAAAAAACAGGGCTCTGCCTGAGGCTTTGCCTTTGATTTTGCCAAGGAATCCCACATAGGCCCTGGGATAATTCCCCATGTTTTGGAGAAAGGAGACAAGAGGAGACCACTGGGGATCAGGGTTTTATTGCAAAGGACAGCTCAGGTGGGTTTGAGCAACCCTTGCCACTTTTTGTGCCTCTGTTTCTGTAAATATGAGTGTGGCAGGATATTACTGATCTCTTGTAAAGCCTTTACATCTTCTGAGGAACAAATTCCTGAGGTTATTATTGCCATTAAATTAGTTGGCTGGGACTTTTTTTTGCTCCCAAGTGCTTTTCAAGTGTCGGCACAGTCTCAGTGAATAAATAACACGTGGTTGGAAGCAGCCTGACTGTAAGTGGCCCTTCCTGGCCAGCCTTGTCCTTGGGAAAGGCTCAACTCTCCTGCTTGCTGTCCCCTCCTCTCCTTCCCAGCAGCACTTCAGGACACATTGCAGCCTGTGCTTTGGGGCCTTAAAAAAGAAACAAACAAAAAACAACCACAAACCCAAAAACCACAACCACCAAAACCTGTTTTTTGGGGTGAACGCCTCTTTTCACCTGTAGCACAGGTCAGCATGACACAGGGCCACCACCCACAACTCAAGCCCCAGATGTGCTCAGCCTGGTGGGGCCAAGGGCAGAGAAGCAGTTTCCTGGCTGGACTGAGCAGGGTTTAGCAGCTCAGCAGTGGCTCTGGGAACTTCACTGCTCAAACCCAGGCCCCTCACTGCTGGCACAGCACTGCCTCCACCAGGAAAGCTTGTGGGTGCAGTGTCCCTGGGAATGCCTCCCCTCTGCCTGCTCCATCCCTGAGAGCTGCCAGCTCCAGCTCTGCTGCGTGGGGTCCATGTTTTCACCCCTTTTTATCCACATGCAAATCCTGGGAAGCAGCTGGTGCTGGCACTACCTGAGATTGTCTCCAGCAGAGTTATACACACTGGATCCAGTGGGCAGCCCAGTCCAAGCTGGGCTCAAGGCATTGCCAGGACCTGTGAGCCCCTGCACAAGAGCAGCAGAACTGTCCTGAGATCTGCCAAGGCCAGCTCTGTTCCCCTGCTCTGGAACTGGGCAGGAACAGCCCTCCCTGTCCTGCCAGCAAGGGGGGTGGGAATGCCCTGTTAGAAGGCTGCTGGACACCCTGAGCTTCACCAGGCCCGGCCCCAGATACTCTCACAGCCCAGGAGACCACAGCCAGCACAGACTGAAATTTCTGGTGTAAACTTCACCCTCCTGGTGCTGGCTGCAAATCCCAGCAGAGCCCAAGGCTCATTTCCACGTGCAGGTGGAGCAGGACCATGGGGACACACACAGTCAGTCTCTGCTGATCTGGCAGCTCCTGAAATTACCCAGATCAGGAACCCCTGTGGGTGCTCCCCACAGGAGCTCACCCAGTGAGCTGATGTGGGGCTGCAGGGACAAGCAGGGTGATGGAAGTTCCTTTGATGGAAGTTTCCTGGGGGAGGCAGAGTTAATGCCAGAAATCTTCCCAGCTAGGACAGTATTAGCAGGGGGAGCAAGGAGGCTGCTGGCCTCCTCTCTAGATTTCTCCACAGCTGGGAAACAACCCCACTGCTGGAACTCAACCCCCCTCCACTTCCAGCTGCTGGCCCTGGGGAGCAGCTCTTCCACAGGCCAGCTGGGTTCCTGGCAGCAAGGGACGAGTCCTTCACAAACCCCTCTGCTCCTCCCAGAGGGGTTCAGGAACTCATTAAAAGAAGGGAAAGTCACAATCATCCCAGAGAAAGCGAATGGGCATTACCTGCAGAGCCAGGGCTCCTGGGGTCTGGCAGCAGGGCAGGCGGGCACTGCCACGCTCTCGCTGTGGGAAGCAGCTCGTAGCGCTCCCTCCCGTTGTTTTTATTTTGGCAATGCAGTCTGAAGGTCGAAGAAAAAGTCCGAAGGAGTGGCTTGTGGCAGGCAGTAAATTATTACCCTGGACCGCTCTCCAAGGGGACCAAGGCACAGGGAGCTGGGGTGGGAGAGGAAAATCCCTCCTTGGGGGGATTAGAGGGCAGCTCACTGGCTGGGAAGTGCAAAGGGTCAGAACAAAGTGCTCTGTTTGCCGGAGGCTGTGCCGGGTCACATGCTGGGTCCCAGCAGAGGTAATGAGGCATGGGTCACCTCCCAAATGCCGGCAAGACCTCCTGGCTGTGGACATGACCTCTTTCCGGTCCCCCAGCAACCCACAGACCTTGCCAGACAGGAAGGAGCTGGGCGAGGGGGAGCCTTGACCTCTGGCAGCACTGAGGGGTGAGAAATCCAGGGACTTTTACATGCTTGATCTGTACAGGTGTGACAGTCCCACAACCTCCCTCCTGCCTCCACACTCCCCCTTGGCTCCACACTCCCCATCCTGGGCTACTGATATGGAGGAACAACCACCTGAGCAGCCAAGAAGGGTCAAGCCCCATGGGCACATCAGAACTGAGCCCAGAGCAGCACTCTTAGAGCCAAAATCTACTGCCCTCCATGCCCTCCCCAATTTGCTCCATTCCTCTCTCCCTTCCCCTCTGCAGGAGCCCAGCACCAGTGGTCACACATCCCTGTGTGGGGGCCCAAACAAGAGTCTGACAGATGGGTGCGTTGGTGGAGTCACTGCTGGAGCCTCCAGCTCCTCACCTGAAACACAAACTCCAAAGATGTGCAAAAGCAGTAAATGGAGAGCATTGGTGCCATGGTCAAAATAGGCATTTTCTAAAATAGCCTGGAATATGGGATATGGAGCGTCCAAGTTTCACGAGGCCGGGATATCCAGCTGCCACCGCAGCCAAGGTCTCTGGCTCTGTGTGCCGGGGGAGAAGGCACAGCCACACCTGCCCTCTGCACACAGGGAGGAGTGGGCTCAGCCCTCACCTCCCTCCAGCTCCCACCCATGGTCCCGTTGGGTGGCACAACTGTGTGGATGCGTGAGGGCAACAGAGATTTGGTACTACCCTCATGTCTCAGGAAACGAGCCCACATAGAGGTCTCTATTGTGTTTGAGGGACTGTACGGACAGAGAGAGAAATAAATCCGTTCCCTGGTAGTGCAGAGAGGGCCTTTGTTTGTCTGGTTTTCGGAGTGAGAAGGTTTAGAGGATTGTTGCAGCACATGACCAGAAGCTACGAAGCTGCAGACAAAAGCCATTTGGAACACAGAGCAGACTTTGCCACCGCGCTGGCTTTTCAGGAGATTTCTGCTTTGTTCAAGTTAACCCTGCTGCTATTTTGGGGGTTATTTTCCTCACTCCGCTGCATCCCTTGCTACAAGGGCTGCACATGTCCCTCGGCACTGGGCTCAGGACGGCTTTCACCGGCACCAGCACGGCATCAAAATGTCTGCTGTGACAGGCTGGAGGGGCCGCCCGTGCTCCGAGCCCAAGGCACAAGTGTTGCACCAACAGCCGCGTTCGCTCCAGCCACGGACAAGTTTAGAGGACAAAGCCTCCGCTTATCGCTCGGCTTGCAGGGCCGGCTCGTTTCGCAAGCTGGTCGCACGTCAGCCGCCAGCGAGCGCCGGCTCCCGGCAGGAACACGGAGGGAAGCGCCTGAGCAGAGCTGACAGCGAGACAAAGCCCTTTGGGGCTCGCTGGGTAATCGCTGGCTTCGCCACAGCTGAACTCCGCAGCGAGCCGGGCGCCGAGCTGCGCTGGCATCCCCCGGCCCGCACCGCCTGCTGCTGCCCGGCGCCGGCGGGATATCCCTGGAAGCAGGACCTTGGGGGCGGCTCCGGGATCTGAGGTGCCCTTGCAGAGGCTGAGGGCACTCTCTGGTCAAGCTTCCCTGCTCTTCACTCTGAGGGATAGGAGAGAGGATCCCCGACTTTCCCCTCACTGTCACAAAAAGGGCGCAAATATTCTTACAGCCCCAAGTACGGCAGGAGCCACTTCTGCTCTCAAGAGGGAGAAAACAAAAAAAAAGTGCTGAATTCGGTTTAAAACCTTTGCAGTATTAAAGCCTCATAAAACGGTTTCCATCACCATGTACCCTGAACCAGAGAACTTTTGGCCCCTGTAAAGCACAAATATCAGGACGAGTTAGTCTGTGAGCATCCTGTATCCAGACACAAACAGCTGCCCGCGGGAGAGGAGAGCCAGCTGCCGTGCTGCTGCGGCGCGGCGCGGCATGGCATGGCGTGGCGTGGCGTGGCGTGGCGTGGCGTGGCGTGGCGTGGCATGGCATGGCATGGCATGGCATGGCATGGCATGGCATGGCATGGCATGGCATGGATCCCTTTGCTTCCCTGGTGGGGAACACAGAGCCAGAAACACCCTGAAACCAGCGTGTACAAAGCCGGTGCAAACCACAGATGTGCGGAGCAGTGGGTTAACCTGCCAGGGAACCTCAGCTCTCCACTTATTCCCAGGACCCGGGGGGTTATCTCAGCCCTGTTCAGGGCAGGGAGACGGGCTGGATCTCCTCCTACTCTGGCCCCTTATCTTCGCCCTGGGGAGAAAACACAGCTGAGGCAGAGAGTTCAGGGCAGAAGCGAGAGCAGCAAGCACCCCTGAAGCGAAGCCCCCCGGCCGGGCTGGCTCCCCTCATCCCGGGCGGATGGATGCGGTGGCCCCGGGCCGGGCACATCCCGTCTCCCGGCTGCGATGCGGTGGCCCCGGGCCGGTCGCACCGTCGGGCGAGGGCGCTGCGCCGCCGTGGCGGCTCCGGGCCGGCTGCGGGAGGGGAGCGCACGGGGCGGGGGCGCGGATCGGGCTGTCGGTGCCTGCGGCAGGGCGGCAATCACGGGTGACTTGCATCGGGGTGGGAGCAGGGGTGGTGAAGATGAAAATGGTGAGGATGGGAATAGGGGTGAGCGTAAAGATGATGGGGATGAGCTTGAGAATGGGGCACGACGCTGCTGGATATCCCCAGGAAAGGGCTCTGGCATGGAGGGAAATGTGGCTAATCCGGGGGGCAGGCGCCCCACCACGATGCCCCCCACACTCACCCACCCCCTGCGCCACACCACCCTGTCCCCACGCGGAATAAACCCCACAGCTCCCCTGTTCTTTCCTTTCGGAGGCTGCCCGGAAAGCCGCCG
>VXBT01012526.1:388948-435253 GCA_013400235.1 Oriolus oriolus
AACAACCAATAAAACAAAAACTCCAACCAAGAGAAGAAAAAAACCAGAAAACCACAGGGAGCTTGAAAGTAAGTCCGGGATGGCGGGGCAGGTGAGCGGAGAATGCCCCGGGGCAGGTGCTGCCTTGCGAGGGCCGTGGGACCCTCCGTGCCCCCGGCGGGCTCGGGCCGCTCCTCCTGCCGGGGATGCCCCGGGGCCGGGCGTCCCTTTTCCCACTGCTGTACGGGGCTGTGCCCCTTTCCTGCCCGGGGCACCCCTCAAGCTGAGAGCCCCCAGAGGGTCGGGGCGCTGCTGAGCCTCGTGGGACCCCGAGGTGAGTGGGAAACTGAGCGGGGATGCAGAGGATGCTGAGGATGCTGAGAAGTCAGGGTCTGGGGGCTCCGAGGGATGCAGGAGCTGGGGGTGTCGCTGTGCCCCCCCGGGTTTTAACGCGGGGGGCTGAGCCCGCACCCGCCTCCGCTCTCCCCGCTGGCGGGGCGCATCTCGGAACCGCCCCCGCCACCCCCTGTCCGGCTGGGAACACCCGCCCGGGGTCCCTCTGCCTCCGGGACGCCGGCTCGCTCCTGCCCCGTTTCCAGGAGAGGGAGAAAAAGATTTTCTGCAGCAGAGGCTAGGGAAAAAAAAAAAAAAAAAAAAAAACCTTTCCCCCCCCCTCCCTTCCCCGCGAACTACTACCGGCGGCTGAAATCGGGGAGAAAGCACAAAAACAGGAGCGGGGGCGGGGGGGAGGGCTACGGGACACAGAAAGAGGGAGAGGGAGAGAGGAAAACCCGGAGAGATGGAGAGGAGGGTCGGGACATTTACCTCTGCTTCTCTCCCCATCGCTGCCCGCAGCGCTCCGGGGAAGGCTGGAGGGGCGGGTGGGCGGACGGACGGACGGACGGACAGACGGAGGCAGCCGCGTCACTCCTGGGCTCCCCCTAACTCCCAATTCACCCAAGCAGGATAACGGTGCCAAACCTTATCCAAAGGTTAGCGGCTCTCAGGAGGGCGTTTGAGCTGCCAATCGCTTCAGCCGAAGCTGAAAGGCGAGAGCGAGCCCGCGAAC
Organism: Oriolus oriolus; assembly: GCA_013400235.1. Lineage (NCBI taxonomy): Eukaryota > Metazoa > Chordata > Aves > Passeriformes > Corvidae > Oriolus > Oriolus oriolus. The sequence goes on from VXBT01012526.1 coordinate 389,997, forward strand.
GAGCCGCAGCCTCCCCTCTGCCAGCGCTGACGCCGGGGGGCTCCGGCACTCTCTGCTCTCTCTGCAGCCGCTCCCCGGGGCGGGCTGAGGGTCTCCTGTACCCCCCCGAGCAGCCCTAGGGGTGTGCAGCCCTGCTCCTGAGGGGAGCAGCTCGGCCAGACACCGCCATCCTCCCCAGGCGCATCCAAGGCAGAGGAGCGATTCTGCCTTATCTCCGCAGAGCAGGCTTGTGAGGGTTATGGCTGGGTCTTCTGATTAATAAGCTGAGGGAAAAGAGCTATTTGTGCTCAAAAGTCATTTAAAGCAAGCCAGGAAGGCCAATCCTGGGTGCGTTGTCTTTCTAAATCTCTCACCACCGTCCCCTCTCCGGGCTGCTGGGGAGCGCAGAGCAGTGCCAGTTGCACGAAGGTGCAGTGATTTGGGAGCAGGATGAGCATCACTCCTAGTTCACTGCTCAGCCTGGATCCCAGCCCCCAAAGGATTTGATTCTTGTGGGCTTTGGGGGGCTGTGAACTGCTACAAACACACCAGACTGCAAACTGTGACCGTATGAAAAAGGGGATGTGCAAATCCGGGATGTTCATCCTCATCCTCCCCTGTAACACTCAGGAAAAGCCTGGGTGTCCAAGTGCAGGTGTGCAGCCCCCTGGTTCCTGCTCAGCCTCCTGGCCAATGCCATAGTATTTCCCCACACCCCTCTGACCTGCTGCAGGCTGCAGAGACAGGGAGGCTGAGGGGCACCTTCCACCCAGCCAGCCAAGAAAATCCCGTAGTCACGTCTGCCCGAGGAGCAGACCTCACACAGGTCAGCAGGCACTCTGGGAGCAGCAGCCACCCCTCTGGACAGGTGCATGTGCACCCAGGGAGGTGATCCCAGGAGATGGGAGTTGTCCCACCTTCCTCCAGCCGTTGCCAAAAGCAGCTCCTGTGTTTGTGGCCAGGCCGATGCCGCCCCTGCAGCACCAGCAGGGCACGAGCACGGGAGGCTGCGCAGCACTGCCCTTCATCCCAGCTCGGCCTCCTCATCCCCCCTCTGCGCCGCGCTGGGAAACTCTGACAGGATAATAAAGAGTTGCACGATACACTATAAAAAGGCAATTAGATAAACTGCTGGATTGGGACCAGCTCCCGTGACCCAGTTAATAGCTCTGGGAATTTCGGGACGGTAGGGAAGGAAAAGGCATCGGTGTCGGGACGTGGTGCACGGTGAGTGGGTTTTGGAGGGGAGGGGGGGCTGTGGGCTGCAGCACAGGGGGCTGGAATGCCCCAAGCTTTGGGTTCTCCCTCCTGAGGGCGTTCAGAGCTTGCCAGCAGCAAAAAGCACAGTGAAAACTCTGGATGTAGAATCACAGAAGCTGCTGCTGGGTTTGTGCTCTGGCTGTTTGGGCTGAATCCACAGAACGGTGCTCAAGACAAAGCTGCAGCTACAGTGACAGATACTCTGCAGTAAAATAACCACAGCAGAGTGAAATCCAAAGGCAAAGTCTGCAGGAGAAAGCCTGCAGTGGATGTCTCCTCTTTATTTCATTTTTTTTACTGAAAAGAAAATGGCTGCCTGAGTTATAGACTCATTAAAAAAAACCACCACACATATAAAGGACTGGGAATATCATAATTTTAGATTAACTTGTATTATGATAATAAAATTCTAACGTGTGTAAAAAAAAGGCTTCTTGATTTAACCTCACTATTTGCAAAATACATAACTTCTGATCTGTAATTTGGGATACAATTTTTACAAGAATTGCTGTGATTTCCATTTCCCATAGGGAAGAGTCTTGATAAACCATTATCACCTATAAACTAAAAATTAATTTTCAATTTGTGCACAACACATTCCCAAAAATACTTCCAATAGGTTGGAATTAAATGTAACTCATTGTTTGTCTTTATGCTTCATGTCAAAATTAAGTGGTGGCCACTGGGTACAAAATTCCCAACTCACTACATGAGTAGTATTGTTCCCATGAGCTTTAACAGCATTTTCAGTGACTTAATATAGAAAGCTTCATCACTGTCAAATTAAATATTCATATATGTACATGCCCTTGTATTTCACAGGAAATGACTATGGACTGAGGAAGGAAGGTGCACACTTCATTGTTGCCAAGCTTTTTAATATCAGCTTTCAAATAAAAAGCTCTTCTGCTGCATTGTAGGGGCTGTAACAAACAGTGACTGGTCTGTACATGAAATTTCTCCCTGTGGTGAGATGATGCCCCAGTACTGGAGAGTTTTTATATAATCTATATTTTTTTTCTTATTCTTTTAATGCTGTTTTTTCTTAATTGTATTTAATCTGGGCGTGCTGTGGGCAGGGCCTCTCAGGGCAGAGGGCCGGCCAGCAGCCAGCCTGCCTTTGGGGTGTTCCTTGTCAGGAGGGCTCAATCTCAGCCCGTTCCATCCCCCATCTGTCCCTTTTCCTTCTCCTTTTCACTTTCATTTCTGATAAAAGCAGGTCAGCAACACACAGTTACTCCCATCTCCTGCAAACATCTCCCAGCCCTACCCAAAAGCCAAGAGAAGCACTTTGGGCAACCCCAGCCCCCGCTTTGTGATGTTCCCGACAGCTCAGCCGAGGCTAACGAGGCAAGGCCGCAGGCACAGGTTTGTGTATCTTCCTTGAACAGGACCTCTCTCAGCATTTTGAGGTGACAGAAACCAGGTGCACCTAAGCCAGGGACTGGAGCTCCTGGCAAAATTGCAGTGGGGTTTCTGAACCCGACTCCCACACCGATTTGTGGAGCCTCACACGTGGAGGGTGCTGTTTCCAGCAGCAGGATTTGGATGCGCAGCCTCTGTGTGCAGGTATCATCAATTAGTCTGGGGTCTTTTTTCTAGAGACCAAAAATAAACTCCACGTGAAGGATACAGACAAACCCTGAGCCCAGAAAAGCACCACGTGGAGCTGCTGCTGTGTCCTAAGGAAAGCCAAAGGGCAGAGCGAGGTACGTCACAGCTTGGTCCGAAGGGAAGCAGAGCTCAGCCCACAGCAACACTTCCCGTGCTGCTGGAGAGGATGGGACAGAAACCTCACCTCGTGCTGCTGCCTGTGAGTCCCCTGCACGCCCACTGCCAGCTGGGGGGATGCTGGTGCTTGTGGGCAAGGACTGGATGCCGCACTCGCCTTGGCTGCCCCTGCTCTGCAGTGCGGGCAGAGCCCTGCTTTTAGCACAGAAAGCCAAAAAAAAAAAAAAAGAGAAAAAACCTCTTTTTGCAGGAAGGCTCCACACACATCATTCCCTTTTATCCCACAATGCCAGCGTGAGCAGTGCAATGCACAATGCTGGGAAAACTCACTGTAGCACAGGGAGGGTGTGAGTGCCCGGCTCTCTGCGGCCACAGGGGGACTCAGCACGGGGCAGAACCAGCCCCGCTGGTCCTGCACTAACAGGGTGCAAGGAACTCCAGTTGCCTGTGCCCAGCGCAAGCAGTAGAGAACCTGCTTGTTTCTTACATGGCTCAGAGAGACCAGCTCATCACGGTGTCTTTATCTGCTGTTGCAGGGGTGCCCATAATAACCCTCGACACCTCACACCGCTGGCAGCTCCTCCGTGCTGACTCCAGAGCCAGTCACGGGGACAGCACTCAGTAATTGTATCCTAAATGTAGCATTTCTACAGAGTTTCTCAAATACTCTGACCTGAAAAGCTTTCCTGTAAGCACTTCAGATTAGCAAAGCTGGGATAGGATAATATTTATTGTCCTCACAAGCAAGGAAGCAGTGAGTTCCTTGTCCAGAGGCACCAGAGGAGTCCAGCCAGCCCTGGGGATCTCAGCTTCAATCCCACAGGCAGAAGACCAGACCTTTACAGAGGGGTCTTTTCTTTCATCTGGGATAACGTACACAAAGGGAGCAGGTACTAGGGCAGGACTGAAGTTATCCCTTGCCAGGAGACAGTAAGGAGGGAACAGACCGTGAGCTGGAAATCACAACTGCAGCAGAGGATGTATTTTTGGTGATGCAGCAGCACAGTGCACAGCTGTGCAGCTCTCACTGACACACAGCAAACATCTCAGCAAAATAGAGATTTCACCTGTTACCACTGCAGCAAACCTCCTGCAGGGATTTTGGTCACCTCCTGGTGGGGTGCTCTGCTCCATAAGAGGCAGAAATGGGCCCAGGACTGTTGGAACCCCAGGTTCCAGAAACCCACACAGGACTGGGCAAGGTGCAGGCATGGTGGTTCTCACCCAGGGTCTGCTCTGCAGCTGCCAGGAGCCCGAGGGTCTCTGCTTCGTGGGTGTTGCAGGGACAGATTCTGTGCCGTTCCATGAATCTAGCTTAAGCCTTTGAATTAAGAGAGGAGGGCAGACAAGATTAAAAAATATTTGCAAATAAGTACTTTATGGGCACTCAAGCAGCATTCCTGCCCACTCCCTCCATCCTTGCAGTGAGCAGAGGGCAGCAGCACAGGGTGGCTGCCCGAGGCTCAGAGGTGCTCGTGGTACCCCCACCACCCCAGGAGCCCAGTCCAGCGTGGTGCCTCCTTTCGGGACACACTGCAGGTTATGGAGGGGGCTTTACCCTCCCCTGCTGCTGCTTTTCCAGCAGGAAGGAAACTCAAACGCTGGGGAGCCTTGCTGTGCTGGTTTGCTGCTCCCCCACACCGCTTTCCTCCTGGGACAGCTCCTAATAAAGGGGACAAGCTGGCTCATGAAGTGCATTGCTGCATCCCATGAAAGAGCCCACGAATGCACCAGCTGGGCTCACTCTTTGTGCCTCAGAAACTTCCCAAACCCACTCAGGACCACGAAGACTTCATGCACCTCTACAGCTTTGTGTGGGGATCCAAGGATCTTCAGCAAAGAAGAAAAAAAGAAAGAAGAAGAAAATAACCAATATTTTAGCCACATTTATATCTTTTCATCCATTTGCACCTTGTTGTAGGCCCCTGTAAATGCACACCAGAATATTTATTTCACAGGGGAGTTATAAGCAGTCTTTAAACTCTGAAACTCTGAAACTCTGAAATTAGCAGCCAGTAATCTCAAAGTATTACTATTAAAAACACAGTTCTCATAATAAACCTTTTGGCATCACAACGCTATCTGCTTTTAATAGAACAGTACTTCTTAAGCAATTTAGTTAATTTGATTTATGGCAAAAAGAAATTTGGAGAGTATAAAACCTCAGGAAGAAACAGCAGGGAAGGCAACTCTGTGATTACCTCCCCCTGCACACATGTAAACTGCAGATGAGGTAAATTAATAACGAGACTTAAAGTTACTACTTCTCCTTGTTGGAGAGCTGAGAAGAGACTGCAAGGCTGGGAAAGGAGAGGGCTGTGCTGTCCAAGGGCAGGACTGTGATTCAGGAGATCTCTTCCAGTCTAAAACACCTCATCTTAGGACTAGCTATTAAATAAATATTTGGTGGTCGCGTTGGGTAGAAGATCCTCAAGACTTGTCCCCCGAGGCTTGCAAATGCCATTGAACTCACCAAAGTGGGCATAGCACTCTCAGTTTCTCCAGGAGGAGCTGACATCCTTCCTGCCACATCAAAGGTCTTTGGCTGTTAAAGCTGGACACTTGGTTTTGCCAAAAACTTCTGTACGTGGCACAGACCCCTGGTGGGGAAAGGGCAGCCTGGGATTCCAAATTTCCATCTTGCACTGGAAAGCAGAGATTAAACTTCCTTGTTCCGTTTCAGTCACTGTAGCTCTGTCACTGAAGATAAATCACTGGAGCCCGGTTCAGCTCACATCCCAACTGATAATAGGATGGAAGTGCCCAGAGGGAAAGTCAAACTAGAGGGTCTCACATTCCTTGGTCCCTCTAGGTTTGATTCTTTCCACAAACCAGGATTCCTTTCTGGGCACCTGATGTCAAATTTCTCCCCGACTTTCCCTCTCTCACCTCGCTGGCTGTCACTGCAGCAGAGCCCTGCACAGGGAACCCCTCCTCACCCCACAGATCCACCCTAGCCATGCTGGAGGCTCCTGCACATCCCAATTCATGCTCCTCCCTTCTACTGTCCCTCCTTTCCTGTCCCAGGAAGTGTCAGCCCTGATGTCCCCGCTCCCAACCCCTTCGAGGTGACCTGAGTGACCCTGCTGAACCAGAGGGGCCAGAGGTGACACTGATTTACTCTCATTAGCAGGTAATTACCGAGGGCTCCGAAGCTGTCAGATCTGATAAATGGACATTAAAATAGTCCTTATCTTCCTTCACTTTTCCTGTTTCCCTCAGAACAGGGCACTGAGCTCTGTCTGGGAAGGCTGAGGGTGACCTTACAAGCCCCTGTCTCCACAGAAGCTGCTAAAAGCAGCACGTCCTCCCGCTGAGTCAAACCCAGTATCCGTTCAGATCATCACCCATGGCTTTTCAGTTTTTTGGCGCCCATCAGTCACATGTTTCCGAGGAAATTCAATCTTTGGAATGATTTTCCCATTAACCTTCACCACAGAAAGCCACCAGAAAGAGCAGTGAAACACTTGCACTCAAAACCAGCTCTCAGAGCAACCAAACAGCTGCTAGGTGGGAACTCTCTGGGACAACGTGAGAGGCTACAACAGCCCAAAAGGGACCATCACCCGAAGAAGCAGCAGCCAAAAGGGACCATTACTCAAATAAACTTCTTGAAAGCCCGGTTCTGAAGCAGGGAGGAGGTCAGAGCAGATAATCCCGTGTCTCCAGGAGCTCAGGTGGTGCCCTGCAACAAGACAGAGTGTCTGCAGAACCATCATCAGGGCTGAAAGCAGGGAAATGAGTCAATAACTGTGTAATCAGTAGCATCTTACTTTTTTTTAATGAACCTGTAGGGTGAGGGTTTCCCCCCAGCACCCTCCCTCTCCTCTTTTTCCCAGAGCTCATCTTTCACTTTGTCATGCAATTCCCAGCTGGCCAGCTGCAGCCTGCCTCGATCCCTTTTCCATTACACACTCGGCTGAGCCGAGGACGAAAGGGCTCCCGGATTCCAGCGAGAAGGTAATTAATTGACTTTCCCCTCTCGTTGCTATGCGGCAAAGGTGGGAGCCGCAGCAGCTACAGTTCATTTTTAATCTTGGAAGATTAGTCACAAACGGCATCATTACCGAGGTGATCGGCTGCCCCAAAAAAGGCACTGGCTCAGGGAAGGGGCGGTCTCGGGGAGAGCAGGGCTGTGAGGAAGAGCCCTGGAGCCAGGAGTAACACACCCACTCCCTGTTACCCCTCGGCCAGGGGTTAATCTTGTAGCTCATCTCCTGGGTAGTGTTTTCCTTTGTATCTTAAACCTGCCCTGACCTCCAGGCTGGGCAGAGAGCAGAGCCACCGCTGCTTTGCTGGCTGGTGTCAGCCGCCAAGCCACGCATTCCAGGCAGGAGCAAAACCACCAATTTTTGGAGCTGAAAACAAGCGGCTGATCGGATATCCTGTCCCTGGCAGTGTCCAAGGCCAGGCTGGACAGGGCTTGGAGCAAACCGGTCTGGTGGAAGGTGTCCCTGCCCGTGGCAGGCGGCTGGAATGAGATGGTCTCTAAGGTCCTTCCCAACCCAAACCACTCTGCCATTCTGTGACTGTGCCACGTGCCCAGCTCAGGAGAGCACCTTTCCCTGCTGTGACAGCAGTGCCGTGCCCTTGGAGGCACAGACATCACCAAAATCAGCTTCTTAGTGTGATTCTTAGGCAAATTCTACCAAAAATTTTTAGAAGATCATTTCCCAGCTCAAAATACCAAAAACTGTTCTCTAGCTGAGGCGGCAGGACCAATTACATGCAGGAAATTATAGATATGCTCAAAATATGTCTGAATTTCAACTCCAGACATACACTGGAAATTAATTCCTCTGTCTTCAGCAGCAAAAAGTAATGGCAAAAATATATCTGTTATTTGGGCACATTCACCCAGGTAAGGACTTCTCACTGCGCTGGAATTTGACTCCCCTGAGTAATCAGCTGGCTCTCGACAGCCCACTCTGGCTTTTGGTGATTTCTCACTTCCCAGCAGCACGATGCCTCCGGCCCCACAGGGCCTCACGTGCTATTTGCCTGAGAAGGTCAGCAGCAGAACAAATATTTGCCCTTTCTGTGTCTCATTTAGGGCATTATAAGAATCAAAGTTTTACTTTATGATCAAACTCTGTATCTCTCTCTTTCTCTCTGTTTTTTTCCAGGTTTCTTGTCACTCTGGGGTTGTTTCCTCTGATTTTCAGGTAGTACCAATGCCGTTTTGTCAGCACACAGGACCTTGCTGAGATCCAAATCTTAGTGATAGCACAGAAAATTTGGTTTCTGTAGAATCACAGAAAGGTTTGGGTGTGAAGGACCTTTAAAAACATCTCATTCCAACCCCCTGCCATGGGCAGGGACACCTTCCACTAGACCAGGGTACTCCAAACCCCATCCAGCCTGGCCTTGGACATTTCCAGGGAGGAGGGTCTCTGCAGGAATGCCCTGACATGGGGCCGGACTAAACACGTCGACAGAAGGGATTTTTCTGCCCGTGTGCCTTGTCCTCCACTCAGCAGGGGAAGTCCAGCCTTTCCCACTCTCTCGTGTCCCAGGACAGACTCACCTGTGGACTGAGGGCTCGTTTTTTTGTCAGAGTCCAAGCGCTGCGTGAGGAGCACCCAGGGGCTCCTGTGGAATGTGCTGGGAGTGGAAGGAGGGTTACTGCCCACGAGGTGAAACCTGCCACTGGAAACCACGCAGGGACCATCTTCTCACTTCTGGCCAGGGCCATCATCAAATTTACAAGGCCTGTAAAAGCACAAGGCTCCCTCCCCTGCCAGCGATCCCAGTCTCGTTTCTCTGAGGTGCCAGCTGCTCTCCCACATGGACCTGAGCACAGATATCACACAGGGGGCTGTGGGGAGCCTCAGCTGCAGCAACACCACGAGTAAAAGCACATTGTTAGAGGTGTCAGTTCACAGCGCATGGCTGGGGCGAGGCACAGATTCATTTTCACCTTTCTGAAACTGTTGCAAAGCCTGAAAGTAATTTCTTTCGCGATTCTTTGTGCCTTGTGAACTGCCCCCTTCATCCCTGCGTGGTGTTTGCTCTGAACCCGGTGAAGGTGACTCATGTTCCTGTGTTGCTTGCAAACAGCAGTTTTTCTGTGATCTTCACAGCCCAAGAGGCTCTGCAGCAGCATCAGTGTGTGCCTGCAGCAGCAGCATCCCAAGAAGCTAATTCCAGAGCATCCCGCCCCCCTTTCCATCACTGCATCCCAGGGATTTCTGCTGGCGTCACCGATGGCATTCAAGCCCTTACCTGCATAAGAGCCGTGCTTCCTCCTCCTCCCCTGGAGCCATCTGCTCTCAGGAACTGGGACACACCTCTGAGGTGCTCTCCAGAGCCATTCTGAGGAAAATAAAAAGCTAAAATGGGTTTTGCTGTTTGAACATTTAACACCTCATGCAGATTTCGTCAGCTTGGCGTATACAATCCCCTGCACTTTTCCCGTGCTTGGGCAGGCATGCCCTGAGCTCTGGTTTGTACAACTGGAGCACTTCCCTGCACCCACGGCGGGGCTGCAGAGCTGCTGCACGATGCCTCTGACGTGGGATTTGCATCAGCAAAAAAACAATGCCTGAGGTCGTAAAGAGAAATTTCTGAATGGGCACACCCGCCTCAGCAGAGCACTGCCTTCTGAAAGAAGCAAGATCATTTCCTGAGATGCCATAGAATGAATTGTCTTCAAACGTGGAGGTGGAGAAATGTACACACATGCCCTGTGCGTAGAATCAAGAACCTCCTGAGCTGGAAGGGGCCCACAAGGATCGAGTCCAAGTCCTGTCCCTGCACAGGGCACCCCTGAGAATCCCACCCCATGCCTGAGAGCAGTGTCCAAGCACTCCTTGAGCCCTGGCAGCCTTGAATAGATTCATCTATTATATATAGAATACAGTGGCTACAGGAGATCATCTTTTATTTTTCCCCATGGAGTTACAGCAGGGTGTGATTTGGTTCAGGTTTTGGGCCCTCAGATTCTCTCCAGGGCAATTTCTGTAGGTTCCTGGGCAGATGCTGGAGGTACAGCCGCTCACCAACATCCATCCATTCATCCATCCATCCCTCCATCCATCCATTCATCCATCCATCCCTCCATCCATCCATCCATCCCTCCGTCCATCCATCCCTCCATCCATCCATCCATCCATCCATCCCTCCATCCATCCATCCCTCCATCCATCCATCCATCCATCCATCCATCCCTCCCTCCATCCATCCCTCCATCCCTCCATCCATCCATCCCTCCATCCATCCCTCCATCCACCCTTGTTCCAGTGGCCCCTTTGCTCAGGAAATCACTTTGCTCCTTGGGGGCCGATCACAGCGGAGCAGCCAGCGCTGCCTTACACCTTTCACAAGGGTCGAGCTGGGCGGATTCAGAGCTCTGGATTCTGAGCATTGTGCTGTGCTGCTGATACGCCGGGTGGGTATTGTTGGACCGAGTGCCAAACGCCCGGCCTACACAGAGCGAGGGGCCGTGATTGTGTAGATAGGAGGCCTGAAACAGCGTGAGGCAACAGGGAATTACTCCTTGCCTTATCTCCTCTGCTCAGTGCACGTCATCATCCCTGCCATTCCCTGATCTCACAGCTCCCAGAGGACGTGGCTGCCAGTGCTGCTCACCTGATAAGGGAAGCTCCGTCACGTGTGTTTACATATTTTGCATAGCCACGACTGTTATTCTGCATTTCTTGTACAAAAAGACACCTGGAAGACAGCACATGCAATGAACTCTGATTAAAATGCACGTCTAGGCTGCTGCTGTCACAGCATCCACAGTGGGGACCAGGCCTGGAGGCCTCATATTGCAACGTAACATGCAAATTGCTATTTGATGGGAAGTAATATGATAATTGCCACAGAAAAAAATTGTCTGTGCAAGGAGATGTGGTGAACACTCCCCTCTCTGTCTCTCCTTTCCCCATATTTTAGCAGCAGAGGTGAGCTTTAGTGGGCATTTGAAATGGGACACGCTCAGCTACTGCAAATTGTGCCTGTACCCATCAGAGACATCGGCTGCGAGCTGCAATTCCCTGTTGCAGAGTCCCTGTTTAGCATTTAGCTACAGACTGTCCAGGGGAAAAAGGGTCAGCCTGTGATATGTCCTCAGCAGGAAAAGAGGGAGGCTGGCTAAGAAGTGTCCATCACTCATTTAGTGGCCGATGTCTGATTCCCAAATGTGGCTCTTTTCGGGCTGGAGCCCCAGTCAGCAAACATTGTGAGTATCATGTCTGCAGTGCCAGGTGACATCCCTCAGCTTCTGTGCTTTCAGTCAAGATGAAAACACCACAATATTTGGGAAATCTGGAGGTCCAGGTCTCATTTAAGCAAGAGCTGATGTCTGGGGAAATGCACACCCTGGAACAGAGGGGCATTTTCTGCCTCTCAGAACTCCCCTCCCTGTTGGAAAGAGGCTAAAGGCAACTTCTAGACAAGAAATTAGGGAAGGAGATGCTCTGGGCAAGTAAGATGTGCCTATTTATCCACAGATAGAGAAAGGTTTTATTCATCCACTTTTAAAAACATGGGAAAACACCCCATATCTATGTCTCAGCATGCCTGTTTGAAAACTGGCAAAATAGCCTGCTTTTGTTCACAGCTTTTGGGAAAGTCAAATATTTTGATCTCTACCTTTAGATCACCGGGCCCTCGGTATTTCTTTCCAGGCACCCTACTCTGATCCCATTGCAAGGGGTGGAGGAAATTCTATTGCTTTCATGGGCAGATGGATCAGGCTCATTGGGAATTTCAGACCTTGTCTCTTTGTTGTGTTTCAGCCTTGTGTGCTTAAGAATTGGCTTATTGTCCAGCCTGCTAATGTTTTCAATTATGTGGAGCCCAATTCAATATCCCTACCTGATGGGGAGGCAGCAGGAGTTGGCTTTTTGTGTTCTCTGACCTAGGGCTGACTCCATTTGCTGCCTATCTGACTAACTAGTGAAGCAGAAAATGCTCACAATACAGCACAATTAATGACAGACTCTGAAAAACACACCAGATCCCAGTGGAGAGGAAGAAATTAGGCTCTTGCACAGTGAAGGAGTTTGTTGATGATGTTTTTCTATTTATAACATTTTAAAGGGCAAGCGTGAGCTAGGCTCAGACTGCTTATTTTTTTTCCTAAAATTGGCTTAATTTTTTTTTTTAAATTGGAGACAATAACATTAAAATTCACTCCAGCTGTGTGGCCCTGTGCAGTGCCAAGAGAGGGAGAGGGTTTGTCTGGCCTTTAACTATCTGTCTCTCTTGGCAATTATGGTGAAGTGTTTAAATGTACATAAAATGAGAAATACCCCTTAAAAATAATTGTCAGTGCTGATATACCACCATTAAACTGGATTTTATGGCAAAGAGACATATGAAAAGATACATCTGGAGCGCTGTATCCAGTTCTGGGCTCTCCAGAACTAGAAAGAGCTACTAGAGAGGTCCAGTGGAAGTCACAAAGATTTTCTGGGGCCTGGAGCATCTCCCTTATGAGGGCAGATTGCAGGAGCTGGGCCTGTTCAGTCTGGAGAAGGGAAGAATGAGAGGGGATCTCATCAATCCAAATAAACATCTCCAAGGGATGTCGGAGGACGGTGCCGCTTTTTGGTGGTGCTCAGTGACAGGATGAGGAGCAATGGCCAAAATCCAAGAAATTTCACCTCAGCATGAGGAAGAACCTTACACTGAGGGGGGAGAGCACTGGAATAGGCTGTGGCCCAGGCCGTGAACCCCTCAGTTTGTAGGAAAACACCAACATTGTGTTAGCAATCACTAATTTCATTAAGTTCACCAAGGGGATGGATTGTGTAAGCTCCTGGTCTTCAGCTCTGGGGTATGAGGTGCCTTTGGACACTGAAAGAACCTACAGGAGCAGCATAAGCTCGTTAATGTGATGATAATAGAGGGAACAGGACCCAAGGCTTCACAGTGAGGTGCAACAAGGGGAAAGAACAGACACACAGAGCTGTCTCAAGGCATGACCTCTGTAAATCAGGAATATATTGATTTATTTACAGTGCCCTTCTCTCCAGGCTGCTTTAGGAGGAGCAAGTGCTACTTTGGCAGATGGTCCTTGCTAATACTTTTTAAACACTTCTCGCCGCATTTAAATATCCAATCTTGATTTTTGCCTAATTTTATCTCTCTGCCCTGGAAAGTTTCCCCATGCCCTGTATTCTCCCATGGCGAGGTTTCCAGCCAACACACGGGTGCTGCTTCACATCACAGATGAAAAGGACACTGCTCCAGGAGGGAATAAAGAGCAGCATCATCATCTATTTCTGCTGTTCACTCCGTGGCCACAAGCCTCATTCACTGCACAGAGGTAGACGCTGCTCTCAGTGATGAGTTCGTGTTTCCCCACAGGCCATTTTTCATGGCCAATAGAGCAACCAGATTTTTCAAGCACTAATAAATACATCTGCCCACCGGTTCAGCAGCATCTTACCTTGGAAGCAGAGTGCTTGGCTGTGTAGTCAGCTTGAAACACACAGGAGCTCCTGGTTTTCCAAAGGAGTTTAATATTCTTCCACCTCTGGGATCTTCAAAATCCAAACTTCTCGGCTTTAACTGCAGACTGGAGGAGTTGGGCTACTCAAAAATCAGGTCTCAGGGTATCAAGTTGTGAAATGTTAGTGTAACTCTACACTTATCCTCTAGTGAGCAGTTTTTGAAAAGCAAATATTCTTCAGCTTGATAACATTAATTTTAATGCCAATATCTTTCATTAATGCCCTCTGCGGGCACTGAGCACAGTGCCAGTCCAGGGCTATGATAAACAGGAAAGTGCCACTTGCCCTCTTTGAGCTTTACACCATTTGCCTATTTTGGCAGTGAATTTCTAATTCTCTCCTGTTTACAAGAGTTTGTGGGGATGGTTTTTTGGGAGGGTTGTTTGTTGTTTGTTTGTTTGTTTTTTGCAAAAGTAATTTTGCATCTGAACGTATATTTTAATTAAAAAAAAAAAAAAGAAAATCTTTCAGAAATTTCAGTTCCTTTACTGCTTTTCCTCACTTCCCAGCATTTTATTAGGGAGACATAACCCTGGATCCAAGTGGTAATACAGGACCCTGAGAGAGCCTGTAAATGGATTCTAAATTGATGTTTGAAAGCCTTTTTTTTTTTTCCTAAATGGGAGAGGCTGATGAATTTTAATTCCTTGAAAAGCCAGCTACTGCAATAAAAGGAGATTTTTCTATCACCAGCAAATCATCTGGTTTGGAGACTGGTTTACTTATTTATGTAAGTCCTCACGAATAAAGTATTCAATTAAGGCCATGTTTTGTCTTTCAATAAATTCTGAGGAGTGCTGCTGAGGCAGGTTGTACTTTGTAAACATTCATAGAGAAGGAGAGGTGGAATGGAATAGACATATTAGCCAAAGGGAAAAATCTGAGCATTCCTTACCAGCACCCTGGTATAGACATAATTTTCATGTGCTGAGAGCACTAAAACACCCACAGAGTGGCTTAGGCACTACAAAGAGAACAGCAGCAGCTGGATCTTGCTCCCACTCTCAAGCCAAGAGTAACATTTCAGATCTTAATTCACAATTTGGGCTTTTGAGGGTTGTCTGCCCATTTCTCTCTGCAAGAGAAATCCTTCCAGTCTCAAGAACAGAACAGACAATACTTCTGCCTCTGGCCAGCTTCCTAGGGAGAACCTGGAGTGTCAAATAAATGGGGAGGAGATGAAAAACCTGCTGTCTCTTAAAAAACAAAGTGTTAAGGGATACTGGGATACAGTTTGGAGGTCTGGACAGCTCCCAGCTGCTGCTGCTGGGGCAGAGGAGAGCCGTGAAAAGCACGGTGTGGGGGGACTGAAGCCCTTGATAACACAGCAGCAGCAGGAGAAAAAAGAGGTAGACTTGAGGGAAGGACAAGAGCCTGTGCTGGAGCCCAAGAATCCCTGAGCTTCCCCCCACTAGGATTCCCTCTGGACAAACAGAGGTGCCTGGGGAGGACCACTGGTGCAAGGACAAGGGGGTCCTGGGTGCCATCCCCTTCCTTGCATCACTGAGGAGCTGCAGGGGAGAGAACCAAAACTGGAAGCCTCAGGAGTGAGATTTATAGCTTGGTTAATGACATCCTTCCCTTCCCAATGACCCCAGTGAAGCAAGAAAAGGCTGAGTGGCTTTATCTTTATTCAGTGCCGCGGCCCTTCTGGGACACTTGAACCTGATTGCATCACTTTCGGTGTCAGCCTTGATAAGATGCTGATTGTGTTTCCCGGTTTTTCCGTGGCAGAGGACTCCCCCGGCAGCGTGGGTGGTTAATGGGAGCTGACTGGCTCTCCAGCTTGCCAGAGCAGTTCCCTTTGGCTTCCCGCTGTAGCACATTAACACAACAAATTAACATTGTAATTGCGTTTTAACTATTTATCACGGTGGAAAAGGGGAAAAAAAACCAAAACCGAGAAAAAAAAGAAGATCACAGGCAAGGGCCCAAGAGACAGGTTAGTGAGGCAAGTCTCTGTCTGCACCTCCCTTCACTTCTATTTATAGCCAGCCATTAAGTTATGCTAATAAACAGCCAGCCACAGGCTATGGCAAATCCCCTGCTCAGAGACAGGAAAAGCTGAGTTAAATATATTCAGCTTACTCAACTCAGGACCAGTGTGACTGCTACCAAACCCAAAACCACAGGGATCTAAGAGCAGCTCCAGCACCTCTCACTGACACCCATTCACGCAGTAGAGCCATGGCAAGAGCACGTAAATTTGGCATTTTTTTGTATATACGTGTAAATCAAGCACGGGGTAAATAAAACATGGAAATTCAAACAAAATACCCAGCATCAATGGCTCTGACTTAATTATTTTGGCAAGAGCCAATTCACTACAGTTCATAAACTGATTCATCTGGGAGAAAACAGCCCTTTTAACCAAATAGCAGTGCGATGCATCTGCCACCGACTTCTCCAGAGCAATTGCATCAGAAATAGCATTTATTGTAGCTCTGCCTCACATGCAGTCGGTTGTTATTTTATTTCTGTCTATGTGCGGCAGTTCCTAAAGGGGATAGCATCAGGTCCTCACATAACCTATATATTTAATCAGATTATCCAATTAAATGATACAGCCTTAAATGAAAAGTCTGCTATTCCCTCGAGCAGTTCTGGGAATGCTTTCATTGCTTGTCCTTGTGCTTAAAATGTACTAGCAGCACTGTCTTCTGCAGCTATTTTTGGGTATCCAGACATTTGTAAAGCACCCATCACTAATTTTTAGATGCCAATACCTTGTTTTCCTCATCAAATTATGTCAGTCAGAAACGCCACGTTCATCTATAAAACCACAGAGCACATGAAAGTAACGAGTGTCTTTATCTTTTCTGGCTGAGCAAACACAGGATGAAAAAGTGAGGGTGGTGATGGGGTTTTTGCGGAGGAAAGAGGGGAATCCCAGCGGGGTGATGTGATTGTTGTCCCGCACAGGGCTGAGCTTGGGAACTTGCCAGCATGTACCTGGCAGAGGAGCAGCCAGGGAGGCTGGATAACCCCCGGGGCTCCCCCTGACTTTCCCAGCAGCCAGCACAGTGAGGTGCTGTGTGACAATTCTGTTCTTGGGGTGACTCACTGCAGCTCACCCCTGGCTGCCCCGTGCCGGCTGCGGGACTGCAGCAGCTCTGATGCTCCAGCTTTGAGCTCCCAGTTGCCCTTCTGAGCAAGGATATACAGGTATGGAAAGGCTTTTATCGACTCTGAGCAGAAAGCGTTGGGGTTTGCAAATCCCCAGAGGAGGGTCTCACATGAGGAAGGTCATCACGCTGCTCTGCCACAGGGAACGCTTCTTCCCGTAGCAAACCCTGTGGGGATGGTAACACCCCTGGTGGTGTTCCCTCCCAGGCCCATCCTGGCAGGACATGTTGCCTTACTATTGATTTACAGGTTAATCCAATGTCTCCATATGATTTCTCAAATAGGTTACAAAGCACTGCCAGGAGAGGGGCAGGGAGGTGTCGGATCACAGTGGCCTCAGGGAGGTGGAGGGAGCCACGTGGTGGTTCAGCACTGTGGATAAGTGAGCACAAACACCAAGTGTTATAACACCATGTTTTCTCACGGGAAAAATCAGGGGAAAGTGACAGATTCAAGCTAGACTGAGCAGACTCTGCTGGCTACTGCAGCGCTGAGCTCTGTCCGAAAACCAGTCACAAGGGATGCCAGTGGGACTCCACCGTGAGGGTCTGACTTGGTGCTCAGGAGTTTCTGCCAGTCTGGCTCCCCCAGAGTGCCCAAGCTTGGGCAGACTGGGAGGTGCTGGACAGAGCCCCAAACCCATTCTGTGCTCAGGTATCAGTTACATCACAGCTGTATGAACAGAGCCATGAGCCCGTGTATGCCACAGCCACGTCAAACAAATGATTCCCAGCCACTTTTCTCCATCCACAACACCTGAAGGCAATAAAATAAATTTCAAACATTGTTAAATGAAATCTCTTTTCTATTTCTTTACTCCTCCCTACCACTTCAGTAAAGCAGGTGAGAGGCATCAACCCCTGCATCAACTCTTGGACATTCCCCAACTTCCCAGCCCCCCCCTTCCTCCAGAGGGCAATTGGGTGGAAAGGGGGATATTTTGCAGTCATTAAAATTTCATTTTATTTTTAGCCAGACATGCTGCCATTTAAAAAGCTCCCTGGTGAGCAGGGGATTGGCAGTCTGGGGAAGAGAGAGCAGAGGCAGCAGGGGCTGCGGAGGATGCGGGAGGTTTGGAACGCAGCGGGTGCAGGAGCAGCGGAGATGCTGCTGGGGCAGGGAAGGGTTGGCTTCTTGCCAGCCTGCTCTGTGCTCTGAAAAATAGCAAAGCTAATAACCTCAATTACAGCCCAGCCTCTCTGGGGGCTGCTGCTGATGCCTTTGTTTATCTGAATCCCAACGTGAAAGCAAAGGTTGTTTTTTGTCTGCAGGGGCACGTGTCACACAGACACCGGAGAAATAAACAGTCCATGTCAGAGAAAGAAAGGTCAGAGAACCACAGGCTGGTTGGGGTTGGAAGGGACCTTTAGAAACCATCTAGTTCCAACCCCCCTGACATGGGCAGGGACAACTCCCACTAGAACAGTTTGCTCAAAGTGCCATCCAACACGTCATTGAGGCCAGTGTAGATCAGCTACACTTTCTTCCAAAATCCACTTTAGACACTGAAAGCTTTAATGCCTTAAATTCTGACTCTTTTGGGCTTGTAGATATTTTCATTTGGCACCCAGAATGCAGTAAATAACCCAGAAGGTCCCTATCAATGTTTCAGTCTCAGCTGAAACAGGGATGGGCTTTCACCCTGACCTGGCTGTACCACTGTCCACACTTGCACTGCAGCACTCATAACCAAAATGGGCCTGCTGGCTTTTTGAAGAAGCTTGGAGCTATTCTGTAACAGCAGTTGGGAGCTGATTACCAAAATATTTATTTTATAAGTATATTAGTTAGAGAGGGATGCCTAGAAGAACTAGGGAGAAAGAAACCCCCGCCGTGTCTGTTGAACACTCAAGACTGATGCAACATTGCTGGGCAATTTTTCCTCCTCAGTTAATCTACTCTATGTTCTATGTTCAGGAAATCTGGAAGGATGGGCTAAAGAAACCACTACCTTCACCATGTGACAAGAGACCTGAAAATGGAGTATGGCAACATCTGTGCTGGGTCAAGAGAAATCCAGCCCGTGGCAGAGGTGAGCTCTGCCTCCCTCACCGGGAAGGATTAACTACCATAGGTTTCACAGAAATGACTGTCGCTGTAAAACCCTCCTTGTATTTGAGCACTGTTCCTGCTGATGGAACAAGCAGTGCTTTTGTTCATGCATGGCTTCCCTCCGTGTGTCACAGGACCCCGAGCCTGCAGGCTCAGCCACTCAGTTGGCTCTGCCAGATGGTCGGGACGGACGGCCCCCGCTGCAGCTGCAATGCAGTTTGCTGTGCTGCAACTGCACTTTCTGTTTAAAAAGAGCCACACAAAGGCTTGTCAGGACCAGCAAAATCTGATGCTGTCAAGTTACAGGTTCCCCCTCAGCATCCCCAAGCACCTCAGGTGCTTGCAGCAGCACACCTCCAGGTTGTGTTTGTATAAATTTCAATGAAGGTGAACTTACATAATGGGAGCTGAATTTTCTCAGTTCCCTGACGAAGCAGAGGCAAGCAGGCAGCACTCACAGCCATGTCACAAGTCGACTCTGTGCTCTGTGTACACACACGAGAAACACAAGCCTTGTTCATCTGCAGCAGCGTAAATCTGAAAATACATCTAATAATCCCCAGACCCCACTCATCAGACACTGGATGCAGAGAAACAAAACTCTTCTTCCCGGCATAAGCCAATAAAAGTGCAATGCCAGCCAGTTTTGGGCAGCCTGCAGTTGGATGAGCTCTGGATAACAGGTTACCAGGGTGTGTTAGACCAGGTTTACTCAGACTGACTAAAACCCAACACCCCTCATGGCCAGCAGGGATAGTGGGGTTGTGCTGTCAATGTTTTGCCTGTGAAAACCCAGGATCTAACAAGCAGAGTAACAGCTCAGGTTAGATACCCCTGCCTCAGGCTAGAGTCAGATCTCTCCTTGGCTAAGAGAGCCTGACAATTTAACCTTTGCCTGATCTCACACATGGCTGGCTCTTAAAAAATTACAGCAGAAGAGTTGTGAAAGGGGGAGGGGGGTTTGTTTTATCTTTGACCTTGTTCGCTCACATTAAATGACGAGACGCGGGAGGGTCTGACCCAGCCAGGCTGAACCTCTCCCTGCACACACATTGGCTTTTCCGTCAGCCACAAAGAGGTGTTGGGAAATTCACATGAACTGGTCATACAAGACCCACAGAACAAGGCAGGAGTCGTTCCCTTGCCCTCACCACAGAGCTGAACATCACCCAAGCCACGCTGGACCAGCACTGCACCACCAGTGGCTGGAGCCTTCACACCTTGGAACCACCAGCTGCACCTTCCTCTTCAGGTCCCTTTTCCTCCTTTAAAGACAGCAAAAATTGCACAGAACTTAGAGCTGGAAGTTTACCTTGCACAAATTACGTGATTTTTCAGTAAAATCACAGAAACACCAAATACATTTAAGTTCATCAGCCAAACCCTCCCTAGATGCCTCCAGTCCCCAGGACCTCGAGTCCTCTCCTGCCTTCCCACTCCTGCAGAAACACTTGCTATTCCTGCCACGATTTGGCAAACTGATGACAACTGGGATATTAACGTCCCAGAGCAGCAGGAGAAACAGGAGTGGTGACAGGAACACTGAAAGAAAGAGTGAGTGTTGTTTGTGTGGGTTTTTTTTACGAAGTAATCCAAGAAACACCAAGGTCAGAGGACAGGTCAGCTCCAGGTCAAGAAACTTGTGTGGCTGACGGACCAAATCCCAATTTGGACTGTCTTCCTGCAGAGGATGTCGATCTCACCAGAGCATCTTTCCTCTTGTCCTTTGCTAAGGAGCTACAGTTTGTCCCACGAGCCCCTTGGCACCTGCAGTGGTGCTGACTGGGTTCTGTGGGACACCAAGAAACCACTTGACACTAACTGGGAGAGTGAGACCCAGAGGTGACACCAAGCAGCCACCAACCAGGCTGGAGCTCCAAGGGAACAGGATTTGCAGCAGGTCCCCGAAAGAAAAGGAGTTGGGAGCAGGGCTACACCACCCAGCACCACGGTACAAACACTGGTGTTACTGAGGCCAGAGGGAGAGCTGACCTTAAAGACTAGGTGGGTAACAAAACTCCAAATTCAAATAGCTCTGTGCTCCAAATTAAGGTTCAGCTAATTGTTGATGCAGCAACTCAATAATCATAATTAACTGTGCTCCAATTCTTAAGCTTAGGGAGACTGCAGACAGCAAAGCATGCTCCCCCCTCCAATAAGATGAGAAGGGAATAAAGAAGAGGGAGCAGTGCGGATGCTGTTGATGTTCTGGGGAGATCTGTGTGCTCGGGGTTGATTAGCAGTTGTCAGTGTCCTTTCTGTGTCAGCAGCAGATAAGCTGGGAGCAGAACACTGCAGGCAGCTGATAGCAGCAATTCCCAGATCGAGGCTTGGGGGGGCTGAGGATGCGGAGCAGGAAAGATTTCCTGGAGAAAACAGCTTGTGATGCTGAATGGTTCTGAAGTTTGTGAAAAGTGCCTTGAGCCTACTAAATACAAACATGTCACTGAAATCTTCTTCTCATCCTAGAGAACAGTTTTGTTTTAAACAGAAAGCAGCACCCAAGCTCAAGCCCAAATTCGTTTCAAATGTAGTTAAGTTCGCCAAATACAACTCTACAGCCATCACTTAGAACATCAACTACTCACAAACGTGCAAGTTTGTTCTGGAAAACATCACAGATCCTGTGCTGTCACTCCATACATCACCCTCATCAATAAAGGACCTCAACTTCATTAAAATAAACAAGAAAAACCCCCAGATTTAAAACAAAGCAGTCGCTCATGAACTGTCTGGAGGTTTACATGGGAATGTAGGTGACTGGAAGGACTTATCCATCTTTAATTTCTTAAGGCTCTTAAAAAACCCCACAATGCTATGCAAAGGGCTACAAACCCTTAATTGCCAAGGAAAACAGAGAGACAGAGCTCCCAATCCTCAAGCAGGACGAGTGTCCCCTGCCAGCTGGGCAGTGGAGGGGCTCTGCCTTTCAGACAGAGCATCAAATGCATTTCTGGGTAATAGCCTTATAATTTAGATATCAAACCTAGGCCAATGAGGGCCCAGCAGCCACAATCACCATGTTTTTAGCCATCCAACCTAGCACAGAAACCCTCCTGTAATCCCCCTTCCTAGCACATTATCTTTAATCACAGGCATAATAGAGGTTCAATTTGAGCCTTCAGCTGCATTTTCTTCCTTGTTATTCACAGTGCTGTATTTTTCCTCAGCAATAAACAATTTTCCCCCATTTCATTTTGCATTGATCTGCCTCAAAGAGAGTCTTTTAAGGTTTTAATAGCCCTGTGTGGAAGCCCCAGGTCAGTAATGAGGACAGAAATTCAGGATTTTTACCCAGAAAATCGAATTGCACAGAGCAACTGCCAGGAGAGCACCCACTCCCTTTGTTCTCCTGCAGACAACATCCCTGGAAATTTGAGTTATTTGCAGCCATTTGCCAACATTCAGGAGCCCAAATCCCACCATCAAGAGTTGCTCCAGCACGGGCTGTTCAATCTGATGCTCTCTCAGGGAGCAGTGACCACCCAAATGCTTTGTTACCAGAGGCCTGGGCTGGACCTCTTTGCTCTGGAACCTCCTCCAGTCCTTTCTCAACAAGCAACCTCTTTTAGCAGTATCAGGAGCCTCAACTGTTTAAGAAGAAAGCTGCCAAAACATGAAACTAATCCAGGCTGTGTAAATACACAGCTTCCCCCTAATTGACTCTTTAAATGCACCTGTGTCAATGCAGGCACCCAGCGATGTATCAGCTTGCAGGGCTGAAAGGTCTGTTCCCCCCCTGAGGCAGCTGGGCTAACATTTCATAAATTACAATCATGTTTTCCTTTTCTGTTAATATTTTCATTCCAAAGGTCATTTACCACACATACACACACACACACTCTCACAAAGAAGGGGAAGGTGGAGGGAGCTGCTTGATTCCCAGGCACAGGAGTCAGTCACTCCATTAATTGTAAGAAGCAAATCTACAATCTTACTACAAAGATATTTCTATCTGCACTCACCTAGCAAGAGCTTCGTGCTCTGGATCAGCTTGTGTCTAACATCAGGCTCTAGAAGCAGGTGCAAGGCACCCCTCTGCACGTCCCTTGGGCTACTTGACACCTTTCCCTGGTCTTAAAATTAAGAGAGCTGAACACAGTTAAGAGGGAAAAAGGGTTTTACCTCGGTGTTTATTGAAGGATCCTCAGGGGCACCGAAATGCACATCGAAATGCACCCCGAAATGCCCCCCGGAGAAATGGCCCCCCACGATGTGATGTGTGTGCAATTATAGGCCTTGCTAATTAGCACATCTATCAAAGATTGCCCAGGGAGGGACTCCAGCGAGACCCCTCAGCGAGGAACCTTCCCCTGGCTGGGCCTGGCTTTGTTTACAGAATGTGTTCTGGAGAGGCCC
The DNA here is from genome assembly GCA_013400235.1 of Oriolus oriolus. Classification (NCBI taxonomy): domain Eukaryota; kingdom Metazoa; phylum Chordata; class Aves; order Passeriformes; family Corvidae; genus Oriolus; species Oriolus oriolus. The sequence continues at coordinate 412,970 of VXBT01012526.1, forward strand.
TCGGGGTCTGGGGTTCCCAGGGTGTTTGGGCTCTTGGCTTAACGGGATATTGGGTGTGAGGGAAGTGATCAAACTTAAAGAATTATAACTGTGTGGGCTAAAAGCACTGAGAATACATAAAAGCTACATAAGAGTATATAAAAAGGGTATAAAAGAAAAAACAAAAAATCATCGTGGCATCATACTGAAGTTCTCAGATCATTATCAGGGCTTGGAGCAACCTGCTGCAGGGGCAGGGGTCCCTGGCCATAGCAGGGGGTTGGAAGGAGATGAGTTTTAAGGTCTCTTCCAACCCAATCCATTCTGGGATCTCTCCTGAAGCTCAGTGCTTCGGTTGGGCACCCTCGTCCCACACTGGGGCAACCAAGCTTCAGCCAGCCTTGCTCAGGTCCCACAGGGGATCTCTCTTTTTTCCTGGGAGGCAAAAAGGACCAGGCTACACAGCAGCCGTGGATCAACAGCAAAAGAGGGACCCCAACGGTAGTGGGAGAACTAAGCCTGCCCCAGCCTGAATTGGGGTCTCTGACAAGGGGTGCTTGATCCCAGCAAACCAGCAATTACCTGAGCAGCATTTGGGTGCAGAGAACACGGTTTATACGCACAGATCTGAGAGCCTTCAACAGTTAATACCCTTTCTGAAATTTCTAAGGAACATGATATTTTCTCTGGCTATTATCATATTAGCCTGAGAAGGTTGGTGTGCCCCATCCTAGGGGGTGTCAGGAGCTTAATATTAATTAAATAGCAGACTTAAGGTTATTTCTCATAATCACAGCTGTGATTTGAATTATTGCTTGATGATATTCTACTTTGGCCCACTCGCTGCTTTTGATTGATTATTTGCATTTGCTGGTTTATAACACCCGTGCATTGCTTCAGACAGAGGCATCTTTTTTGATTCTAACTGCATTATATTCTCTGGTCAGATGATGGATTGGAGCTCCCAGCACACCATAAACACCAGCCCATCCTTGCCATCATGATATGTATCTGTATCCCATAGTCACTCCTCAGCGTATCCTGTATTCAATCATCCTTATATTCATTTCTCCTGATGTTATTATTATTATTAGCCTTGGGGAACTTGTTTTATAAGCTATTTAGTTTGAATTAAGCATGTATGCCAGTCACTTCTTGTTTCCAGAAGAGCACAGATGATAAAGGGTAGGGTTTATGCCTGGACTCCGCTTTGGACTAGTTCCCATCTTTATTTATATTTAAGTATTATTACTGTTAGGAAAACAGCATTGTCAGAACCTTCCATGCACACATTTCACAGGCTTGTTGGTGGGCTCATGAGGCACAATTGGAAACTGCATTTTCTTTCTACCAACCTTCTGGTTTAATCAAATATGCTCTCAAGACAGTGAGCTCTTTTGCCATTTTTCCCCCATACAGCTCACTGCCACTTCCCAAAAATGAATTCCTTGACTGATGGAGATATTGATTCTATTTCAACCACTTTTCATCTCCATTTTAAAATGTCTACACATTGAGACCTATTGAAATTTTAATTATTTTTTAATTAAACACACTCGGTTATGTAGGAACAATTTAACCTCTAGACACTTACTCGGGACAAGTGTTTGACCATCCTTTCTCTCAGCTTTAACGAGACCAAATCAGATAAGCAGACGCAGCCAAATGACCGCATGTGCAAGTTCTGATGGAATATTCAGACATATAACCCAATGTTCCCCCACAGCCACTGCAGCTACGTTGGGTTTGAGTGCTCTGTCCCCTTCCCACGAGTTGTGCAGCAAAGCACGCCTCAGATGACACAGCGCTCAAACTGCTGCCCTTATCCCTCCACGTTCTCATCCCACAAATGAATCACAGAAACATCCCTGGGGATTTCAGGAGTAGCTGGCATCCCTGGTGGCAGGGGGAACACGCTGTTGCTGCTGCTCCGCGCCCCTCTGAAGCAGCAGTGAGTCACCACTCCCTGGTTTTGGCCCGGAGCCCACGTTTCCCTCAACACTGCTGAGACGGGCCAGGCTGCAGCCGGACAGCACGAGGGATGTCACTCCCCTGCCCTGTCCCCGGGGACTGCACAGACACAGTGACTTCTCCTCCTGTGAGTCACAATTCAGGGTTCTCTCCATGGGTTTGTGTGATGTTTATGCTTCAGTTTCCAGCTGATACTAAAAAATCCCTGCATTTGCCCGCCTTTCTGGAGGCATTTGCTGTGCTGTGACAGCCTTTGGCACAGCAGTGTCACACACCATCAGCCAGAGCTATACATTAGTCAGCCCTGCTCTCCCAAAATAGAAGTGAGCAGCCTGATGCACGCAAGCGGATTATGAAACTATTTTGTCACATCTGCACCGGGAGATTAAAAGCTGACAAATGATTATCATCATGGAAATGGGTTCTCCAGCAAGGTGGAGATTGGAAACAGCTGGGACGCCACCACCAGAGCTGAACACTGGCAAGGCTGGCAGATTATCTCCTGCCTCCATCATTTTTACATATAATTCCAGCTACCTGACCAGAGATTAGAGCAGGGAAGCCTAAAACAAGGTACAATTCTATTTTTCGGACCGAAGTTTTCCTTCAATATGCAGCTGACAGGATATTTGGGAAGGAAAATCAAACAAAGGAATCATATCCCTCCAAACCCAGATAGAAAGCAAATCCTCTGTGAGCCAAAACAGACAAGAAAAACATGCACCCACAATCAAAGGCTTTGCCTGGGAATATTACTGTGAATTAAGATGATAATTCTTGCTCTCTACAAATCTGTAAGTAGCACACCTAAGCAGAGTGAATCCCCAGATGCTGCAGAATGGCTTTAAATCAAGGGAATGAAAAAGCAGCCAAGCAGCAGCCAGCAGTGCAGGCTCTGGTCCCCTGATGTAGCAGCAGGCATCCCTCCTCCTCACACTGAGAGCCTGGGAGCCCCTGGTCAGTGCCCTGCAGCCAAACCAGCAAGAGATGACTCAGAAATGGCTTTGAGAGCAGAGGCATCCTTGAGGATAGGGCTGCAGGAGGATGAGGCACAACACATTCTCCCCACTTAATCCTTGCCAGTGTAAGCACATTTCTTATGGAAGTTTTAAAAATAAAGTCCTTGAAGCAGCAGGGAAGGGAAGTGTGTCCCTGTGTGTCACATCTGCATCCTGCTGCAGGTGCTCACACGAGCTCAGGCCCATGGCCAAGGCAGCGTGTGGGCACTGAGCAGGGGCAGAGGAGGGGATGGGAGCTCAGGATCCATCACTTTTCTGTCTCATTACCCTGCCAGCTGCAGCACTCTCATGGAAAGGATACTCACCCAGAGTCCTGATTCATCGGGTCAGAGAGATCACGGGCTTCAGGACAGAAGGGAGGAAGAAGGCAAGGATGAAGATATTTTTACGCCTGACCTTCCTTAGAAGGTCAGGAGCTGGGGTTTGTTTCCTTGAAGATCCAGGTGCTGGTCTCAGACACAGCCTCCAAGTGCTGCAGGGCTGAGACAGAGCTCCAGGCAGGAGCCAGACCCATGGAGAGAGGAGCCCACACTGGGGCAGAGCTCATAACCCCGATGGGGTTCAGGCTGGAGCAGCCTGTTCTGAAAGGCTGCACCCCATGGGACACCCACACTGGAGCAGGTCATGGAGAACTGCAGCCTGTGGGAAGTGTTAGAGAAGTTCCTGGAGAATTGTCTGCTGAGGGAGGGACCCCGTGGTGGAGCAGCAGAGGGTTGTGAGGAGTCCTCCCCTGAGAAGGAAGGGGCAGCGGAGTCAGTGTGTGATGGACCGACCACAACCCCACTGCCTGTACCACCGTGGAGAGGAGGAGAAGAACTCAGCAGTGAAGCCGAGCCCAGGAAAAAGAGGGGGTGGAGGGAAGGTATTTTTAGGATTTGTTTGTGTTTGCCATTAGTCCACTCTGATTTTGTTGGTAATAAATAGAACTAACGTCCCTGAGTCAAGTCTGTTCTGCCTGCAGTGGTAGTGGGTGAGATCTCTCCCTGCCCTGATCTCAACCCATGAGCCTTTTGCTGTATCTTCTCTGCCCTGTCCAGCTGAGGAGGGCAGTGATGGAGCAGCTTTGGGGGACATCTGGCACCCAGCCAGGCTCAACCCACCCCAGCTCACACCATTATTCACACAGCCTGTGGGGACAGAGTCATCTGAAACTCCAGTGTCACCCCAACCACCGCTGAAGCCTCTGTTTCAGATGAGAAATTCCACAGCTCAGTTCAGCAACAGGAAAAAAACCCCAATATTTTGGTGCAGCTCTTCCTGCCAAGCTGGAGAAGGGGAAGGTCAGTGTGGGAAGCCTGTTCAGAGACAGTTGATCTACCCAGGCCCTGCAGCCTGCACTCGTGAGATTTATTTAAAGTACTCAGATAGAGAAAACACCTCATGAACTCCTAAGGGCTCACAGTGTGAGCTTCTAATAAGTGAGCACTCAGGAACATTAAGGAAAAAGTTACGACTTTTAAATAAGCATTCAAGCTGAGCACCTGATTCATAAATATTCTGTTTAACCAAAATAAAAGCAGAAGCAGCTCAGCTCCCTGGCCAGCCACAGCCCAATCTCCAGCTGGGTGGGAATGGCAGGGACAACCTCCCTGCTCAATTACTGACAGAAGTTATCCAACAGCTGTGTCTGTTGAGTTAGATAACACTTTAATCAAGCTCAGTATTTTGATTATCCAGAGAAAATCCACAGCACTTCTTGCTCCACAGAGAGAAGGGGGTGTCTTTCTACCAGGAGTAATCTGAAAGGAAACTTGACCAACACAAATCAAGGGATTTTCCAATCCCTGTATACTAACATCAGTCTGAGTATTCCAGCTTTTTAAAGCTTATTTACATTTTGAACCTGCTGCCCTGAACATGGGATATGCTGAAGAAAAGCCCCCCCTGAGCTGAGAGACCAAAGTTCCCACAAGCAGAGCAGGATACAAAGCAGAGCAGTTCAGCTCAGTTCCTCTGCAGGTTCTGTGTTTCAAAGGGAGATAATAAAACCTAAACCCACCAAAATCTCTGCCTGAATATCCACAGAGGGAAGCAGGAGATGGGTGAATGTTGCTACACATTGCACTTGACGTGCTCAGTGTCCCTCGTGGTTTGTAAAAGGTGTTTTCAACAAATACTATTAACTCCCTTTGTTTCCTGCAAGGTACTGATTTCCAACATTTTTAACAAGTCCTTTGAAACGCTCTGTGATGTTTGTATTTATTGCTTGAGTAGATTGGAGGTCTCAGGTGCAAAAACCTGCCTGGGGCTACGTGTCTCCTTCCACCATGGACTTGATTAAAGGGGAAATCCAGACCAATATGTAGAAGAACAATTTTACTGCTACAAGAAAACAGTTTGGATGAGAGAGGATCAGAATTTTCTCCCTTTTGCCATACATAGCTCCAAATTTTCACTTGCTCTCAACAGTTCAGTGGGGAAATATTGATCATAAGAAGATTTTGTTTTTCAAATGAGTCTTTAACTTGTCAGACCCAAGAGCCACACTATTCTCTCTGCTCCTGTCTGATCGTGCCTGTGTCCTTTGAGCTCCCTTCCACGCAAAATCTGCCACCCTGCCTTATTTATTATTGGCCCGTCACAGTTTGGAAGCACAGTTTAAAATAAATGAGCCTGAATGCCACAGCCATGGAGTTATTAAACTGCCTGGCACTGAGGAAATTGCTTTTCATAAACATCCTGAGCTCCTATGGCTTTTTTTTCCCTAAAGTGCTTAATGCAGTGAGAGCCCAAGTTAATCTGAATCAGCCTTCAAACTGAATTGTTCATATGAAGGGAGGATGTATTACTGCTCAATATTGAAAGGCTGAAGTCAGAGGACAGAGCAGAGAAGGGAGTTTTCCACGTACAAATAACATTCTTTGTGCTTGCTGTCACTTGACTGATCAGTGACAGAAAATGCCTCCACATTCTCAGCAGGTGAGGCCACACAGAGGATGTTCATTTAACTGCTCCTCCATCACGGATCCCAAATCCCAGTGCCAGTGCCAGCACCCTCCTGCTGTTACCTGCTCACCCTGGCAATACAGACAGCAACAGGCGAACAAAGAATGAAACGGTAATTTCCACGTTACTCTATGGGACCACAGAGGCACAATAATCATCCTGTAGTTGTTAATTCCCTATTAATCTTTCCAACTGGGAGCACTCAGGCATGCCCTGTCTGTCCTAGGCACCAGAGAGGGGTGTACAGGGGTAGGTGCAAGTCCACACAAGCTTTTGGAAAGCCAGACACATCATCCAGATAAATGGCACATGGAGAACGTGAATCCCTCTACAAAGCCATCAAATCTAGACAGATCCATCAGGGTCGCCCTCATGATGTCTGAGCATCCCAGCTCCTCTTTCAGGGCAGACTGACTCTCCCCCACTGCTCTTACTGCACAACACACAGCAAAGCTGAAGTTTGAAAAAGCTCTTTGGGCCCCTTCTGTGTGAAACAGCCAGAGCTGCAGCAGGGCAGGGAGGCCACGGGATGCCCTGCCCTGCCTGCACACTTGGCAATCCCACTCAGAGCTGGGATTTGTTTCCTACTTGCACTATATAATCATGCTGCCCTTCAAAACAGGCCTGGGCAGCCTCTGTTTGCCTCAATCTCAACATCTCAGTGTCCAGACAAAAGCAGATTGATGAATCTCTTTCCTATCCTTACAGGTGTTGCAGGTTTGCAGTTTCTCCGAAGTCCGACCGATTCTCCAGCCTGACAAGGAGATGCAGAGGTAGAACCTCGCCCTTTCCGCACTTGACTCTCTGAACAGGGCTCAGAGCAAGGAGGGACCATGATCACCCTCCTCACCTGCAGTAACCAATATGGTGCCAAGGAGGGCTCCCTGGAGATGCCTTTATATCAGGCCTGAAAGGAGCAATGAAATTTCCAGTACTCATCCCATTTCAACCCCAGCAGGACAAAGGGATGAAAACCAGCACTGAAGACCCAGACAAAACCTGGCTTGTCTTGGCTTCATTCACCTTGTGAGTTTGCACCCACACGATGCTAAGGCAAGGCCAACGCCAGCTGCCATCTCTTTAAGAGATGTTAAACTTAAGCGAATCCTCCATCAGCGATGAATTCCTGTTTGAAATGCCTCTAAATTGAAGAAAATGAGTATTTCTTTTTCCGGCGGAGCAGCAGCCCGGTCCCCCAATCGGGGTTGCTACGCAACCGCCTCCTGCACATGGCTGATAACACTCCCGGCATTATTTCCCCGCCTGACTGCGCCGCCAGAACAAAGCCCGGCTAATGAAGCTTTCAGATGCTCCTGGCTCTGCCTTTGACGGTTCAGCCCGGGTTTTCCCCGCTCGTATGTGACAGTCACAGCAGCGACTCGCTGTCCCTCCCAGCCAGGGGTGCTCCGGAGCAGGATGGAGGAGATGCCCAAGGGAGAGCCATGGACAGCTCTGGGGAAGAGCAGAGCAGCCCCTGAAATGGAGAGCGGCCATGCCTGCCTCAGAACCGGGCAGTGATGACCAGGCCCTCCGAAATGCTGAGCCATCAGCTTCACAGGTCAAGGCAGACACTCTCTGGTTCCCATTCATCCATCTGCCCTAACACCCTTATCACAGCTCACTGCTGCCTGCAGGTGTGGGGACAGCGAGGATGAACTTCCTCCGGCCTGTACAAAAAGAGCCAGAATCAAGACAATTCTCCAGGTAAAGCAGTTCAGTCCCTTGAAGCACTTACAGATTATTTTTTTAACAATCTCTTGAAATAAATGTGACTGTGACAGTCTCACACAGCACGTGTAGGCACACCTAGGTGAGCTGGCACAGCAAGAGCAACCACAGCTGGGAGGAGCACCAGCTTCATCCTCCTGAAAGACTTGAGACTGAAACAGACCCATTTTGTAGTGCTACCTCCACACACCTTATGAGCCCTGCCAGGGATGGTGATTCCACCACTTTCCTGGGCAGCCTGTTCCACTCTTTCAGCAGAGAAATTTTTCCTATTCTCTACTTTAAATTTCCTCTGGCACATTTGAGGCCAAATTTCCTTTGGCACAACTTGAGGCCATTTCCTTTTATTTTGTCACTTGTTACCTGGGAGCATAGACTCACCCCCACCTAGGCTACTTCCTATCCAGTAGTTGTAAAGAGGGATAAGGTCCCCTCTGAGCCTCCTTTTCTCCAGGCTGAGCACCACCAGCTCCCTCAGCTGCTCCCCAAATTGTGCTCCAGACCCTCCTCCTGATGCAGCAAATCTACCCTTTACCAGCTCATTTCCCAGGAGGGCAGAACACAGCGAAACAGAGCATTTCCTGGGCCCTCCAGCACCTCATCTCCTTCATGGGATCACCCTCAATATGTGTGTGGATGTGACACGGTCCTGGCATGGCCGGGCAGGGAGGAGGGGTGACAACACATGCAGTGTGAGCCTGCCAGAGTGCACAGACACACCACAAAGGCTTCCAGAGGGACAAATTCCTGTAGCCAAATGCTTTTTAGACAGCACGTGGCTCTGGAAGTAGAGCTGGGGACAAGTGTTTCCCACACTGGCAAGCTGGAAAGATTCCTGGGGCTAAAAGCACAGGTACCCCCAGACAGCAAAGCAACCTGAAGAGCAACAGCTGGGGAGTTGGAGAAGGCAACATCTGCTCAGCTAAAGACAACCTGAGGAACCAGTCTAACTCTCAAAGACGTAAATTCTGCAAACAACCTGACAGGAGCCACAAGTGAGCCCAGCACCCAGGGAATCCAAGCCAGCCCTGCTCGAGGGGGAGGCTATAACCAAACCACCCACCTGGCTGCTCACCTGCCGTGCCTCTGCCTCGCCGGGCTGAGCTGAACAAAGCGCAGCGTGGGCGCTCTTTGCTGGAGACAAAATTGCCTAACAAGAGACAATTATGTGACGTTACCATTAAAAGCATAGTGTGACAAAAAAGCTCTGAGCCTGTGTATCCTGAGGTCCGAGAACCCCTTTCTCTGCTTTTGTGCTAAACAGGCCTCATTTAGCCCGATTGTTCTGTCCCAGCCAGGCAAAGCTAAAGTAGGGTTGATCGATTTGTTAATTACAGTAATTTTATCTTAAATAGAGACAGCTGAGTGTTCATCAAGTCACAACTCCGCCTGTTACCGAGAGCCCTACCCCCTGCTCAATAATTAGGGATAATAAGTGGCTCATAATAAATGCAACCCACAACAACACGCTCCGACAGCGGCGCAGAACCAGGAGGGCTATTAGGGAACCCCCAGGTCTATCTCTCCTTTTGAAGGAAATAATGTAAAATCTTTAATTGTCTCTCTTGAAACCCTGAGACAGCTCTGCCAGTTTGTTACAAGTAAAAGGCAATTATTCCACTTTGTGGCTACTCTTGTGTCCAGAGAATGCTTAACCAGAGTCATCAGGGCAGGTAAGAGTGGCTCTATATTCCTGCACTGACTGGGCACACACAAAGCTGAGGTGGGAGGTAACACCAGTGGCTTATGGATAACCACACTCCTTGGGAGTTCTAAAACTCTGGGTAAGGCTTAAAAGATTAAGTTTCAACACAAGTCACAAGCAGTCCGTGCTCAGCTCAGAGCTTCCATCCACACACAAGGAGAAACAAGAAGTATATGCAGTACTGAGGGCTCACCTCACCCTTCCAGCACAGAAAGGTGCATGGTGGCAAAAGCTGAAAGCAAGGGAAAACCAACTTTTCATCCTCATCCTGCACAGGATAGGGAATTTCTGAAGCAGGTTTCTACTACAGCCTGTCAAGAGCAAGGTTTGAGATGATTGAGGAGAGGGCAGCAGAGCTCACGTGCATCTGTGTCTCTTCCAAAGCCTGAAAACCAAACAAAATGACACACAACCCTCATAGGTACACCCACACCCTCCATTTCTGTTGGGTTTCTTCCTCTTTTCCTGCTGTATCCCCTAGGTAATCAACCCTGCAACTTCACCAGCTAGAAAAGTGCAGATGGCCAAGACAGTCACAGACATGAAAAGTTTCCTCCATTCCCATTCTTGGGGTCAGCCCCTGGCCAGAGACAGATAACAGAGTTTAGAGTGGAGGGAAAGGCTTCAGCCCCTTGAGCTCGGTGGATCCTGCCGGGGCCAGGTGCTGGGGAGAAGGACTCGGGCAGGGGAGGGCACCATTCCTCGCTGTCCTGGGGAAGGACATCCAACACAAAGCTGCTCTGACAAAGGGTGTCTGCCACCACAAACAACCAAAAAAGCATACAAACCTGAGACTGGAGGGACTAGAGAGTGCCCAGGCCATTTCCCAGCTGGTAGATCAGCGCAAAGCTGCACATTTTCTTCTCCAGTGACTTAAAATATTGAACTTCAGCCTCTGTTTCCCCCCGCCTCCACAAGGTGAAGACCTGTGCAGCCCTCATGTGCAAATAAGAGCAAATGGGATTGGGAGAGAACTTTAAAGCTCCATTCTCTCAGCGTACAAAGCCACAAATGTCATTTGTTTCCAGCACTGGGGAGTGCATGGGGGTAAAGAAACAGATTTAATCAAATGCAGTTGTATTTTACTTACAAGAATATTTGCTGTCACTTACTTTGCTCCAGGAAGTGCATTTACTTGTGGCATTTCCCTCCAAGAGCTGAAGCTTCATTTGTTCCTGTGAAGACTCTATATTTTTGCAAATACTTTTTCCCTAAGGCAAGCTACTTTTTTAAAAAAATTATTATTATTATTTTGATATTTCAGTTCCACTTCATCCACAACTACATCTAACCAGCATTTGTAAGCTTCTTTTATGCTCTGTCCCTTATCTCAGCACAACATACAGTTGCATTCAGAATAAATCCTGGGCTTCTGTTCTGAGCAGGGGAGAGTTGTGTAATGATCAATCACAAAAGCCCTTGGGGATGGGAGAGATTAGCACTTTGATACTGCTGAAGATGAATGGGTGGAATGAGTTTGATAAACTGGTGTTTTCCTCAGATAATTGCTCTGGAAGCTTTTTGAAGCCGCTTGGATCCTCCTCCCCCTTTCTTTTTGTGTCTGGGCAAGAGAGCAAGCCCTGCTTTTCTACCAGCCCTGCTGGACAGGTGCTGCACTGTTTTTAAACAGTTCACAGGGGATTTATGCTGCATTTCATCACTGGTGAACACTAAAGTATGAGTCGTGATTTAACCAAATATCCAGACTGGTTCCTGTTATTCTTGGCCAGCGTGGCTGGTCCAGCACCCAAGTCACTGAGCAGGACCCAGCTGAGCGGGGCTGAGGGGATGGGGATTTCTCCTGGGATATGGACACATTTCCTCCAGCTCGAATCTTGAACAACTGCTCCTCTTCCTTCAGAAGTCACTAATCCTCAGTGCTCACCTTCAGCTCCCATCCACCTTTCTCTGGGCTATTTATACCCAGCACCAACCTCCTCTTCCTCCTCCCGGATCGTCCTTTTGCAGCAATCCCACAGGATCAGCCACAGAGGAGCTTCTCCTGAAGATGTAAGACAGAACTCTTGCCCAGCTCACTCAGACCCCAGGTACATCCCTCTTCAGGCACGAGGCAAGTCCTGCTGCATTCACAGATGTGGTGCATTTTAACTTGTTCTCAAGCACTAATGAAAATGGAGCCAAGAGATTTTACTGTATTTTTATTGCTTCACCGAATAAATGAAATTTAAATACGGAATTAAAAATTTGTAAAAAATAAAAGGTATTAAAAGCCAGCCTTCAGAAGTGGGTTGCACATCAGTGACTGAAAAATTTACACTTACTTTTTGATACAAAGATAGGAAAAAAATTTTAACAGCATATCCATCATCTGGAAAAAGCTTTTTTTTTTATTTTTAACATTGCCTTTTGTATTGAAGACCTGATATTTGTCTCATGAGAATCTCCCACTAACCTTGTTTTTCACAGCACTGGTTCACATTGTTTGGTGTTCAAAAAGCCCCACTCATCTGTAGTTCACAGCAGCAGTGATGTAAGTCTTGACCCCTCAGTAGATTTGGACAGAATGTTTAATAAACCAGCATATGAGGGGTGGGAAAAAAATGCAGCATTGTGCAATTTGCAGGGTGCAATTTACCTTGCAAAGGATCTTTGAGCTCACACCAATACCTCTGTGAGCTGGGTATTTCTCAGGGTATCACATCTCTGGCATTTGCTCTGTGCAATCTTTACTCCATCACTGCCACAAAGAATTCCAGAAGGGATGTTCTATAGGTACCTTTGGTTTTTAATGTCCCATTTTAAAGCAGCTTGATCTTTCCAGGGACACGAATCACCCATGGCTCTTTCAGGCACAATTCAGGCCCTGTAAAAGAGGCACCTCAAGAATTGTCGATATCTGGGTCAGGGTTGGGAGGTTCTGTTGTGGGTTCTTAAGAAGACATCTATGAAGGTGATCCAACCAGTCAATGCATCTGCATCATCTCAACCAAAAAGAATAGACAGACTCTCTAACAGATGGATAATTTAACAATATCAGCACCACTCACGCAGTATTCACAACAAGCTGGAAAGAATATGGACTGTGGCTCACCTGCTCCTCAAGGATCTTAACCACCAAGAGAATTTAACCACACAGACAGACTAATCACAGTGTGAAGCACCTTTACAACAGAATCTAGGAGTTTGAGATAATGAATATGGAAAGCTACACATCATCCTGAGGAGAAAAAAAGGAAAGCAGGGAAAATTCAGATTGCAGTGGAAACAAACTCCTCTGACAAAACAAATAATACTGGAGGATTGTCACGAGTGCAGCTAGGATTTGGCAAATGAAATACTTTGAGTATACACTTGCAGGGCAGCCCTGCTTCTGCCACATGAATAAATACCCAACCGTGTTTAAAAAAAGGATTTAGAGGAAGACATCCAGATTTCCGGACAGGCTGAGTGTTCTGCCCAGACACTGCACAGTGGGATCCCTCATATGAGGTATTTCAGCATCACCACAGAGGAAAGCAACACTTGTGCGCTCCTCTCCACAGGCACAGTCCCTTGGGAGCCAAGGCTGGGGGATGGTGATGATGATGCAGCAGCAGCAAGGTGTGAGTGCTCTCTCTCCTCACACCCCTCCAGCCCCACAGTGACCACACCGCGCTGAGTGGGATGGAAATGTGCAGCCAGAGCAGGGAGGGCTCAGCTCAGTTCGGCCACCTCACATCTCAGGGGAGGTTTGTCGACTTTTGAACAAACCCATTCACACAGAATCTTCCACCCAGAAGTTCAGCTCCTGTGGCCAGGTCAGATTACCAACCTCACGTTAACTTCAGGATGTTTCCTCCGTTGTCTGCTGATATATAGGTTGTCCATCAAAATAAATGCACGTTTTACCCTCCTCAGGGGCAATGTGGGTTTACATTACCAGCAGAGCTGCATGGGACAGGCGTCTCTCCTGTCACACTGCACATCTCAAAGGCTGCTGTATTTTCCATACCTTTTTCCAAGGAAAGTTATTTTCTTGCGTTGCATATAGGCATTTAACTGCAGCCATGAAATACAGGATGTTGGTGTCACATCCCATCTGGCCTTTTCGGAAACACCCCTTTTTCATTCCTCAAAGAACATAACAGGAGCTTAATAGTAAAACCCAAGGTCACAGCTTCTTCTGGTGATGTGCCACAGGACACCAGGGACCTCACCAAAGCGATGTCCTCAGTACCACTGCAGCATTTGGCTGTCTCTTCTCCAAAAGAAAGAGCAAATCCAGAATACACAAATGCCTTCTAACTTATTCAAGATGATCTTTCTTCTCCTCCATTCCATCTGTGTTTCACAAACACTGTGGCTTTGCCTTCTGGGTTTGTTTTGGGGGTGTATTTTGTTTAGGAACAGTCATTCCCCCGGCAAACTCTGCCACACAACGATAATTGCTGCTTGTTTCCAGCACCGCTGTTAGCAGAGAGGTTACTGTGCTCTCACTGCCAGCTGCCATGGGAGCAGTTAATAAAGGTGCTTTTCCGTCAAAGAAACAAGCAGTGTCTGCTCTGACACTACAACAGGCAAGTCTCTATTTCCACACCTTCCAAAAACCTCAACAAAGCACTTTGTTTTGCTCATGTGTTCCTTAGAACATCCGAGGATAAGACGGGTTTTGCTTAATTATCCACTCAGCATGGGGGTTGATGTGGTACAAGTCCAAGAGGTAAGTGTCTGGGTCCAGGCAATGTTCACCTGTTAAAACAAGATAATCAGAAAAAACCCCACATTTTCAAATATCCTTAGTCCTTTAGTTGCTAGATTTGTCTTTTTGTTTGGTTTTTCCCCCACCTAAAAACCAGCATTTGTTCCCATTCATTTCAATATTACAACCATTCAGAAGCATTTCCACAAATCTGAGGTAACAGCTTTGAGAGGAAAGAGGGTAGATGTACATTAGATACAGGGAAGAAATGCTTCACTCTTAGGGTGGTGAGGCACTGGCACAGGTTGCCCAAAGAAGTTTTTAATTCCCTCCTAAAAGAAGCTAAGCATAGAAACTGGATGTCAGAGCCCTTATTTGCAGCTGCTGTTTGTACTTACCAATATTGCCTCCCACTTCATACAGGAGCAAGTTCGTGCACTCCACAGAGTTGTTACTGCAGAGGGAAAAACACTGAAGTTAAGTCTCTGCAAACACAGGTTAGGTAGTTCAGTAATGTTTCTTCTAAAAGAATTGTTTATGATTCAGAGGCCAGCAATGATCAAAGAGGCCATGGTACAGAGACCTTGCTGGACCTCCTGCACAGTGCAGGACACCCAAAACTGGAGGAAAAGAAAACAAGGCAGGCTGTTGGTGAGACAGCAGCTGACCCATATCCACCAACTTCCCCTCCACCCTCCTTGCCTGGAGGCCTCCTGGGACACAGGAGAGGCACTGCTACGTTACCTGCTAAACACAGTCTGCAGGAACTGTGGCAGAGCGGGGCAGGAACTCTTCTGTTCCTGTTTTTGGGTTAGTGCAGCAATTCGCCACAGGAGCACAAGAGGGAATTGCAGAGTTTATTTTAGGAGATCCCTACATTAACATAAGCACGCTGGAATTACTGCTCCAGGCAAATGATACTGGTGATGCTTTTCTGCAGGAGAGCTGGAGGGGGTTTGTCTGTCAGGGTCGGTGTTCCTGCCCTTTCCCTTCCCTTCAGCAAGGATTCTGGAGTTCACTTGGTGTCCAGCAGACCAGAGGGGACCACTGACCTCCAGACAGCCTGAGCACTGAGTGGAATCACTCAGGAACTAATATTTGCCTTCCCCATCCAACACCATTGCCTAAGCTTAGAACAGAGGAGCAGAGAACAGTCTCTCCTTACGACTCACTGTGCTGCCACCTCACCTCTACCTCAAGACAGAAAACAGCAGCTAGACCACTTAGTTTGTTTTCTTTTTTCCTTAAGCAGAGAAAAAGCCATTTACCACTTGAGGAGGTTGACAGTATTCACAATATTCCACCCATTCTGGCACAGGTTCTTCTGAAACTGCCTCAAGACATCAGCAACCCTGGTTGCATTGTTCAAGTGCACCTCCAGAGAGTCCTTCAGCAGGAGTGATGCATGGACTTTCACAATCTTGGAAGGCTGAACAGGGCAGGCAAAAAGAAAAAAGTGCTTAAAGAAAGACTCTGTTATCAGACAAAACACCAATTTTCAAAACAGATTGGAGAGTGTGAAGAATTAAACCTATCCAGCCAGCTGTTCAGGGAATTTAGGCTTGTTTCTTACACACATAGTGCAGGCTGAAAGCTTGTGGAAACACCAAGGTGAGCATTAGGGATAAACCATCAGTGTTCCGGTGCTGTGGCCACGAGAGGAGCCCTGTGCTCTCCATCAGCATGTGCTGGTGCTCTCTGCTGTTCAAACCCAGCACTGACACCAGCTCGGGTGAAAACAGCATTTGTCAGAAGAAATTTTGACGAGCTTGTTTGCATAAGTGTGAATGGCTCCTCTGGAATTCATTTCAATTATTCGGAAAGGAATTTAAATACCTAGGTTGCAGGCTGTTGAATCCCAGACAGGTCCTTTCCAAAGAAAGGAAGCACCCAGCGATGTGCCATCTTAACAGACATTATGGAGTAAAAAGGAAATTAGGCAACAGCCTAAATTTATGCTTTATGTTCATGAAAATAAGTGTGCCTTTATCACAGCAGATATATCTGTGCCAGCATATGGGACACTCAGAGCCATATGAATTCTGCTCTTCACATGGGGCAAAACAAACATTTCTGCTCCTGATCTCTTCCCTCCTCACCTGCTTTTAACCAAGTGTTTTGTAGCCTGAGATGTATTTCAAATATTTCAGAGTGCTCTTGTTGGTGGGATCAGTTTTTTACCACAATCTGACCAAAAGGGTCTGGGAAACTGTTTCTCATTATTCTGCATTTTTCTGTCCCTCTTGCTCTTTTCAAGACTATCACCCCTCACATCTTTCTGACTTCTCAGGAAAACATCTCACACTGCCACGAAAGAGTTTGGCTTTTTTTCCAAGCCCTAACTCACCTCTCCCTGGTTCTTTTCCACCTTGTCTTTATCAGCATGAATCTTCCGCAACAAGTTTTTAATTCTCTTGTCGCAGAACTGGTACCTTTTGCTGTTGCTCTCGTTCAGCTTTCTCACTTGAGCTACCAGAAAAGAGGACACCTGGGCAGGGGAGAAGGGTGAAAACAGGAATTAAATCAAGCAGAGATGAGGATGCAATTTAGGAACCTGATCATCACTTTAGCTCCTTAAATAGACAAAAATACCCATGTACCTTGAGGACAGGTCCTCTTGGAGTTCAACAAGAGGTTGTTCCTACAGGTAACACAGGATGTTTGACTCCTCGGAAATTTCCAAGTCTATCCCTTCCCCCATCCCAGTTCTAACAAGACCAAGACACTGCCATGCCACAGCACAAAATTCCTGTGGAACTCACTGTCCAGAGCAGGTCCTGGTAATGGATCATCGTCCGCACCACGTCAGCTGCCCCCTCCGCCAGCTGCTTCTCCTTCCCCTCCGGGATCTTGTTGGGCAGCCCCTTGTGCATGAAGAGGTTTGGGGCCATGACTGTGGAAACGTTCCAGAGGTTCATTTTGTTGTTGTTCTCCCTGGCAACCACCTTGCTGAGAAACTCGAGAAGGGCCTGAAGAGAGGGAAAAAGACTTAAACCATCCATTATTATTGTTGCTCGAAAAACTGCCATAGCAATTGCTAGAGAGATCATTAATTAGCACTTTTTCCTGATATATGTCAGCAAATCCTGTTTCTCCTGTCAGGAAGCACAGCGACCAATTTCTAATTCTAGGATAGTAATGAATAACCACACCAAGAGAGGTTTATCCAGCATTTATGAACCAGGAAAGACAGTCTGTGTGGGAAATAGACGAGTTCTAACTCCTTGGCAGGTGGTAATTTACAACGTCTAGCTGTAAAAGTTTCCAAATCCAAAGATGAACCCTTTCCTTCAGTGTCCCCTCAAAGCCATTCCCAGATGTGGAAAAATAAACCCTTTTGGATTATCTATTTCACCTCACACCTCCACCAGAGCCATGACATATCATCCTTGACTGGATTATATATTCCAGTGCTCTAAATAGAGTGTGCAGGGTGCTAAGTCAGCCTTACCTTTAATACCTGGGAGCTGAACTACTCAGGAAAAAAAAGAAAAGCAGCAATAATCCCCACAGCTCTTACAAAGCACAGAAAGGCAGAGGTGGTGTCTGTTTGAAAGCCACGTAGCTGTGGCACTTGGGGACATGGCTTAGTGGTGGCCTTGGAAGCACTGGGGGAATGGTTGGACCCAATGATTTCAAGGGATTTTTTTCAACCTAAACAACTCTGTGATTCTACATTTTACCAGCTAAATCAAAAGCAAGCAGTTACCTTCAGAGTGTTTCTGTTGGGCTCTGGCAGAATCAGGATCAGGAGGTTTAGAGCTTGCAATCTTTGCTTCAGGTCTGGAATGTCTACAAGGAGAATAACAACAGGACAGAGGATTCAGGCTTCTGACACTATTCTTTTTGAGCACAGGAATCCTCCAAGGAATAAGACAATTACGTATTGGATTGTTTGTCATCTAGAATTTGAGGCCTTGTTTCACAGAAGTAAATCAAACTCGTACTGTCCTTACAAAGGGAGCTACCCATGTTTCAGAAGCCTGGCTCATTTCCTTTAGAGTATACAGTCTGCCACCAACTCTGGTGCCCTTGAAGGGCAGCAAAAGAACCCATAATTCCCCATTTTTCAAACAAAATGTTGTGCACTCAAACAGTCAGCTTGACACATCCAAACTACCTCCTGAGGCACCAGCCTCAAAGAAAGGTGCTTGCAGGACATCAGATGACCGGCAGACAAGCCGAGGCTGGGTGCCCTGGCCAGTTGCCACAGCTCGGGCTGGGTGTCATCATGGACCAATTTGTCCTAATTGATGGCAGCAGCCTTGCAGCCTCAAGTGACACATAACTGAAGACCCCAGGACAGTGCAGCTACAGAAAGAGACATTCAACCAAGCACCAGGGACTACAACTCCCAGCTGTGCTCTGCGTTCCCATCGGATCCACAGGCTCCCAACACACCCGACAGGAGAGCCCAGGACCAGTGGAGCTCTGCACAAACCAAACTGGTGCTAGCCAGGCAGAGCAGGGACTCACTCTGGACAGCAGCAAAGGCAGGCAGGTACTCTGCTGTCAGCAGCGGGGCCGGCAGCTCTCGGATGAATCTCTTCAGCAGCCCGGACACGTCGTTCTGGTGAACCTCATCCCAGTGGAACAGGCCGCTGTAGAAGTCCCTTTCCAGCTTCTGTTCCAGGCTCTATGAAAAAGATGGGATTTGTCACACGCTTTAATAAGCAAATGCAAGAGAAATTTTACAGCTGGGCACTGGGAGGGCAACACATCAAGTCAAAAGAGTGCCGAGACCCTCAGCACACACTCCTGGATTTCCCAGCAATGGAGGTTTCTGGCTGCACTGGGAAAGGGACGAGACAATTCAAATCATTTAAACACTTGCTTCAGCAAATGCTTCCTGATCACCTCTGACACTTCCAAACACTGCTCAAGAGCTCATACCTTGATTCTGGTCTGGGACCCAGAAACTCTCAGGATGCCCTCTGTTTCAAGTCCTCTCTTCTCCAAGCAGGACAGCAGCTATAAAGGGGGAGACAGAAAGCTCTTAGGCACATAGGATGAGGAGTCAGCCCTTCCTTATCACAGGCTCCGGACTCTGAGGACCAGAGGCGTGAATGAAACCAGCAGAGAACTCACTGCCTGGAGTAGCAGAGGGACCTTGGTGTTGGGCAGCAGCTTTTGGTCGTTTTCCAGCAGGGTGTTGAGTGGAACTCCAAAGAGTCTTTTCTCTACAATAGAAACAACAGTTTGTAAGCCCATATCAGCTCTAATACAGGTGTAAAGGATCTATCCTTCACTGCAGACTGAGATGGCACTTCTGTAAGCACAGATGCTGGAGAAGGAGAGCAATGGTCAAACAGGGCAAGTGCAGCCAGACATAAACGTGGTACAAGGTCTTGATGTCATGATCCACTGACTTCCAGGAAAAATCCTGCCCATGGAAAACACGGCTTATTTCTTATCAAAGACCCTCTGTTCTAACACTTGAAACACAACTGATGAGTGTATGATGAGAAGATGAGTGTAAAAAAAAAAGCCACAAAAATAAAAAAGTAAAACTAACCTGTTGTTTTTAGTTTTGCTGCTTTGTTTCTCTTCAGCTCAAAGCCCAGGATATCACAGAGAGCTGTAAGTTCGATGAGGGCCAGTGTGGGGATTTTCTTCATGTCCTGAGCTGAGAGATCTCCAATCCTGGTCACTCCTAGTCTGCCCTTAGGGATCTTAAATCTCTAAGGGAAACACACACACAAAAGGTTCAGTTCAAGTTATCACTATTAATCCCACTAGTGAACAACTTTTGCTGTATTTTTATTATTCTTTATCACAACCAGGCATCTGTTCTTCATGCTGTGTTCAAGACAGACGTGCCCAAAACCACTCCTACTCAACCACCAGTTAAGTGAATATTTTCCCTTTTCAATAATCATACTGAAGATCTCAATTTATCTAAGTTAAAGACAGTCTGATACCCATCCTAATCTAATTGAACTTTGCCAGGAATCCAGTAAAATTGCAGAGAAGAAAACTGTCAGAATTGAGAGCAAGAAAGACCAGTTGCCAATAATTTCTCAGTGGAAACAACCCAAATCCGTGTTACAATAGCTAGTTTCCCACATAAACCTTACTTCTTTTGACCCTCCACTGCACAATGCCTATCCTTGCCCAACACTGCGAGGATAACAGCACTGCCTGCCCAAAAATACCCGTCTAGCAAAACTCATCACAACACCGACCACAGAGGATGTTTCCAAGAGCTGATCATGCAATCAAAGTGTCTTGTGCCCTCTTGACAAGAAGGGACTAATAAATTCTAACAAGAAAAATTCCTTCAGTGCTTACAGTTAGGGCATTTCCATCCTTTAACTTCCTGGATTCAGACAGGAACGACCCCTTGAGCAGGACAGCTGCTTGCTCCGAGTAGGCAACATCCATGTTGAACACCTCCTCTTTCCCAGGGTTTCGAACTGTGCAGGAGTAATCCTGGGTTTCTGCTGCAGAGGAGAAATTGTCTTGAATTTCTGGAAGCCAGGAAGGTGAAGCTTAGAAAGCAAATGTGCTAAAAATGCAGATTGAGATAGGTTTGGTACCATTGCTTGTAAAAAATCCTGCAGTAACCCATGAAAACAGTGTCCTCACAGCACAGAGCATTCAATAGGGTAAGAGTCTTCCCTGGAAGGGTGGTCAGGCATCAGAACATTGGAACAGGCTGCCAAGGGATGTGGTGGAGTCACCAGCCCTGGAAGTGTTCAAAAATCATGCAGATGTGGCACCTGGGGACATGGTTTAGTGGTGAACACACTGGTGCTGGGTTAGTGGTTGGGCTTGATGATTTTAGAGCTCTTTTCCAAGTTTAATGATTCTATGATTAGTGTGAAGTCATAAGATTATGGCTAAAATCACTGGGTCACTGGTAAGACACAACCACAGCCTTAAATTAAAGGACACACCTATGGCTAAAAACTCTTTACACAACTGCACCTAGCATTTTTAAGATTTCACCATATGATTTTTACTAGACTGATTCTACTTCCATCTTTCAGTTGCCTTATCAAAAAGTTACAATGATCAGACTGAGTGACCATTCTAACAACACTGGAGCCTGGAAAAGTTTATTAATCCACAGGTGTGAATAATCATGTAAAAAAACCCAAACCCCAGTACAGAAAAGGCCAATGTTTCAGAACCTGTATATACTTATATATGTGAGTGTAACTTTCCTTCCAGTTCCAGTCCTAATTCAGACCCTGATCCCCATTCAGTCCTACTCTGCATTTAAAAATTCCCTCCTTACTTCTCTGGGTGTTTGAAGTCCGTAGGTTGTGCCACAGTGGATCTGTGCTAGACGCCTCTTTCTCTGCTGCTGTGTCCTGAAAAATAAGAAAGAAGGTGTTCTGGCCACCAACCAAAAGAGCAGAACTGCAGGAAAACAGCTGAAAAGCTGTTCTCTACCAAGAAAAAAAAAATCTAAATAAACCAACCAAACCCCCCCAAAAAGGCAGTGTTAGCCTTTCTCCAGGACTTCCAGCTCCACAAGGCCAGCTTATCAGAACTGAACTGGGGAAGCTCTCTTGTCTCGGATTAACGGTGATTTAACATGTCACTGGAACAAAGAAAACACAAGAGGGCTCCAAACGATGCCGGTGCTCCACGAGGCTGCCGTGCTGCCGGCACCGTGCAGAAGCATTCCAGCGGGAATGTTATCCCAGCCTGGGAAGGCTCTGCATCCGCAGGTTCTGCAACAACTTCGCAGCACTGCAACCGGGATTTCTCCAACCTCGGCATCCTTCCAGCTCAAGAGATGAAGACATAACAGGAGCCCCGGACCCAGAAAGCCAAGTCAGCTGCCAGGAGGCAAGAAGCTCTTTTAGGAGATCCCACTAAAGCCACAAACCTCTGAGCCGACCACCCCGAAGATGTCGCGGACATCGCGCACGGGGTGCTTGTTCTTCCTGCGGCGGGAGCGGGAGTAGGTGTCCAGCCGGCGCTGCACGGCCGCCGCCTGCGTCTTGGTCAGCGTGGACAGCAGCACCAGGTTGTCCTTGTCCGACGCCGGGTCCCCGAGGAGCTCGGACAGCCCCGCGTCCTGCAGCCACTCGGCTTCGGCTTCTCCCTCTGCCAAGCGGGGCACGAGAAAGCAGAGTGAGCAGAAAGCAGTGATCCGGGCGCTTGTGATGCTTCGGGGGTAGAAAAGAGGAGCCTGAGGAGTTCCCTTTCTGGGGTGGCAGTGGGACATCACTGGGAGGGAGCCACGGCTTGGTTCTGAAGCCATGGCTCTTCTCAAAATCTCAGCCCTATTCCCGAGTGCCCAGCTGGGTGTGGGTGATGCCTTAGGTTTTAGCTTTTAT
>VXBT01012526.1:435518-559614 GCA_013400235.1 Oriolus oriolus
CCTGTCTAGTCTCTGTTTCCAGGTTGGCCTTTTAAGGCATCATGGGGGTGCCACCAGAGGACACACAGCTCTCTGGGCAGGTGGAGCTGCCCACACAGCTCTTATCGCTCAGCCCAGGTGAGGAAAAAGGAGAAGAAAAAACTGTGGAGGCACAGAAACACAGGCTCCCGCAGAAGCTGGGTAGAAGAGGGCACAAGTGTGAGTCTGGGTGGTATTTAGACAAGGATTGTGACAGGATATGGGAGGGAAGTCAGGTGGGCTTGAAAAATCTGCCTGTCCATGGACTGCCTGGGCAAAGGGGAGCTCTGGCAGCAGCACACAGCCGCCCCAGAAGGGATGGCAGGGCTTCCCTGGATCCCACATGATCTTTAAACAGCTTTGAGAATGGACAAAAGGTCTGTGAGAAGCCACAACACCCAACACTGCATGTTTGGTTTTTGTACTTTTCCAAGTGATGTGGTTGCTTTTTTACTTTTTATTTATCTATATGCATGCCTAGGTGTCAATGATTTTTTTAAAAAATATCCTGATCTGGTAGGTTCAAATGTATTTTACTTAATATACTTGCTGAACTATTTGTTTGCATGACCCCTACTCTCTAATTTTTTAAGTGGATTGGTATCCATACACTCAACTGAAGCAAAAATGTTACTTTTACTCTGTGCATTCCTTTTATGTCTGGGCCTATTCAAAATATCACTAAAATTAAAGATCATTCCTGTTCCAGAAGGAAGTGTGAGAAGCCTGGAGACAGCACAGCAGCATTACTCAAACAAGCTCAGTTCCACTTCATTCTTCAATATAAATAAAGTTGCACTTCAAACACAGAAGACAATTTCTTTTTCTTATGGGATACACTTATGAGGAAGTGCAAGTGAGAAAGTGCCCTGAGCAAGGCAGCTACTTGAAATTCAAAGATGAAAGAAACAATTTAGCAGGTGACTTCAACTTTAACGAAACGAACACCACAAAGCCTTTATCTTTTCAATTCCATTTACCACATTCATTCGCTGCAGGCAGCTCCAGCACAGCCCTACCAAAGGTTATACTGGGAAAAAGAAAAATCACAACTGAACTGACTGGCACAGAGCAGCTCATTCCCACTCTTCCTGTCCTATGCAAACTTCCACCTCCTCAGTTATCACAGCTGCTCAGGCCAAGTTTTATTATTGCTGCATCAATAAAAAGCAGCCATGCAGCTCTCCTTGAGAGATGAAACAATTTAATTTTTTTGGAGGCACCTCGTGTTCATGCAGCTTGCAAACACACGTTGTGACACAATTAAAACTCAGCCTTCAGAGCATAGTCTTTGTGATTTTAGGTGTCATAATGAAACAGAAATTTTATCACCATCACATCACCATAAAAAGAGCTGAACTTCAAGTCAAGTATTTCCCTAAGTGAATCTTCTAACAAATTCTGGTTTTCCTACATGGCCCTAAGTTTTGGTCTTTTCCCAAAGACCAAATGTCTGGTTTACAGAATGCGCTAGGTAACAGCATCCCCTGGGCACAGCCAGTCATGGTCTCCCTCACAGCTCCTCACCAAACACCTTCTTGCCCTACATCCGTGGTTGCACAGCAGAGCAGCACACAAAAAGCCTCTGGTTTATTTTGCCTTTGGGAACTAGAGGAAGTGAAGTGTATTGCTTGCAAATTTTGAAAATAGCCAATTCCAGTCATAACAGGAAACTGATCTTATACACAATACCAAAGAGCAGCCCCTCCATCGGACATCCGCGTGAGCCTGCTGCCCCATCTGATGCCAAAGCACCAGATTGTAATTCCTCTATTTACTATTTTGGCCCAGTTATGTTGGCCAGTAACACAAAAGGAAACCGGCAAAATGGGTTATTTACAGGCAAAAGGGAAAAATGGGAGAGAAACGGCTCAGAACGCAGAGATCCACAGAAGCTGAGCTGCAGGTTTCAGCCTGGAGAGCTGCTGAGATTTTCCTTGTGAGTTCCAGGCAAGCAGCATTTCAGGAGGGCACAGTTAGGGATGATTTTTCAAAACTAAAGAAGACCAGTTCCACAAACTTATTTGAAACATAATCTAGCCAAGAAATAATGTTCATAATAAAATATTCATTTTCCAAATATTTAAAGGACAGCTACAGCGTCTTTCAATTTCAGACTAAACATTAAGCACAGCTTCCTATCTAGTTTTTGAAGGTGCAGAATCATTCTTTGCAGACAGTTCTCAGCCATGGTTATATGCTGTAAGGACACACACAGGTGCTTTAGTGGCACAGTGCCTGTGTCCTCAGCTGGCTGCGCTGTGGGGCCCTGGAGAGAGTGCTGTCCCCAGTGCCTTCCTGCCAACAGGGCCAAAAGCCACTCCTGCTCCCACCAGCTGTTAGCAAGGCCACCAGCACCCTCAGCCCCTTTCAGCTGCCCCAGATCTGCAGCCACACACCGGCATCCCACGGCCACCAGCAGCCTCTCAGGACAGCACCCCTCATGCAGGGTCAGCCCAGCCTGACCAGCTGGGCCAGCATTCCAGCAGTGCCCTGCGTGCACACAGCCTGCCTGCTGTCCCTGAGCCGTGGCCATCACCAGCCAATTCTTCCCTGCAGCCCTGCTGTCTCCAGCCAGAGCTGCTGCCCAAGTGCAGCTTCCCGGGATTTATGCAAAGAGTGAAGGTGCCTCTGGCTCCGAGGAGCCCCACAGCCTCCACGCTCTAAGCAGGAGCTGCAGAGATGTGAAACCCTGCACCCTGCACGCCAGCCAAAGCTTCCCCTTACCACCAACACTTTCAGCATAACATTTATTTGCCTAAGCTCCTTTGGAGAAGGCACCAGGAGCCCGAGCCTGCCCCACCTCCTTCCCCAGCCTGCTGGGAAGGCTTCGCTACTCAGAGCATCATTTCAAGTCTGTCTGGTTTCAATGGCCAATTAAGCACTCAGCTCCTGCCTGCTAGATTAATCTAGAGCATTAAAAGACACTTTTCCTGGTGTCCCTGCTTGCACACGGTAATCAAATTGCCTCCAGCATATCAGTCTTTAGGATATCCCAGACAGTCTTTCATCTCATGGCATGGTCTCTTTTCCAGTCTCCTTCCTGGTGCGCTCATTTTCTGAATCACTTTGCATCTCTTCCAGTTCTAAAAATCAAAACCTATGTCCTTTATAAGGTGACATTAATAGCAGACCTTCACGTTTACCATGTCCTGCCAACGATGGCAGACAGGGATGATGATCTTCCCACCCTGCTCTCCAGGGCCTCTCTATGCCCCCAGGAGCACTACTGGCCCTTCCCAAGCACAGCAGCACACTGGGACTGCCACACAAACACTTCCCCAGGACACAGATCGTTCTCAATATTGGGCAGCACAGCAGCTGTGCAGGCTGCAAACCTGTGTTCAAGGGGATGTAGGGCCAGCTGCCTCCGTTTCTCCAAAGTGGGCCCAGGAAAGGTGTGATCCCCACCTGTGGGATCACTGGGTGTTTACAACCATTTATCACTCCTGCAGCACCCCATGGTGTTGTACTTCCCATGTCTAAAGGGACTGCTCATCAGGAGCTGTAGTGAGAGGACAAGGAGTAATGGGTTCACACTGAATGAGGGGAAATTTGTGTTAGATATTAGGAAGAAATTCTTCCCTGCAAGGGTGGGGAGGCCCTGGCACAGGGTGCCCAGAGCAGCTGTGGCTGCCCCATCCCTGGCAGTGTCCAAGGCCAGGCTGGACGGGGCTCAGAGTAACCTGGGACAGTGGAAGGTGTCCCTGCCAATGGCAGGGGGTTGGAATTAAATGATATTTAAAGTCCCTTCCACCCCAAGACATTCTGTAATTCTATGATTCTACAGAAGGAAAACATATTCAGAAAATTTTGGGATGACTGGCCCAGGTTCCAATTGCTCCAAAGCACTGGATAACATCAGTGCTACAGAGAGCGCATTAGAAACACCCCACACACGTTTCTTCCAAAGAAAGAAAAAAAGGATGCAGAAGAAAAACCTTGTGTGGATGGGCTCAAGGCTTTCTGGATGTTCATTGTGGTTTCTTGAACAGTGAATTAGAGAGGGAACAGTCTGCCTTTCCACAGAAGCAGCTCCCATAAAAGCCACTGTGATGAATCTCAGAACCATGCACACCAACGAGGCTTCCAAAGCAGCCCCAGCTCTCGCAGGGTGTTTACCCTGCACCACCTGAACCGGCACTGAGAGCCCCCACCCTTGGTGGGGCTGCTTGAAAAACCTGGAGCCTTCAGCACGCTCCTGGGACTGACCTTTGGAGTCAGCTTTGCTTCAGAAGCCGAAACCAGGCCAGGCCAACCCTCCCCTTCTGCAGGGCATTATCCACCACCCAATTAAAGTAATATCTCTATCTCTGATTGATTAGAATATTATCAGTCATACTCCAACATGCTTCTGAATCATTCAGGTGCATAAGCAAGTCTTCTGTTTCAGATGTTCACATTCCTCTCCTCACTCCCAACATTTTTGGCAACCTACCCTCCTGTGTTTTGACATCTGCAAGGCTGCATTCCTCCTGCTCGGCTTCAGTGCTCTGTTTAATGTTCTCTACTTCCAGCCAAAAACTGTCCATTGACAAGTTGTCCAAAGCCTCTACCCTGGAATTCGTGCTCTCTGACACCGGGGATGCCACAGGACTCTTCGGAGGAAGCTGGTTCATTTTCCAAGGGCAGTGTCTGGTGCTGAGAGAGGAAGAGATAAGGAGAGGGAGATTAAGCCAAACGTATTGCGTACAGCATTCACGTCCAGCCTTCACTGATTAATGACTGCAGCAGAGCCAAACAGAGGTAAGTGCTGAACTTCCTTTGCTCAGTGTTTAGCAATACAGACAAGGTTGGGACTAAATCCTCCGGAGAATGGGGAAAACTGCTGTCCAAACATGCGAGAGGACACAGGATCAACACAGTCTTTTCAGTGCTGTCCCTCCGGTGACCTCCAACACACCGCCTACCGCCCGCCCCACGCTCACTCCAAGCCTTCCCTGCAGGTTTGCACAGACACCCTGTGCATTCACAGCCACCCAGGATGTTCCAAGCTGGGTGCACGTGTGCTCTGAGGGCCTGGCACAGACGGGAAGCTGGCATCTCCCACCACAGCAGCCCAAACCCAGCAGGTTTGTGCTCCCTATGCAAAACCTGACACAGCTCCGTCTCCTGCGCTTCAGCTCACGCAACAAACAGCTCACAGGGCTGAGGCCCCCTTTTCCTGCCCAGACCAGATTTTTCGGCTGTGAAACAACACGAAGCGTCCTGGGAAACCCAAGCTTATGGAATTTTCTTACCACCCTGCTGATTCATTCGTGCGCAGCCGAAGTCCCAGACTGGCCTTGCTCAGCTTTCAGCCCCTGTGCTGTGAGGTTCTCATCACTTCGTAAAACAGTGCCTCTCCTAAAATGAGCTGTAATTGCCTTCAAAGAGTTCCAAGCCATTTAAGCCCTGTTATACATCTTTTTCAAAGACTTTCAAAAAAAATGGGATAAGCGGAACATACTTATGAGAACACCTCAGTGGTTCCACTTATGAATACAAAAATTAAAGAGATGGAACACTCCTCTAACCGTGGGTGGTTCGAGAAACACCCATGAACAGCCACCACCAGCAAACAAAGGCCAAAATTCCTTTTGAGTTTCATAAAAAAAAGACCAAGTCTAAGTCTTAACACCTTGAAAACCATGACAACAAAACACCCAAGAAATGCTATTTAGCCTCCTAACTCTAGGAGCCAAAAGTTATAGATGGCAAAATATCTGGAAAGTTTTAGCCCCTTTCATTCCGGAAAGTCATTATTAGGCACTAAAATGCTTCAGTTATGAGAAGCATTTCAAATTTAAAAAAGCTAAATTTGAAGATCTAACAGCCAAGAGACAAATGCTGTAGGCCACTCTGCGCTTGTGTTTCCACCCGCGCACGCACATCACGCTCACACCTGACTCTGACACACACAGGCACCCCCTCTCTTCTGGAGGTCAGAAGCACAGCAATAACCATCACTCCAGGAACATCTGGAGACAGCCACAGTGTTTAGGACAGGAATTAAAGGGGTTTGTTTATTTGTTTTATAGGAACACAAATGTGAAAGACTGAATTGAGCTGTTCCGCCACCCGGCAGGCCAGGAGAGAGGTGATCTGCTTAGTTTCAGTCCAGGGGATGTTACCCCAAGTGGAGTATTATTTATGTGAGGCATTAGGGCACATTCCTGGAGCACACCTGAGAAGGGTCACACTGTCCCTGCAGCCCAGGCTTCGGGCTATGCCCTTGCCAGCAGCTGTTTTTGATGTGCTCTTGGTCCTTATCAAGGCTCTTGCACAGGGCTCTGGTGCAAGGACAGAGTTTTGCCAGACAACAGGGAGCTGCTGCACCCCATCCCGCTCTGACTGGTGCTTCCACATCACCCACAGTTACTTTGCTTCCTTCCAGAGCTGGAAATACAGGCGTTCTCGGACTGCTCACGCCAAAACCCACCAGTCACGCTATAAACCTACTCTAGGAAAGCCATAGCTGTGCGTCAAACAAAAGCCATTCTAACTTTTCCCTCAGCTGGCCCATTTACTGATGCACTGAGCTCGGTCTCACCGAGTTGCAGGATGCTAGTATCACACAGCAGCTCTACAGAGGGGCAGCAGGACCCAAAGCCCAGCTCTACAAGTGCTAAACTAGAGCTGCTGCTCCTGTCTCACAGGACAACATAAAACTCAGGCCTTCACATTTAGAAAATGTTTTATTTTCTGGTCTGAGTTCCTTTTTTTCGCTTGAACTCAGTGCACGGTGCTTTGCAGATCCAGCTGCCCAGGTGGAAGGCTAATTTTAGATTCAGTGCACCTAAAAGATTGTTCTTCCTCATTGCGTTCCCGAGTCAACTGGAGGGCAACCTGTGACGTGCACGCACAGCAACAGCTGAGATTGAAAGCAGAGATTGTTGGCTTAAAATGTTAACAGCTCAGTGCAACTGGGCAAAGAGTAGGTGGAATAATCGAGTTCACTCCACTGCACTGTCAACATAACAAAAAGCATCAGATTATGAAGCTTTAAAAATTAACCCAGCAAAAAGGAGACTGGCAGAGAGATCTTGTTAGGGACAGCCGTAAAGGAAGGGCTCTGTGGAAAGGCTGAGCATCTTAATCCAGCCTTCTCCTCTTGTTTAAGAGCACAGCCAGTTTTAACAAGGCTCGAGATTCTACCTGGCACCTTCAGTCTAAGCCTGACTTCACAGCATTAATAACACAGCTGTGAGAAATTAGGCTGGCACAGACTTCATAGAGTTCATTTTCTTATTGTTTCTTTTCTCTGTTCTTTTCTCTGTGTGGACCCCTGGAAGCCCTGCCTGCCTGGCTCTGTGCTGGGGGCTCACCGATCCTGGGCTGGAAAACGCAGTCTCAGAGCAGTTTTTGATCTGATCCTACTGTCAACACACCGCAAATATGCTGCAAACACTCATGTAATTCTTCACCCTCTTGAATGCCAAAATACAATAAACACTGTTGCTATGTTCACTCCAGGCTTGAATCACTCCCATGAGAGAGTTTCTCAAAGGACCTGGAGCTGCCTGGGCTACTTTTCTGCTTGCTCAACGTCCCTCCCTCATTGAAATACCTCTCTAGCAGACAAATAAATAAAAAGGTTCCTTCTCAAGCATTTCAAACAGAGCAGGAGGCAACAAGTGCAAGCCAAGAAAATGGAATTCCTTTAAGACTGCTTCCAGAAAAGCTAAGATGAGAAAAAGGTAACAAGAGCAGAAGGATTCAGGCAGACAAGGCAGTCCTGCCACACAAGCAGCACCCAGTCTTTACAGACATCCCCAAAGGTCAGGAGCAGGCACAAAGGCACACATGGAACAAAGAAATAGATGGAAAATCTGAATTAACCTCAAGAGCAAGTTTGGAGCAGCACACCAAGCCACAGCATCATTCATAAAAACCCAGACCATGAGCATGAAACACAAGCATCTTGCAGGAAAAAAAAGAGATTAGTCTATCAACTGGTTGCAGTATTTTGACAGATAAAGACCCTTAGTCAGAGAACAAAACTATGTTAATGTCACATTACACACTTCTTACCCGCTTTCAGTTTACTTCAAGGTCAAAAACAACTGATGAGTACGAGAGCAAAAAATTGGACGGAGCAACCAAAAAGTCCATGCAGGCTCTTCTCACGTTGCTTCCAGGTTCTTACCCTGAGCAAGCAGTTTAAACCTGAATGATGAACTGTGTAGCTAATTCTGAAGGGAAAAAAAGTCACCTAAAGCCAGCACATCACAGTTCATAACATACTAGATTTTTTTGTTTAGAATCATGTAGTGGGATAAAGGCATCCAGGAATAACAGACAGGAGTATCTGAAAAACTGAGAAAATCCTGAAGCAGTAACTCGCATATATACTTTTTCTTTTTTTTTTTTTTTACATAGATATATCTGTAGATATTTTGCTTATTGGAGGTTTAAACCTCAGTCTATCGAAATTATCAATGCAAATATAAAACCAGGTTCCTGTATGGAAGAAACCAATCCACTCTTTATCAAAACCTTACATGAAATACACACGATCAGCTATTTCATTCAGACACACAGAACTACGCAAAACTCTACTCCCACCACAGAGAGCAAAGTTATGCAGGGGATGCCTCATGAACAAGAATTCCACAATTTTTCTACCAAAGGTCTAAACCAGAAGAAAGCCCTACTGCAAATCTTTAATGCCTGGATTAGTTACCCTCAAAATCCCCCAAATTTTGTACACAAACACCATTACCAATTCCTCCTTTCTCCGCACACCAATATGTGGGAAAGAACTACTAAAGCCTACTCTTAGGAGAAAATGGAAAGCACGTGGCTGGTTCAGATGGCTCAGACAGGGCCATAAAAGCAAAGAGAGACTAATTATCAAATTACTGTGGTGGCAATGAACAGTACCTTACCCAACAGACTCTTACCATGCTTTCCTTTCCCTGGCCTAACTCAACCAAAGCAGCTAAAGAGCCAGAATTAAAGCAATTTGAGCAGCAGTCTGCCACTGCTAACACACATCTGCATAGCTCATGGTCGGAGATTTGCTCATATATTTAGTAGCTCCACTGACAGCATCCCCTGTGAGAAGTCACAGTGCCTTTAGCCCAGGCTATTTTAACCAGCACTGCTGCCAGCCACCACTTATGTTCCTATTAAGGCATTTTACCAAGGACTTTGCACATGGGGGGATGGCACAGTTGAAGGTCTGTCCCTACAGCACCAGCGAGAATAGCTAAGATGTCACTGCCACAATTTGCTAATAAGATTACAGCTTGTTTTCAGTAACACAGCAATCAGCTCATCAAGATCTTCCATTATGCAAGCAGCTCGGGGAGCAGCATCATTTCAGGTTGTTTTGAAGAAGCCTGTTCTGCAAGTGATAAAGAGGACGTGCCAGATCGTGCTCTGTGTGTGGAGTAATTCCTGCCAGCTCCAGCCTTCCCCCGCTCCAGCAGAGAGAAGAGGCACAGCCTCACCTCCTGTCCTGGCATCCTCAGTGACACCACAAAAGGCAAAGGGCAATCCTTTGGCCAGGGCTGTGTGGAGTGAAAGTTGTGAATGCTGAGGCTTGTGTGTATCACACTGCTTCAGCTTAGCACCTCCAGTATTTTCTGGGCTGGACACAAACTCCAGAGGGTGATGAGGCCCTGGCACAGGGTGCTCAGAGAAGCTTTGGCTGCCTCATCCCTGGAAGTATCCAAGGCCAGGTTGGACAGGGCTTGGAGCAACCTGACCTGATCATGGGCATCCTTCCCATGGATCAGGCTGGAATGTTATGATATTTAAGGTCCCTTCCAACCCAAACCATTCCATGATTCTGTGTTACCTCCACCACAGCACTGGATCTCAGCTAAAGCACAGGTTGTAACTTTCCTGACAATAAGTATCGCTATCAAGGTATTAAAGGGCAAAGGAACTCCATCTCATCTTCTTTGTCTCAGACCTTCATCTGGAATAGATTTGCTCTACTCTGTCTAGTAAGGGGCTAAATAAGCAAGCTAAGGAATAGAGAAAGTTGCTTTTAATTACAGATCTGCCTGGAGGCATCCCAGACCTAAACTCAGAGCAGAACAAACACAGGATTGATAACCCCATGCAGATACAGCCAAATTAAAAATATTCAAAGCCATGTTTAGCTCAGACTGTTAGCTGGGTATCTGTCCCATCACACTAGGGTTTGTTTTGGCCTCAGAAGACACAAGCCATCTTCTCTGTCCATGGTTTTGTGTTTGAGTGTAAGGCCACTGCGGACGAGCCCGTTGTTCACTTTCCCTGCGCTAGCGGGGTAAGCCAAACAGGAAAGGGCTTTTATCCAAAGGGAAATCCTGCTGGGATAAAGGGGTACCTGGCCAAAACCAATCTTTAGCTGTACTGGGATCTTTAATGTGATTGTGAATTGATAAAGCTGATCTACAAGATAATTAGATGGCAATCATTAATTAAAAGGTGGCATTCCTAACCCTGCTTCCATCTCCACTGAATCCATGATCACCTAAACACACAAGCAGCTTTGTCCATCCAGTTCCCATAAGGACCCGGTCTGCCCTTCCAATTCCACCTATTGGTCTGGCACCAGGATCCCAAATCCCTCAGCCCAGCTGGCGTGGGGCTACAAACCCCACAGCCCAGTAGCTCCCGCATCATGTTCTCACCCACTCCCCACCCCTCCACACAGAAGCTGCGCCTGGCTGAGCCCATGCACAGGAGTCCCACGAGGGAAGCAGCAGGATGGAAATCACTGCCCTTTGGTGACTTTGCTGCCACAGCCCCGAGCACACACTGCCAGGGATTTTGCCGAGGCCACAATGAGTCAATACCTCCCAGTCACTAAACACATCCTCAAAACTCGCCACCGTTACATCAGCTGAGGCACCTTCACTTGATTGCCATTGCTGCTGGGACTTCAGGCGAGATGCTCAGCCTGTGCACACCTCAGGCACTCGGCTGAGGGACCACTTGGCTTCCAGAGGAAAGGCTGCCAGAGCTTTTGAATCCACTATAAATAAGGCTGTGAACTTTTTTCTTGTGTGATCATTCATTAACACAACAGCTTTTTACTAAAGCAGGTTCACACACACTAAACACTTGTCCTGCAGCTTCTTAAATGTTGAACTTGGAGTAAATCGGGATGGTAGAACTCAACCTTATTTCTTCTTGTAGCCCATTCTACCAGCTGTACCTGCGTTAGAGCACAGAATGAGTAACTGCAAGCTGTTGCTCAGCTGCATGAGAACATCCCAGAGACGCTGCACAGATCACAAGAGTGACTTGCTGACCAGCACAAGGGAAGGAGGGGTGGAGAGGTGTGCTGGAATCCAGCTATGCTTCACCCACAAGAGCTTTAGGGATGCAGGAAGACGGGGAGGAGTCACAAGTTCCTCGCGCGGATTTCTCAGGGCAGAGTTATTACACACAACACGAGGTGCTTGGCTGTTACCCTGCTGTGGAAAGCCCTCAGCTGGGATTTATAACCAATTCTGCAACTGAAGTGTCAGCAGCCAGCCCAGGGCCACCAGCCCTGTCCATGAGCCAGCTCAGGGACCACGAGCTTTACAACAGCGAGAGGAGGAGCAGGAGGGAGGCAGAGCTGGCTCAGCAGCTGCTTTTGCTCAGCGTTGTTTTGGTGATGCCATGATGATTTTTTGCTTTTCTTTTATACAGCTTTATATATTCCTTGTGCTTTTAGCTTACATAGTTATAATTCTTTAAGTTCGATAACTCCCCTTAGACCCAGTATTTCGTTAAGTTTAGAGACCAAACATTCTAAAAGCCCAAAGAAACCAAGGTCCTCTCCAGAACACATTCTGTAAACAAAGGCAGGCCCAGCCAGGGGAAGGTCCCTTGGGTGGGGGGTCTCACCTAAGTCCCTCACTGGGGGGGACACTCACTTTGATAGATGTGCTAATTTTTGCAAAACATATAATTGTATACTCAACACATTGTGAGTGGCCATTTTCTTCAGTGGGGACATTGGGGTGCATTTCGATGTACATTTCATCACACCTAAGGATCCTTAAATAAATACCAAGGTAAAACCCTTTTCCCTCTTAACTGTGTTCAGCTCTCTTAATTCTAAGACCAGGAAAAGGCATCATTGGAGCCATGACAGCACCACCAGCCCCATTCAAGCCAGTAGGAGTCTTACTGGGAGCTCAACAAGCATGTCAGAGCTGCTGATCAAAAATAAACAATTAATTAGGTCAATTAATTAGAAGACCAGGCTGGCATATCCTTGCCCTATTGTACAGGTAGGTTTTAGGTCAGTCCTAGGAAAGAGGCTTAGTTCCACATATACACACAGACACCTCTCGCCTGTGGTGAGTCCTGAGTGAGCAGCTGGGAAGTGGCACTTGGCTGGAGTTCAATGTTTCGGGCAAAGTCGGTGAGCAAGTATGAGGTTCCTGCTGTAGCACCTCTTCAGAGCTGACCACGGGGGTGTTCTGGCACCAGCACAGACACTGGAACTCAACTGACTCGTTTGGCAAGAGCCTTAAGTTGTTAACAAATATTTTGATTTTTATCAGAGAAACCCTGCGATGCTCCAGGTTTTAATCTCATTCTCTCACATGTGGGTAATTTTAAAGTAATTTACCATATTACTCCTGTGTCAGTCCCCCTACGGTTATTATTAAATTTTTTTCACAACTCAAATTTTTCTGAGGTCTTCTAAATATTTCCTGTCTTGCTTTGAATGCACAATCTCATCAAATTGGACCAGAAAAAATGAGACACATGAAAATGTGAGCTGTGATGAGAAGTAAAATCACTGTCAGCACATTCCCACAAAACCAAAAGATTTTGATCAGCACAGGAAGGAAACATTCTAAAACTCTATGCAAACTTCTAAGCTGATGCAAATACACATTAAATGAATTCTTAACTCGTGTAACATCCAATAAGCACACAAGCAGAATGGTGTTTGCCAAGCAAATTAGTTCAAATTTCAGCCCTATCCTCCACTACTGGCCTGATAAATCAGCAGTTCCTACCTTCAAATAGATCCACAAACCCCTGAACAGCCCTCAGACCCCAAGGCAGGTTACCACTGGATCACAAGGAAGCATTTCAGCCCCCCAGGTCCCACTTCCCCACCTTGCTGCACTCAGCCCAATTATAGAGTGAGCACGAGAAAAAAGAACATGGATTTTCCTAGGCTTAGGACGAGAAAAAAGAAAGGGGATTTCCACAGGTTCCCTTTCAGGATCAAGGCGCTCAAAGCACTATTTTAAGGGCATACAACAGCCTGCTCACCTCTAGAAATTCACCTCGCTTCCACCTCCCCTGCCCCAGGGGCTGCCCTGCCCCCGTGCCCCGCTTTGGGGAGCAGAGCAGCCGGGATCAGCCCGGGTGCCCCGGGATCGCTCCGTACCTGCTGAGGAGCTGGGCACAGCTGGCTGCCCGGGCAGGTGCCAGCGCCACCCGGGGCCGGGCCAGCCCGCTCCTGCCCATCCTGGAGCCACGCGTGCCGCGCTTGTCCATGGCCGGCAGGGAGGAGGGTGGCACTCGGTCCATCCGTGCCCGTCCGCACGCCGGGAACCGGGAGGAGGGTGGCACTCAGTCCATCTGTGCCCGTCCGCACGCCGGGAACCGAGAGCTGCTCCTCGTCACCCGCGAGGTGCCCGCTGGAGGAGCATCCTCCCCTCCCTCCCTGCGTCCCCCCGCCCCGGCAGGAGTGACCGCAAATCCAGCTGAGCCCTGGAGGCAGCGGTGCCCGAGGCTGAGCCGCCCCCGCCGGGGACACAGGAGACACACAGCCCACGGGACACAGCCCACGGGACACAGCCCAGCGCTCAGAGACAGCAGAAAATGGCACGGAGCTCTTTCCAAGGCAGGGCTGCAGCTCGGGCTTGCTAAACATTAACGCAAGCCTCAGCCCACGTGAAAAAATAACTCCCAAACGCAGCCCGAGGAAGGAGGAGTCAAGCAGCCTGTTCGCTCCTTAACATCGTACTGAGAACTTCAAGAAAAGCACAAAATATCTGCCTGGGGACGTGGGGAGGGCAGAACACCCCCCCCACCCCCCAGCGCCTATTAAAAAAGCAATTCAGCATTTCTTGCCATCGCTGAGCAGTGAGTAAACCCCAGCTGGATGTAAGGCACTGGTGTTGAAAGAGCAATGTAAACTCATAACACCTTCAGAGAATATTTTGCAAGATCCAGGTTATTCTTTAAAAATCTCGTCAACAAGCAATGCACAAGTGAGCAAAGGGTTAAAGCAGTCGGATTCCCTGTAGTCACTCAGGTTTTTTTCTTTCCTTGTTATTCTCTCCACCGTGTTTCAGTAACTCTCCTTTCTTCTAACATTTATTATTCATAATCCCAAAGTTAAAGGGATGAGTAACTTACTTAAGTTTTTTAGTGAAGGCACTCAAAACTCATCCAGCACAAGCAATAATCCCACTCTGTGTTTCCCATATTCCCAGTAAGGCTGGATCTGCAGCTCAGCCTTCTTTGCCTCCAACAGCTTAAAGGGCAGCAGCTATTTTAGAGACGATCCCTCATCATGAAAGAGCCCATCTTGGTTTTATTCCTACTCACACAGCTATTTTTCCAGCCACTGCTTGAGCCCAGCTGCTTTCACCCCACCCTGCTGCTGAAGAAGCACTGCCCCACTCCCCATCTCCAGCCCCGGGGCTGGCACTGGGAAGGTGTTTGTTCTGGGACACTTACAGCTCCCCATACTCGCTATGCAAAAGTATTCATGGGAATTTCCTCTCTTTTCCTCCCTACCCACAACTCCTGTAAAACTTATTCCTCCACCCATAATTCAAAGCTCAGTTTTATCCACCTAGCTCCTCCTGCATCAGCCCCAAACACAGATCAGCCACAGAATGTCCCAGCTTGTGCAGTTCACAGTTACAACCCAAACCCACAGGCCGCAGGTTTTACAACAGCACAGAATAATTCACAGGCAGCACATCACAGAATGGGTTGGAGGGGACCTCAAGGACCACCCAGTTCCACCCCTGCCATGGGCAGGGACACCTTCCACTAGCCCAGGTGGCTCCAAGCCCCATCCAGCCTGGTCTTGGACACTTCCGGGGATCCAGGGGCAGCCACAGCTTCTCTGGGCACCCTGTGCCAGGGCCTGCCCACCCTCACAGGGAAAAATTTCTTCCTAGTATCCAATCATAAAAATTCATCCACTAATTAAGACTTTAGGAACATGCAGAAAGCAAATTAAAGATTTCTCATGATTTTATGCAGACACACAGACAGCAGCTGCTGCAGAAGCGTCACCATCATGTGTGACCACACACACTGCTCAGGATGTGAGACATGGGAGGGGAGAGCAAGGAGGGATGACAACACAAACCTCTGTGAGTGAAGAGGTGGCTGCTCTTCACTTGCTGGTTTTACAAACTTTGAAAAGCATTTTTTTTTCTCCCCAGGGAGCACCTAGCCTTTCCAGACCACTCCCCACTGAGCACACCTAGCCCCAGAACAAGGGGTTGGGTTTCAGGCCTTTCCTTCTCCTGGACATAAAATCACCTCTAACCTGCCAGCACTGCAAGCAGATAGGCACCACAGCCCATAACTATATTTCTTTTGTCCCTCAGTGGTGTTCCTTGTCATTAAATTTCTTTTAATAACTTTGGCAGCCAGCTGATCATCCTTTTTAATGGGCCAATTTACAGACAGAGGCTCCCAGACACTCGTACCAGGCAGTTTCATCCTCACAGGTTTCTCATGCAGTGGCAATAACTCAGCCAGGCTTGTTGCACAACTGAGGCAAATTTAAAGCATCCAGATGAAGAAAGAGTTCTTTAAGAGAACATTCAGCTTTGATTACTCACACAAAGAGTACACAAGCACTGCGGAAAGTTTCTGATCTCTGTGGATAATAACAGCTGCACTACAGCCTTCCACGTCTTCACTCCTGTCTGGCCTTCAGTTATTCATGGTATTTGAGAGGAGTAATCAGTAAGTTTATCTCCTAGATTGTGCTTGTGAGGAAAAAGGTGGAGGAATAGAGGCCAGCTGAGTCTGCTTTTTCAGACAGAGTGAATCAGGATAAATATTTCAACTCTGGTTTCGAGCTCTCCAGCGTGTTTCAGGCTCCAGGACAGTGTTCCTGGCATCATCAGAGATGAGACAAGCTCACTAGGATGAGATTATCTGGCTCACAGGAGCTGAATGTTACTCAAATATGGAGACAAACAGCCATACAATGCTCTCAGCAGCCAATTAGCTCAAATGAATCACGGGAACAGGCCCAGCACTGTTACCGTCACCACTTTAGTGCACAAGATATTTCTGAAGGTATCCACGCATCCTGCCAAACTGACATGATTTGGCCTGACTTTTTCAGGATCAAAAGGTGGAAAAACATCCAATGTGCTTTTGGATAGCCAGGAATTTCAGCGGGCTGGAGACTTGAAGAGTGCAGGAATTCCCTGTAGCCTGGGAGAGCTGCCTCTGCATGGTGCCTGACAGAGCTGGGCATCAGAGCCTTCAGATCAGCTGGAATAAAGCATCCACGGGCTGCACTGCGAGATCTTACGGCGGCATCACATTTTTCAAGCATCCCCAAATTAATTTGTCACCCCAAAGAATGAATGCAAGCGACAGAGTGCAATGTGGACTGGAAAAACCCAGATGTAACCCAAATACGTAACACGTGATTCTTTTTTCTCCAGCAGGTTCATTTTTAGGGTACATAGCATTAGGAAAGCCTGGAAATCATTTATCCCCCCTCAATCCCACCACATAAGAAAATCCTCAAGTGGTGTTACCTATCCATCACATGGACCCATTGAGACTAAGAGATTATTACAGTTTCTGGAGTCACAAATTTGGGGAGATTACCTGAGCCCCAGCTTGTTCCCAGGCTGGCAGGGAGCAGCAGCCAGGCTGTGGCCTGGGGCACAGTGTGAGCTGCAGTCGGGTCTGGGTAAAGTAGCAGCTCCCAGCAGCTGGACCTGCAACACATCTGGTTCTGCTCTGCCCTGAGCTGGGAGAGAAAACCAGCACCTCTCAGGAAAAGAGTGCCAAGAAACAGCCCCAGCAACACTCAGACCCTACCAAGGGCTTCCACTCATGACTTTACTGAATGAGACAAGAGCTAATTTGTCATTCTGCTGGGAGAGATACAGGCATGTCCACGAGGGTCGGGGTATCAATACATCAATATCAATAAATATCAGTATCTGCAGCTGCCCACCCTGTTTGATAGTGTCGTGGCTTGGGAGAATGAAGGAGAAAGGGGAAGGTGAAAAAGAAGTCATGCTCTCTTTGGACACAGATGTATGTTCAGATAAGTCAACTGCAAAGTTGCTTAAACCTAATTACTACTGCAAATGTAATTTAAATCACCCAAAACATTTCCAGTGCTCAAGGAAGAGCTGTAACAATAGGAGGAAGCATTAAGACAGTAGCTATTCTCAACACTCAAAAACACTTATTCTGATGAATAACCAAGACTTACTTATTAATGTAAATGGAATATGCCTCTGCCTCCTGGGCATTTAAGACTATGTAAAATTAGAAGTCGTAGCTGGTTTCAGAGGATGACCTTGTTTACCCCTCCGCTCAAACATGTGCCTGATATCTACAGGGGGCTGTGCCTCGCAAGAAATCTCTGTCTTGCTGGACACTGAAGGCAGAAAGAAGTCACAGGCACCAGAGTAATGAGCAGCAAGCTGCTTGTTCACTTCCTGCAAGCACAGGGACCTGTTATCCCCGCAGCCAGGTGCCAGAGTGCCACACATCACTCTGGAGGAGAGGCCGGTGGCACCAGGGAGCAGCAGCCGGTCCCCGCCCCAGCTGCAGCGAGTGACCAGCACCTCGTGCCAGCCCGGCTGTGCCAGCCGAGCACACACAGGGATTCTGCAGGCTCCACACTGCACAGCTCATCCCCAGCACCACCTCCACGGAGCACGTTGCACCTCCTTAATTTTCACAGAAGAACATGCAAAAGCTCTGGCTCCCAAGCTCACGCCCCGGCCGATTTCGCAAACCCCACTTTGAGTTTTGCACGTTTCTGTTCCCTTCTGGGAAAGGAATGGGGCAACAGAGCAACAAATAGAGAGAGTGCCAGAAATGGACTTTCTTACTCGGGTGCTCCAGTTCTCAGCCCAAAGATGTGATAGATTAGGTTGTCACCTTGTTTATTTCCTGCAGCATAATCACAGCAGCGGGATGGGCTCGCTGGGCTGAACTCACCGTGAGTCAGTCTGTTTTCGGGCATCCCACAGGAGCTGCTGCCCAAAGAATGCCAAACATCCATTCCTGGGAGAAGTCATGCCCATGGCACGGCCCCACAGCCAGTGCAGCTACCAAGGTTATGAGACAGCTCAACAATAGCTACTGATAGCTGCTGATAAGCTGGGGTTTTAGCAAGGATGGTAAGACAACGGGAGGAGAAAAGTAGGAGTGACCTGATCATAGCTGCCCGACAAAGCTATTTGTTAAGATTAAAAGTGAAACACTTGAAGACCACAGCATGGACTAAGCACAAATAGAGTTTTCAAAGCAATGTCTCATTTAGGAGGGTTGGTTTTTTTAATAGATTTTAGCATATTACAATTTTAAAAATCTCCTCCTTAATTTTTATATTGGGTCAGACTAGCTGAAACTACTTCAGAAATTAGGCTGGAATCTCTCTGCATTATTGAAGCTTGTCTTGTTGAGTGATTACTAAATTCACTCACCTAAATACTCCAAGATTCAGAGAAAAATAATTACCAGGCAGGTCCCCATGCACTGTCTCTACACACATGGGTGTGGAGAGTTTACTTGCAAATGAAAGGCCACTGTGCCCATTCGTGGGCAGGAGATCCATCAGACTCCGAGCAGGGGAACAGAAGGACACCCCCCTCTCCAAGGGAGTTGCTTTTTTGCAGATTCTGATTGCTCAATCAGTTATTTCCAAAATAAAAATATTTAATACAGTCAAGCAGCAGAAGCTCTTATTTAGCAGCCAGGCAATTGCAAGTGCCAATTATTCCACTCATAAGCAACAGTTTTGTTGTACTCCAAAGTGCCATCACTTATCCTAACAGGCTTCTGTTCCACTTTGTCATCTCTTCAGCTGTAACAGGTCCACCAGGAAGAATCTAAACTTCTCTGTGTAGAGAGAGATTACAAGTGGCCTGTAATTTATATTTATGGGTATTCTCCTCATTTGCCCTTGAGAAGAGAGCTGGACTGCTGTTTAAAGGCTCAGAAGTGGGAAAAAAAAAGTCAGCATCCACTATTTTTGCTCTGCTGGCGCCTGGCTCTGAAGTCACCACACAGAGCTTGTCTGTACTGGTTTCATCTATGAACGATGCAACAGCTGGAACAAAACTGGTTGAGATGCTGAACCTGATTGCACAACACAGCTCACAACTCTTACAGAGCTATTTGTAGTCAAGAGCCTGTTAACTCATTAGAAGAGGGCTTATTTTTCCAAAATTTTAATGACAAAGTTTAATTGCATGAGTCTTCATGAAAGGCAGGGCTGGAAGATGTCAGACATGATCTAGCTTGGGGGCCACTGAGGGGATGGAGGAGCTTGCTACAGACATCCCCAAACAGCTTTTGTAGTGCAGGATTTACAGGAAGAACTCAGGGCAGGTGAGGCTGGTGGTGTAAGAGCATCTCAAAGGTCAGCCAGGGATTAGAGCAGTGTCTATAAATCCCCACGTGCTGTTTACTGCATAAAATCCACTGCTCTAACTGAAGGGCCAGAGAGGAGATGGGACAAAAAGTCTCAGGCATCAGTGTCAAGTGATGCAAGGCAGATTTTTATCATTCAGTTTACACCTGGTGTGCAAGGTCAGAGTGATGCAGTGCTGGTGCCAAGGCCAAAGAAGACATCACATAGACCAGCACTGAAAAACCACAGTCAAAATAAACAAGTGAATGAAGCAGAAATTCAACTTGGACTCACAGGTGAGTTGAAAACTGCAAAGATTTCAAAAAAATGAACCTAAAAAAAAATGAACCTAAAAAAAATACAAGCAGAAGAACTAAAGCAATTCTGTTTTACCTCACAGCTCTAGTAAGTCTGATGAATGAACCCTTTAACCCAGCTAACATTCCGAAACACCTGTCAACCCTGATGTAAGCAACCAAACTTTGTACAATGGCCATTTTCTGACACAGGCATCACCTGGCTGTGGTTGCTGACCTAACTCCTACTCAGGTTTTGGCCCCAAGAATGCTGATACAGCTCAGCCTGATCTGTGCTGGGAGCAGCCACTGGGCTAAAGCAAGAGCTACACATATGGCAGAGACAAAGGAGAGGAGGAGACCAGAACTGCTGTTCTTGCAGCTCTGCAAAAGCAACTCTTGGGCAGTTTCTGCTAAGACAGACTCTTCAGAAATAACAGGAACAACCCACAGGAATGGTAGAAATTAAGCTTCTATGATGGAAGCTGTAAATACATCACCTTTCCCAAAAAGCTTTCAAGCTGACCCAGCAGCATCTGCAGTGCTGAGGCTCCCAGGCTGCCTGCTGTGATACTTGCACCATGCTGGAGGAGGAGGAATGAGCATTCTCACCATCAGCTGGGAATCTGGCTTCCTCATAAGCATGGGAATTAGGGAATTTGTCAATTAACTAATTAATTAGAGAATTAACAAGCTACACCATCCCACTGAGAGGGGACAGAGCCCTTGTTTGAATTTTTTACCTGATGAGCTCACATAATAAAGTTGGTTTCATAGTGTACATTCTCCTGGAACTCTGAGAGATCCAAATGAGCTGTGATGCCTGACTCAGTACCAGTGTCAGAAAAAGAACTTTTATGAGATTAAATTATATTCATTGACCCCCAGTTAGCAGCTTCTCGACCTTTACAAAGCCTGTTTTTCCTGTGCCATCTGCTTTGTGAACAATGAGGTGATGCTAATCCCTTACGAAACTGCACAGGCCCTGCTGGCAGAATTCACAGGAATGCCTTCAAGCAGCAATTCCTTGATCTTATTTATCAATTGCACCCCCCAGTTAGGTTTCCTTCCATCTAACACATTGCTGCAGCTAGAATAAGCCTTGCAAAAAGCCATTCTCCAAAAAAGCTTTTTCCACGGTGAGTGCTGGTATTTCATCAAGCCTTGGATTCTCCCAAGG
This sequence comes from Oriolus oriolus, assembly GCA_013400235.1. Classification (NCBI taxonomy): domain Eukaryota; kingdom Metazoa; phylum Chordata; class Aves; order Passeriformes; family Corvidae; genus Oriolus; species Oriolus oriolus. Next base: position 456,556 of record VXBT01012526.1, read on the forward strand.
GACCTGGCAGCTCTGAGCTTGCTCCAAACCCTTCCTGGCCTGCAAACATCCGGCAGCCTCGTGCCTGCTCCGTGCTGGCCAAGGCAGCGTAGGAAGCACGGAGTGAATGAACTCTGGAACTCTGGGATGAGGGATGTCGTCCGCAGGGCTGCTCCCAGGAGGGTCCTTCCTCTCCCGTTAGTCAAAGGAAACACTGCAGCTAAATACAGCTGTTACCTTTCTCTAGTTTCACCCTGCTTGTGCACAAGCTGGAGGGGGGCCAGGACTGCGGAATGTTTGCCCCAAAGAAGGGCCCGGGAGATCAGCTGTGGGGATGTGTGTACTGCCCTGCGTGCCTCAGCTTCCGCTGGGAGACACACAGGGACTTCCTTCCACTGTGTCAGCCCCGCTGTTTCCAAACAGGAACATTGTCCCAGCTTTACCTTGACCGAGAAAAACAACTTTCATCAGCAAAGCTGTGTTTATTTGTTGCCTAAAGAGGATATCCTTCCAGTTCCATTATATATTGGCCACCTGCTATGGACTTCGCAAGAGCTCCAGGCTCCTGTTCACTCAAGGGCTTGCACACAAGGAATTCCACCTTCCTTTCCAGTGTTCATCCCTTGAAATCTAACCCAGAAATGAGACCCTTCAGAGAGAAAAGTGCAGAGGCAAGGGAATGAAGACTACTCCAGATTTGTGCCTTTCCAGTGTTTCTTAGTTACAATGGTACATCTTCCACGCTTTCCTAGGTGACCCAGGCAGAGATAACTGAGAAATATAAAATAACTCTTGACCAGCAGTGTCCTCTCAGTGCTTCATCCATGCCCAGGCTGCCCAGTCTGCTACTGCTGAACCACCAGTGTGTAATGGCCAAGCAGGCTCGTGCCACTTCCTGTGCTCAGGCTCCACCATATGATGGGAGTGTGTATGTTCACGAGGCCATCTCACAGACCAGAAGCCACAACCTTCAATTCAAGCAGCCAGAGACACTGCAAGTTATCACAGATGGCCAAAATCCCATATTATAGAACAACCGAACAACCCTCAGAGAACCAGTGAATTAATAATGGGCTTCCTGGACATTATGCAGGAAGATTTGAGGGTCCTGAAACTTCTCCCTCTAAAAATTTTAAAGAATGTGAAACAAATACCAGAATATTGTTTGTTTTAAAAGGTCCCCAGTGTATTATTTTTCTGTATGACCAGAGCAAAGTTCCCTTTGCACACAGCTGGCACAGAAGATTTAGCGAGAAAGATCCTCATTTTTACAAGAGACGCAGATTTTAACAGCTCAGCAGTCCAGGCACTGGCAGCCCTGGGGGCTGATGGAATAAGCCATGCAGATGGAAACAATTATTTAGGAAGGGAAGGACTCCTGCATGCACAGAGCAACATCTCACTAAAACTGAAGCCTCCCACCAACACATTCCAGACTCTCGGAGTAATCCACTTTGGGGAGTATGCTTTAAGCTACATCAGCTTTTGTATTTCTTTCTCCAACCTTAATTGCAGTCACAAAACATACTCCCCTGCAAACTGACCCAACGGTCTGACCAAACAGCAACACATACCAGGAAATATTACACATATCTGAACCTCAAACCAATTTAGAGACCCAACCCTTCAAGCAACAAGTTCTGATTTCAGACAAGCTTTTCACTACACAACACACCTGGAAGGACTTACCCACACAATCACACATCCACACTGTGGTGGATGACTTACACCTAAAGTCCATGGAATAAAATAATGAATAAATCACACAGGCTGTACTTGATATGGAGTTTACCAAATTGAAGCGCTTTGCCTAAATCAAAATCATGAGTCTTGGAAAGGAACAGAATTTCCAAAAGCCCTAATTGGTTAGAAATATCTAATAAAGGGTAATCCTTTCAAGCCAGCTGCATAAAGAATATTTCACATAGCATGTTGCAGGAGAAAAGTAACTCCAGCAGGTTTCAATTAAGCCTCATTGCCATATGGATTTTGCATCCGCAGCAGGAAGGCTCAAGCATCATGTCACAACTAAGATATTTTTATGTCTCCAACTGAAAGCATTTAAACTGCTTGGAATACGAGTATATGGGTCATAACATCCCCAATTAAGAAAATATTTTGCTGAACTGGGAGCCTAAAAGTTACACGAAGCTAAAATACTCCATATTCCTGGTCAGGTAGGGTAGTTTGTAACCTTTAAAGTATATAAAAGGCTAAGAGTGCATAGCATGTATGCTCTAGTGGCCTCCTTGCCCAAAAGAGAAGATCCCAGTGCAAGGCATACAGTGATTTTTAAGGAGGCCCTGAAGGAGCAGGGGCTCCTTTGCTCTGCAGACAGGGAAAAGCTCTGCTCCCGGAGCAGTTTACACCATCACAAGCACGTGTGAGGGGCTCCTCAGGTCACCACCTCAGCCAACCTCCTGCTTAAAGCAGGGTCAAACACAGCCAGAGCAGGATTCTGAAGGCTTTGGCCAGTTGGGTCTTGTAAGGGGCTGCCAGCACCTCTGTGGGCTCCCATCTCACAACTCCAGTGAGTGATGTTTTCCTTAAGGCAAGCTGGACCCTCACCCATTTCAGTTTATAAAGCTTTACAAGTAACACTGTTCTCTATCCAACTAATCAAAGATGCTATGAAGTGGGAAACAACAGGTATGTTTTTTTTCCTTTCACTATTAAAAACATGACTTCAAAAACACGTCTTGATTAACCCACGAGCTCAGCTGCTGCACCCTCTTGGGATCTTGAGCCAAACCTTCAGTGTTATTTTTCTTCATGCAGCTTGGACTCAAGAACCCCAATTCCTCCTTACTGGAAACAGATGTCAACCAAGTTAAATCATCCCATGACTCCTGCGGGAGAAGGATGTAAACAGCCACGGCTCACCCAGCTGTTACTCAGAGAGGCCCTGCTGACAAGTTAGGGATCCCCACATGCTGCAAGACCTTCAAAATGCTTTGACAAAGTGATCTGAGATATGTTTGTCACTTAAATCCACCAAAACATGTTGGGTCACTTCAGTTCACGCTAGATTAGAGTTTGGGTCTTTTTACCAACTTCTTCCAGAGTTTTGAGCTCAGAGGAGAAAGAAATTGTTATCTATGTTTTTATACATACAATGCTTCCCAACGGAGTCTTAATGTTTAACAGACCCCACCCCTGCAACATGCCTGCAAAGTAAAGGCTTTTCAAATGAGAAGGGGGGGAAAAAGAGAGATTAAGTGATGTGCAAAAGGTCACGAAGCACATACAGCACAGTTTGGCACACAGAAACGCATCCTCCACCTCCCAGGAGGCTTCACTGCAGCCAGAAGGAACTACCAAATTACAACTCACTAATGCTGTGCTCCAAAGTGTTCCATCCAGGTTTTGGCATGTTTTCAGCTGAGAAAAATACCTGCTTGCTGCAGTATGGAAGGGCTCTGGGACGGAGGCTGCTGGATGTGCGTATGAGAAGTGATGCACCAGGTGAACAAGAGACCCTCAGGTGAATTAAATCCAAAACTATCTGTGGTCACTGTAAACAACCACACCGGCAGGAGCTCTACTACAGCATCCAAGGCTGCAAGTTCTCTTGCTGATGCCCAGGAAACAGCTTTTGCACACAACAGCAAAAGGAAATTAAAGCACAAACTTGTGGATGCTGTTCAAGCACTCGCAGACTACGAAGCAGCTGCAAGGTCATGCTACATTCATGCTGTGAGCTGCAAATGCTCAGCAAAGACAGGCACAGGGGAAGGCATTACAGGCAGATTCAGGGAAAGGAAATATTTTAACAAATGTGGATCACAATACAAAGTCTACAGGGTTCAATCTGTAGGTCTGTGTCCATTCTCCAGGCCAGATTCTCACAGCACCAACCTCTTGTAAGAGGCACGGACCCACAGCAGAACCAAAATGCCCTTTCCATACTACTTTTAGCTAAATTCACACACAAAAGTCCTGTTCTTAACAGCCAAATATTTGTTTGTGCATTATTTCTCATTGCTCAGAGACAGGAAAACCAGGTTTAAACCACTAGTGCCATCAGCATAGCTGTGGTACTGGGGAACTCTGCAGGAGCTAGGAGTCCTCAAAGTAGCTTTCTCAAGCAGGTTTTTGCAAGCTGGCACCAAGCTCCCTGCTATTACAGTGACACTGTCAGGGACAGCCAGCCCAGCCAAGCTGAAGCTATTCTGAGTGTATTGACACAGCCTAAAAACTACACAAAGCATACACTTTTGTGGCCCCAGGCTTTAGAACATCACCATGCAGTACAAGAACCAATATTCTCCTAGACCTTTAGATTGTTTATTTACTCACCTCAGTTCATCTACTTCTTTGCAATGATGATCCCAGCATAACATTTTTAACCTAAACTGTGGCATTCTGGCAACTGCCTCAAGATAGCGGGGTTTCTTTTTGAGCTGAGGTTAACAAGGAGTCTAAAATACTCAAGCAGCCTAAACAAGTGAAACCCCATAGAGACAGGAGGTATCATCTCCGAGAATTCAGCTGCAATATTAGAGGCATCCTCAACAATGCAGCTGCAAGGTTAAGCCTTTCTTGCCAACACGTTTTAAGTGCACATGGTAGAAAAGGTAAAGAGAAAAACCTTGAGACTACCAGCAAACGCCCTTCTCGCTGGCTCGGGGAAGACAGCTTAGAGATGTCAGCACAGCCGAGACAATAACCCCATCCCCTAACGGGGCAGAAGCCGAATTCTGTGAGAAAAGCGACAATTCAGCAGTGCGCGGCACGCAGACCCACGGCCCCCCGCCAGCGCCGAGCATCAGCCTACCTGGAGCGGCCAGCGCCTACCTGGAGCAGCCAGCGCTGCGGACAACGGCCGGAGAGAGAGGAGGAGGGAGAGGGAGAGGAGGAGGAGCAGAGGGCGGGGGCTCTCCCGACCCCGCGGCTCGGCACCCGCTGGCCGGAGCCGCCCAGGACCAGGCGCGGAGCTCGGCGGAGGCGAGACGAGCAGAGGAGACCCTTCTCGCCTCCGCCCCCGTCCCGCCCCTCCCGAGCTCGCCCCGCTCCCTCCGCATCTACCGGGAGCATCCAACCCTTCCCCTTCGCCGCTGGCAGGCGGGGGAAGAAACGGGGGAACTCCGCTGGAGAAGACCCCCGAAGCTCCCTCCCGGGAGAGCGGGATGTCCTCGGCAAACAGCTTTTCTTTTTCTTTTGTTTTCCTCTTTTAAGAAAGGAGCTGCGAAAATAAAGACGCGGGCAGACGAGTTTTATTTAAGAGCATGGACAAATATTTGGCCACGCGGAGCTCAGAGGATGAGGAGGGAAAGGCAAACACAACCAGGGCAGGTTTCATGGTTGCTGCGGGCTGGTGTTGCACGGTGTGCCCGTGTAAGGCTCTGGAGAGACAGGCACCACACACAGGCAGCAGGAACAACGATTGTCACAAGCGGCAGCGTGTTCACTGGGATGGGGCTTCGTAATTCATGTTCTCTTTTAAACAAAAGAGCGTGTTGAACGCGTGCATCAAGACAAGAGCACGCAGATGTTCTGTTCACAGCCCAGCACCTGGATAAACCCTTAGGCTACAAAATGATGGCTCATCTCAAGCTCGTCACCCTCCTTGTGGTTCCAATAACTGGTTAAATAGAGCTGTCGGTGAGTGCCTCTCTAGGCTGTAACCTGCCTTACATCAGGCTGCCAGCTGTGCTGAAAAACAAAGCCTGAACGGAAATCAGGGACATGCATGCTCAGGATCTGCTGAGGGCTTAATTATTTCTTGTTAATTGGAGGTAGGCTTGCTTCATTTGTTAGACTCGAGTGTTGAAAAGTCATTTCCTACTTTGAGAACTGGCAAGTTGCAGATTAGAAAAGTGTTAATTGGACTATGAGTATAGTAGTCCTTGGGCTGAACTGCGTTTAAAATTCAGTAAGAACTACTACAGAGAGAGATTGATCTTATTTACTTGAAATCAAAGATTAGGAGTGGTGAGCAGAAACTATCACTGGTGCTGGTGGAGTGCTTGGTCCTCATAAAAAAGGAGTTTACCCCTCTGAGGTGGGAGGGGAGTAGAGTGGACAAGAAATTGGCTGCTGTCATCCTTTTCATATTTAGGCAGTCAACACTCTGAGAGCAGCTGTGGTGATCTGAGTAGGTGCTGACTTAGTCTTGAGTGGGTTTATTTTTCAGGGAATTCCCCTCTCCCTGCCATGCTGCAGTAGCTGTCACCGATGCTGGCCTGGATTGCCATCGGACTCCCTGCTTTATTCTCACCCTGAGGTGGGTTCTCTGAGCTTGGCTCAGCTCCAGTTTCCTCCCCAGGACTGAAAGCAACAGTCCTCTGCTCTCCAGCCTCAGGGAGCCCAGGATTTTCCCAGCTTTTTCACCCAGCAAAACAAACAGCTGAACCACGTAGGTAACCAGATAGGGCGGCAGCAGTAGAGTTCTCAGGATGTTAAATGTCTGGAGAAAGAGGCAGACAAAATTCCAGCTGAGAGAAGAAAGCAAGGTGCACGACAGCTGGGGAAGAAAAGGAAGAACAGAATTGTCACTGCAGTGGTATTTTTGGAAGAGGTTTCAGTTTCAGGGGGATATACAGGACTTTGAAACCACCAGTGCTTGTTCCCTCCCCTCATCCACCCAACACAACCAACAAATGCTATGTCCTACAAGAGACAAGTTCAAGCTGCTGCGTTCAAGTCAACAGTTGTACACATGAAGAGTTCTAGGAGAACCAAATGGTGCCCTAGACAAGAGCAGTCTCATTGATAGCCCTTGAAAAACTATGAAATTAATTAATGTTAAATAAATGGTTACTACACTGACTTGGTTCTGCCTTGGTGGTGTTTACCATCTGAAAAATGTTTTCACCTGAGGTATTGCTGATGCCAAAGCTCAGCTTCAGGGTGTGTTAGTGAAATAACTGCAGCAGTTTAAGATTATCCCAGTCCTTGGCTAGTCCAGCCTAACCAAGGTTAGCACTGCAGCAGAACTGGTGGAAGGACACATGAGTGAGTACCTCGGCTGCTGCAATTCAAAAACCCCAGCAGTGTAACTGAGCAGACAGGACTGGGAATAGTGACAGTGGAGGCACAGAGCAGCTTTCCCTTGTGAGCCCCTTCTGCAAAGGAACAGAGAGTCAAGGCACTGGGAAAGAGACATGCAGACACAAGACATGCAGCTCTTCCACTGCTTGAAATGTATCTTTTGGGATTTGCGTAAAGCCTGAAAGGATTAGAGTTGCTGTGTTTGCAAAGAGACTTCTGGCCTCAGTGCTTACTGAGCAAGTGAAATACATGTTATTTTCAGTCACATGCTCTACTGTAAGAAATCTGAAGCAACTTTTAGAAGTATGTAATATCAGCCATAAATACCAGGAGAGTTTCTACACACGGTTGAGTTAATCTTCTTATCTTAAAGGAATAAGTAGCAAATTTTGCCATTTCAAAATCATTTCTCAAGGACTTTTAAAATATGCATACATACCTTTAAATATAAATGCACATACATATTCATGATAGTCATTCTGCACAATTTTGTGTTACCTTTACCTTGTCTACAACAGGAGTCATTACAAATAGGGAAGGCAGAAAATAAAACCTCCTGTTAGTCATTAACCAGGCAGAAACCAGTCTTGGAGCCTTGTCTTACCCAAGAGGCCTGTGAGTCAGGCAGAGGTGGAAAAAGTCAGAGCTGAGGCACAAAAGCAGCAGATATGCAAGGAGGCAGCCTGGTCCCCCTACTCACCATCATGATGTTATAGAAAATGCTCTTTTCAGCACGGGAATATCTTATCTTCTGCCCCTGGGACCAGCTGTTTGAGGCCACAGCAAGAAGACTTTGCTTTTGGCTTTTAGGATTTGAGCTCAGATAAGCAGGCTTGGGCCTCAGTCTTCCCATAGATCCACTGGATTGTGACTCCTCTTGCGTCTCTGTACTGGAGGCATCACTCTGGTTTTCTTCCTCTGTTAGTTCATCTTCAGAGTCAGAACCAGGCTCATCAGGAGATTCTTTCTTAATCGTTTCTGTGCTGGGCATCTGTGCTAGAAGCAGGTTTAAAAAGAACATGTAAAACACCTGTATGGGATTTCTTCTCCCTGGCTGCAAGCCTTGTACTTTCCATCTAGGAGCTGGACAAGTTTCCCCTGAACTTTTTCCGTCTGAAATAAAGGATTTTCAAACCAAACTAGATGATAAAAGGCCTTTGCGAGGGTTTAATTTTAACTAATTAGCTCTTAATCAGCAATTATATTAAAGGAGAAGCTGAAACATTATTTTTTACTTGTGCCTGCTGTAAACTAAGTGGATATGACTGAATTAGCTGGGCAGTTATTAAAAACAGCACTTTTATTTTTATCTCTTAGTAACTGAGAAAAACTTTAATGTTCTAATTCTGTAGATATGCTGATGTGTAAAAATTTAGTAATGTGTGTAATCTTACTGGTTAAAATGTAATTTAGAGCATTTGTGGAAACAGTTGGAGGCCTGCTGCTAACAGCAGTCGCTACAGGGCCAGAAATCGTGAATGTAAATGCAGCAAGAATAACCTGAAAAATCTCATTCAAAGCATCAAGAGCATTACTCTGTCCAGACAAAAGCCTGAGCACTCAACTGCACTGTAAGGATGTGGCACAGCTATGTAAAATAGATATCTTGTCACTGACTTTGAACTTCCTCATCTGGGATTAGATTTTTTTCCCCAGCATTAGAGTACAGTAGCAAGGCTTTATCCTCACGAGTGCAACAACAAGCTTATTATGTTAGTCTAAACCAAAGCCTGTTATTGGCTGCTGACATGTTAGAAGAAAGAATCAGGGATGGATTGGAAAAACGAACTGGAGAAATACACAAAAAAATGAAAATGCATGTCTTGTTCCCTTCAGAACTTTCTATCAGCCTCAGCATAGAAGAATCTCTTACCAGCTCTCCCAATAAAAGCCTTCATGCCCTCCCAAAAAGGAGAGGTGCGAGAGAACTACAAGGCCAGAATTTAAAGTGTACAAAATTACAGGATTAGCTTTGCTTTCTGTGGGATTTTTAAAACAAAAACCTGTAAAAATTACTTGTCCTTTGCCTTTCTTAAATCAAATTACCTCTGAGATGAAGGAAGAGTGTAAGAAGGGTAGGTTGCAGCTTGGTTGTCTTATGAACATTTTTAACAGAAAAGCGTAATAACTTGTTTGTTTTTTCTCTATGCTACCACTGGCACTAACAAACCTTTAATTTCCTCCTGTGACAAGTGGCATTAGCCTAAAAATAGCCGGCAGAGTGCTGTAAAGATGAAGTTAACTTTATGCAGCAGCATTTTATCTGATCAGCTGCCAAACTTACCTTCATCGAGCAGCAGCTGCAGCCAGATAATCACGACAATCAGCAGCATCACAAACGGCAAACAGAACCAGAAGAAAAGCAGAGGAAAGGTCAGCTCATTCACCAGAGGCACCAGGGGATACCTCATGGCTTGCTTCAGGTTACACTTAAGTTTAGAACAGCTCGACTGCTCCCCTTTCCAACTACCCCTTAACAACTCTCACTGGTGGTGGCAAGGGGAGCAGGGATAGATCGGCCAAGGGGACAGCCCCGTGCTGGGGAGGGAGCAGTGGGGATTAATGCGGGATCAGAACAACTGAGAAAGGCCAGTCGAGTCAGATGTGCGCTTCTGCTGCTATTTAAGGGATAAATACAGGTTAGGAAGCTTTCGAGGCTTATGTTAAAACCGTAGTTAGAGTTAGTTCTTGTCTTTGGATAGAGGGGAGGTAACCAAGTGCTTCGGCCACTCTGAGACTGAGTAGCCAAGGCTGCTCCTGAGAGAGCAATAAAACAGATTCAACCCTCCAGAGATGTGTAGAGGGTGAGCAGCTACAGGCTACTTCTCCCAGGCCCTTCTTCGATGTAAAGCACAAATATGTCTCATATAGACTCTATTTTCAACCCACTCTGTATATCCTCATTTATTAGTTAATCCTTTAGGGAAATAAACCTTTATATTTTAATAGCCCTTCTGTCTCCCTTCCCTCCAAGGAAGGCAGCTAGCATATTTCTTAGGATGTGTGTCAATAAAAGTGCTGCTTAAGAGTGAGGGAGTTCAGTAGTGATCAAAGAAGGAATCAGATACGTGACTTGATAACTTGATATTCATCACACTGTGTGTTTCTCCTTCAATAAAATAGAGCCATAATCTATTGCTTACTTCAGAGAGTTGTTTGGCTAGATTAATTGTTTGTGTAGCTCTCAGGAAAAGAGAGCAGTGATGTAAATGCACATTACAAATGATTGCCTGCATTTAATGCTCTTGCTTGTGAGCATGTGTTTGTTTTGATGCAGTAGCAGCCCCTCGAAATGAGCCTTTTAATCCCAAGATCTAAATGAACTCTGCAAATTCTTATTAATTCACATTAATAACACCTCTGCGTGATAAAAGAAAGCTATTAGCCCTGCTTTGTGCATTGGGTAAACAAGTGAGAAAAGCCATTAGTGCCCTGAGCTTCAAGGATGCTCAATATTTGAGTCCCTGTTTCACACAGTGGGGGTGGCAGGTTGGAGGCACCTCTGGAAATCAGGCTGGTGATAGTTTGTCTACAGATGCAGTGCTGAGAGGGATGGCAAGGAGCTGAAGCTGTGATCTGTTTAATTTTAATGACAAATCGTTTCTCTTAGTCACATCACTGGAAGCCCTTGGAGTCCACATTGGCTCCCACCGAGCTGAGCCAGCCTGGGACCTCCTTGTTGCCATGGCAGGATGGATCCCACCCTGGAACCCCATTTCCCCCAGGAATGGGGGATTGAAATAAGGGGGAAAGGCTCTCCCCATTTCCCTTATCTCCAGAGGGGCTGGGGGCACAGGAGTGGGAGATGCCTGGGCTGTGTCAGTGGCCTCCTGGGCAAGTGGCATGGCCCAGGGCTGTGGGGTTTCACCTCCACACAAGCCACAGTCACTGGGGAGGTTTTACAGCCCAAGTTTTAAGGACAGGGGGGCCCTGTGTGAAAAGGAGCAGGGGTACAGCCCAGCCTCCAGGGCTGATGGTGATACCCACAAAATTGGATTTGTTACCTGGCGTGCAACAAGCCGGTAATGACACACTTGAGAGAGGCATGGGTTGTTTATTTCGGAGCTGCCCCAGCCTGGGTGCTCAGTGGTGTTCCACAGATCCAGCACACCCCCATGGACTTTCCCTGCCTGTGCCTATACGCAGAAATTCAGAGTCAGTGACTTTCCCAGCACAGCCCCTCTGCTAGGATTGCTCACTAATTTCCATGCAAGTTGCATCAGCCCAGGCAATTGCTGTGCATTCTCAGGGGAAGGGTGTTTTTTAGATTATAATGAACATGTTCAGCCCTAGGACACACGGACCTTGAGTATTTTGCCAGGTTAGCAGTATATACATAGACATACCTCAACATCTTCATTTACTACAGCCTGAAAGCTTCAGGATGTCCTTGACTAAGGGAAGATCCTGCTCCCTTTTCCACTGATCAGGTGTCCTTTGTTGCTCATTAGGCTTGAAAGCATACAAAGGTCCTACATCAAAACATCCCAATTTAAGATAATCTTGACAGGTTCCACCCTGTGGGTGCTGGTGGGCAGTGGCTGAACATGAGCCAGGTGTGCCCAGGGGGCCAAGAAAGTCAGTGGCATCCTGGCCTGTCTTGGGAATAGTGTGGCCAGCAGGACCAGGAAAGTGATTCCTCCCCTGTGCTGGGCACTGGTGAGGGTCACCTCGAGTCCTGTGTCCGGTTCTGGGCCCCTCAACTCAGCAAGGACAATATCCAAGACTGGATGAGGCTCTGATCTAATTGACATGGTTGTGTTGGGTCACAGGTTGGACTCGATGATCTCAGAGATCTTTTCCAATCCAAATGACTCTCTAAGGGATGCCAGCAGGTGGGAGTAGGTGAGATTGTCCCCCTCAACGCGGCTCTTGTGAGATCCCACCTCAAATACTGTGCACAGTTCTGGTGTCTCCAACATCAAATGGACATGGAACTGTTGCAGCAAGTCCAGAGGAGGCCACGGAGCTGCTGAGGGCACTGGAGCACCTTCTCTACAGAGACAGGCTGAAAGAGCTGGGGCTGTTCAACCTGGAGAAGGTTGTGTGGAGACCTCACAGCAGCTCTCCAGTGTGTGAGCGGCTACAGGGAAGCTGGGGAGCGACTCTGCCTCAGGAACTGTAGTGACAGGAGAAGGAGTAATGGGTACAAATTGAAAGAGGGGAAATTTAGGTTGGCTATTAGGAAGAAATTTTTTTGCTGTGAGGGTGGGGAGGCCCTGGCACAGGGTGCCCAGAGAAGCCGTGGCTGCCCCATCCCTGGCAGTGCCCCAGGCCGGGCTGGACGGGGCTTGGAGCAGCCTGGGACAGTGGAAGGTGTCCCTGCCCATGGCAGGGGGGTGGAATGAGACCTTTAACGTCCATTCTATGATCCTACGCTGACTGCTGCCTGTCCCACCGATCAGGTCTCATGTCCTGCTGGTTAGGCGTGGAAGCACACAAAGATCTCACATTACGGAACGCCCTCATTGAAGGCAATCTCGTTTTACCCCGCGTCCCGCAGCAGCGGCGCCCCGGAACCTCCGTGCGCGCCCGCGTTCCCGGCCGGACGCGGGCGGGAGGCGTGCCCGCCATGGCGGCGCCCACACGGGTGTTCGCGTTCCGGGACGCGCGCTGGGCCCCGGACCCGGTGCTGGCGCCGAGCGCGGCCGTGCGGAGCCCGCACCCGGTGCCGCTGGTCATCGACAACGGCTCCTTCCAGACGCGGGCGGGATGGGCCTGCCCCGACCCCGCCGTCCCCGCCGAGCCGCTGCTGCGCTTCCGCTCGCTGGCGGCGCGGAGCCGCGGGGCCCGCGGCGGGGCCGGCGCGGAGACCCAGGTGGGGAACGACCTGGGCAGCCCCGAGCCCCTGCGGTGGCTGCTGCGCTCGCCCTTCGACCGCAACGTGCCCGTCCAGCTGGAGCTGCAGGAGCTGCTCCTCGACCACGTCTTCCAGCGCCTCGGCGTCTCCTCGCAGGTACCGCCTGGCCGGGGCTGAGCCGCCCGTGAAGCCCAAAATGGTTTGGGTTGGAAGGGATTTTGGGTTGGAAGGGGCCTTGAAGACCAGCTCGCTGCACGGCCTGCCATGGGCAGGGACACGTTCCACTGGACCAGGTTGCTCAGATTTCCGTGCAGGCTGGCCTTGGACACTTGCAGGGACGGGGCAGCCACAGCTTGCCTGGACAGGCTGTTCCAGTGCCTCACCAACCTCACAGGGAGGAATCTTTTCTTAATATCTAATCTAAACGTACTCCCTTAAACTTACTGTTGGGTAATGCACTTATTAGTAGTGTTCACTGACCTTCTGTATGCCTGGCTGTGTTGAGAGTTGTTTCTCAGGCCATGGAGCCCTTTGCCTGCATGACAACACCAGTTTGAAAGCTTTACCCAGAGTGGAACTAAACTTCCACTGGTTTTCACTCACCTCCTGATGGCATAGATTTTGGTTACTTAGATTTTTAATAATTTATATATGCCTTTAAAAGTCCATTCTCCTCCACCATTATGAGTTTATTCTTTGGTTGAATTAACATTAACATTTTTTTACCGCCTTAAACACTAGATATAATTTAACTTTCTTGATTAATAGCCTGCGCATAAAGTGCTTTCTCATGACCACTTTGGAGGAGTTTTTGCTGATGCTTAAAAGAAGAAGCAACGATAACTAACCCTGGATTTTCCTTTCATACCTTTGTTACTGTTCTTTCCTGTTGTCTCTCCCAGGGCTGTGTGGATCACCCAATTGTTCTGACAGAAGCAGTTTGTAATCCTCTGTACTCAAGGCAAATGATGTCTGAGCTCCTCTTTGAATGCTACCAAGTGCCAAAAGTGTCCTATGGCGTGGACAGCCTGTACAGTTTCTACCACAACAGAAGGCAGAACTGGCCGTGCAGTGGTTTGGTGATATCCTCAGGGTACCAGTGTACACACATTTTGCCAGTCTTAGAAGGAAGGTGAGTTCTGGGTGTCTTAAGTCCACTGCAGCCACTGACTTTTCAAGTGATGCAAATACCTGTTCCTCCAGCCCTGCGCTATTAACTCGTATTAATTTATGCTGATGAGTTAAAACCGGGTCTGCAGATTTTGCTAAGTTCTGTTGAGTTCTGAATTGAAGAAGCAGTGCTGCTCTTGTAAATGTTGTGTTTTAGTTGCTATTCGTGCCTTGATGTGTACTTTCCAAGGGGAAGGGGATATCTGCCCCAAGTGAAACTGGGCATTAAAAAACATATGTTAGGTTCAAAAGCAGCTTTGGGACAAAATGAAGTGCTCTGTGTGTGGGACTTGTGCAGTGCTTGAGGCTTTTATGATTCTGCTACATTGCTCTACTTTCTCTTTTTACTTTTTTTGTCTTTTTTAAGCATGACTGCAGGAAATGACTTTATTGTATCTGGTAAATGCTTCAAATTTTCAAGGTTTACACCCATCCAACTATGAAGTGTTACATAGGTTAAAAAACTACTTTTAGAACCACTAGCTGTCACTTCTCTTGTTAAAACAGAACGTCTCCTTGCTGTAGCCAAAATTATTTAATATTTGGGGTTTTTTTTAAAAAGCAGAACAGAGCCTTTCAGAAAAAAAACACAGTAAACAAAGCAGTGATTGTACTGTTGCCTGAGAAAAGCAGGTATGTTAGATTCTCTGGCAGCTGAACTTTGAAATGTTTATCTGTGAATATTCATCTACAGAAATCAAATCATTCGGGGGGGGGGAGGAAGCAGGAGCTGTGTCCCATTTCCTGTGGATCCCCTCAGTCTGAGCTGTGTCTGTTTGCTTTTTGAGGCTGGATGCCAAGCACTGCAAGCGCATTAACCTGGGCGGGTGCCAGGCTGCCGTGTACCTGCAGCGGCTGCTGCAGCTCAAGTACCCCGGGCATTTCGCGGCCATCACGCTCAGCCGCATGGAGGAGATCCTGCACGAGCACAGCTACATCGCAGAGGACTACATAGAAGGTAAAGCCAGCTCTAATTCACCACCAGATAATGCTCACCCACACTGAGTTTGCCCTCTCCACCCCTTGTTTTCAAGTTGGCTCGAATTCTTCCAGAAATATTCTACTGCTGTTTTGTTTTCTCTGTGGAAACCTGGCTCATGCTTAACAGTGGTTTAACATTTAAAATTGAGACAGAAATAAAATTTAACTGCTACTACTGCTACAAAAAATCTGTATTAGTTTAAATTTCACTGTGAATAAAAATTAGGATGGTTTCAGAGGAAAAGAATTTAAAAGGAGCTTATATTTATTTTATACTTCAAAAAACCTTTAAATTGGTTAGTATTTCTGTGTTTCATATTTACTTTAAGGTTTCCAAAGTTGCACAGGACATTTCTCATTACTTTTTGTGAATTAAAAAAGTTTTAAAATTTCCATGGGAAATGTCATCTGAAGTAGTGGCTGAAGAAAAGTGTTTTTTAAAATTTGTCACTTGTGAATGAGCCTTCCTTAGAAATGTGTGGGAGCTCTCCCTCCCTTCAGTGTGCACTTGCACTTTGTAGTACTTGGTGTTTCCTGGAGGTCAGAGCACTCCAAGCCACCTGCACTGGCTGTGTGACCTGAAGGCAGTGCTCGGAGGGAGCAGCCAAGCTTGGGGACAGCTGCCAAGAGGTGACAGAATTCTGTGCT
The DNA here is from genome assembly GCA_013400235.1 of Oriolus oriolus. Lineage (NCBI taxonomy): Eukaryota > Metazoa > Chordata > Aves > Passeriformes > Corvidae > Oriolus > Oriolus oriolus. The sequence goes on from VXBT01012526.1 coordinate 472,127, forward strand.
TGGACTATTTTTGCCTTCTTTCCTCACCTTTCATCCTTCACGCAGGGTGCGCGCAACACGCGAATCGTTGTTTTGGGCTGACAGAACTAAAAGTGACTTTGCTTTCCAAACCCCCAGAGCTGCAGAAGTGGCGGTGCCCAGAGTACTACGAGAACAACGTGCACAAGATGCAGCTGCCCTTCTCCAACAAGCTGCTGGGCAGCACCGTGGCATCCGAGGAGAAGCAGGAGAAGAGGCAGCAGCAACTGCGGCGGCTTCAGGAGCTCAACGCGCGGCGTCGGGAGGAGAAGCTGCAGCTGGACCAGGAGAGGCTGGACAGGTTGCTCTATGTGCAGGTAATCAGGGCAAAGTTTCAGTGTGGTGTCTTGAGAGGGGGGCAGGCTGCCCTCAGAGCTTTATCAGAAGGTCACACACCATGGTAAAGAAGCTGCGACTGTCCTGGGTGTTCTCTGATAGGAGCTTGCCAAGGTTACTTGCAAGATAACAGAGATTATTGATGCAGGGGATGTTTTCAGCTTCTGAACAGCGCTTCTTTTGGGAAATACTTCGAGTGCTGTCAAAGTGTGCACATCATAGTCTCTAGCAATGCGAGCAGAGTGTCTGTACGTGCACTGCTGTCTGCTGGGATTGCCCTGTCTTGTTCACCACAGCCGACTGTGATCTGTGTGCAGGAACTTCTAGAAGATGGTCAGATGGATCAGTTCCACAAAGCTTTGGTGGAGCTGAACATGGACTCTGCAGAAGAACTTCAGTCTTACATCAACAAATTGAGTCTGTCTGTTGAACAAACGAAGCAGAAAATCCTACAGTCAGAAGTCAATATTGAAGTAGATGTCGTGGACAGCAAGCCAGAGGTAGGTAGGACGTTTTCACCAAGTTAATCCTCATTTTATTTCTGAGAATTAAGCTTCTATGCTTGAAAATGTGTGTCTTCAGACTTCCATTGATGAACTAAGCTTTAACACACTGCAAGTCATTATTAAGTTGGCAGCTGCTTCTCTCTCTTCAGAGAGAGTGTTCTGAGACAACCATTCGTTAATCTTCAGTAGCCTTCTATTAAAGATACAGAGGAACCCATCAGTCTTTTTGTTAAAAACAGTATTTGTTTTCCTTTCTGTTCTTCCCCTTCAGGTGCAGAGAACTTTATGGTAAACAACCAACCCTGCCTTCATTCTGGCTATTTTTGGTGCATTTAAGCAGCATGGGGTTTTTTTTTTTTTTTTTTTTTGTTTTTTTTTTTTTTGTTCCTTAATGAAAGATTAATTGCTACACTTGGTTGTTGGAGTTGTCTTGGAGATGAGAAGCTCTTTGTCTACTTTGCCAGACTAACACAGACCCAGCACACAGCAGCTGCTGCTTAGAGGTGCTCTAAGGCTGCTTGTGCATGTGCCTTTAATTGCCTTTCAAGTCACATAAAACAGAGCTTTTTTTTTAGTTTTGTCAGCCTCTGTTCAGGGAAAAGGTAGAGAGAAAGCCAGAAAATTGAAGCACAGAGGAGAGATCTTTATTTAGGTTGCCCAGAAAAGCTGTGGGTGGCCCATCTGTGGAAGTGTTCAAGGCCAGCTTGGAGCACCCTGGGCTAGTGGAAGGTGTCCCTGCCCATGGCAGGGGGTGGAACTGAATGAGCTTTAAGGTCCCTTCCAACCCAAAGCATTCTTTGTGATTCTGTGATTATCAGTAAATGCCTGTGCTTCAGCAAAATTTAGGGAGATGATGGGCTTATCATCGTGGTAAAGAATCTTTATGCCTTCTGTCAAAAGAAAATATTCTAGAAAAAAAGAGAATTGAAAGATTAGCAGCAACCTGTGATTTTTCTCAGTGTCTATGCCTAAATTCCAACATCTCCCACACTCCTGCTCTTTGCTGGGTGCAATCTCAGACCTCGGAACGAATCCACAAGCTTTATTATTTGGTCTGTGCCTTGAGAGAGCACTTAGAATTATCACAAAATCCATTTGTAAGACCAAATGTTCAGCTGAGTTCTGTGTATCTTTCTGGTTTTGTCTTTTTCCATTTTTTTTAAGATATAAAACGAAATGGATTTAACAGAACTTCACGTTACTGCGTTTTTTGCTGTAACAATGAACGCTGCTAAACTTCAGTTTGAGTAATTGTATTTGTTTAAGTAGATATAAAACAGATTTAAGAACGTTTGAAGGACGTAATTTTAGCTCATCCCGGCATTGCAACACATGTTTCAAGTTTAAAATAACGGCAACAAATATTTAGCAACAAAAATCCCAGATGTAACATTGTAACACAAAAAATACAGATAATTACAAAGCTGCTCCTGCCTCCTCACAGGAGTCTTGGAGGATTTTGAGTGATGCTTTTCATTAGAAAACAGCTTCTCGTCTGTGTAAAATAATAGGGGGTTTGGTGCATCCTGTGAGCAAATAGTAGACAGCTGAAACTCTCAAAAATTGTATAGTGGCTTTGTAGCTAGCAAATATTTGTTTTCCAGTCTCACACAAGCAAAATAGGGAGTTTTATGGTAATTATAGAGCAGTTAGAGGTGCTGGGAGGGCACCAAGTTTTAACCAATATAAAAAGCTATTTTACTAAATTTTAATATGCTGTTATGCTTAGGACATGGCTGCCTGGGGTCCTGGCAGTCAGCCTGGTGACTGAGGCCTGGATTTCTGAGCTAGCATTGGGAGAAGTTTATTGGAAATGTTTGATTTTTGTGCTTTGCGTGAATGTCTGTCTCTCTGTTTTCTGGGCATATTTGCTTTCAGGCATGTTAAAAAGTTGAGATTTGAGGAAACTGAGTTTTCCAGCCATGTCACCAGAACTGAGGTCACACCTGAGCTAACCTACCATAACATTCCTGCTCTGTTTCCAGACTCCTGACTTGGATCCACTGGGCAGTGAACAGTCCCTGGAGGATGTGGAAAGTATTAATGAGTTTGAACCTTTATTTGCTGAGGAGCAGCCTGAAGTTGAGAAGCCTGTTGCTGCAGTACAGGTTTGGTTTCTGTGTTTACACCTTGTGCCAGGGGTTTGCATCCCAGCTGTCCAGCCAGTCTGCTGACATTTCTCCTCATGCAAACATTGTTTGTCTGCTCTTGGAAGAGATGCTTGACCCACCTGAACAAGACATTAAGAGAGGAGAAGTCCTGGCATTCTTAGTTGGTGGTTTAGAGGGAAAATATTCCCATAGGCTCACTCTGCAGGCAGTGCCTGGTGTAGCAGTGTAGCAGTGCTGTGTTATTAAGGAAGAAAAGTCCTGCTCAGATTTTTTTGTCTGTGATCCATAGCCTGATATCTCATCCCAGTGGACACAGCTTTCACCTTGTGAGGTTGAGCCTTAGAATTGAGTGGCTCCAAGAAGAGTAAATTATAGGAGAAGTCAAACTTCCTTGGCCTTTGGGAGCCTTTAGCATCATGCTCTTTCTCTGTGAGAGCATTACCATCTGGATTTTGTCCAGAATTGTTTGGAAACTTTGCTTATGGTAGAATATTACTATTCTTTGATGTAATTGCCCACTACTTCTCCATGTTTTTAAAGCCCGTGTTTAACCTGGCGGAGTATCACCAGCTTTTCCTTGGCACTGAAAGAATCAGGGCTCCAGAGATTGTCTTCCAGCCCTCCCTGATAGGAGAGGACCAGGCTGGTATAGCAGAAACCATGCAATATGTCCTTGAGAGGTGAGTTTACAAAACTATTTTCTTCAGACAAGCTATTCTTTGTTTGATACTAGCTTTTGAAATGCTGTAGGTTTAGCAATAATTTGAGAAAATATGTTGGAATAGTTCTTTTTGGTTGCATTGCAGGTTAGACATGTCTTCCTGTTCTGGAAGCCACATGTAACTTTGCTTATTTAGAGTTAGTGGATCTACAAAGTTTTTTGATCAATAACCCCACCAATGAAGAATTTGGAGCAGACCTATCCAATATATGTGTATCTGTAAATTACAGCTACTACTAAACTAACGTATTATGAACATTTTAAAACACACACAAAAATAGAAATTAAAAAAGGATGAGAGAAAGTTGAGGGAAACACTATTTAAATGTATTTATCAGTTTATCTTCCTGCACCCCACTGGATTGTTTTGCACAGACCCCACTTTAGAGATGCCTGGTCCAACTGGTTATTGAGGGAAACAACAAACCCTTCCAACAGTGAGCTGGCAGTCTCTGGTTTTGGGAGACCAAAATCAGGGGTAACATTTTAAAGTTATGATATAAGCACACTTGCTGGACATTTCCAGACAAATTAGCATTGATGAAATGTCACCCCTGAACTGTATGAACGCAGGAGATCACATTTTCTGAAAGGCAACAATTCCAGCCCTAGAAAGAAGGGAGAAATCCAGGTGTTGATTTATGAGGTACTGAGTGCTTTCAGGATTTTTTCTGCCACCCCTTGAATTTTCAGAAAACAAGCAAACAAAAATTTTTTGTGCTAGGAAAATGGAGTTTATCAGAGTGAATCCTGAGACAAGGCATCAGTATTCCCCACAACTGTTCCAGTTCATAGGGCAGGTGTCCTTGAGAAAGGCTGAAGTTGTTCTTGTTCTTCACAGGTATTCAAAGGAACAACAGGCTATTCTTGTCCAGAATGTTTTCCTCACTGGTGGAAATACGATGTACCCTGGACTGAAAGCCAGAATCCAGAAGGAACTCCTGGAAATGAGGCCATTCCAGTCATCCTTTCAGGTGTGTATTGCCATGATGTTTGTGTGAAGCCTGCTCTTCTGTGTTCAGCTGTAAATGAGTGAGGTGCAGAGCAGAGGTACTTAGAGCCTGGGCATGGAGAGGGTTTTAAGACTCTGCAAACAGCTTTTAGACCTGAGAAGGTGCAGGTTAAGCGAAGAGACAGTTGCTCTTTCAGCATAGTGAGGAGGGAAGGTGCCTTAAGAAAGGAAAGTCTGCTTCTGCCGAAGGACCACACGCACCCAAGTGTGTTTGGCTGGAAATTAGCAGATGGATTGCTGAGGAATTCATAACAAGATGAAAACACACTTGAACCCTTGCCTAACATTATTCTTTCTGAGAGACACTTAGTAATCAGCTCAAATTTCTGCAATTCAGCTGTTTGTGTCACATACCACTGTAATCAGGGTAAAGAGGGCTTTTCTCTCCTGCGCTGAATGGACATTGTTCTGTTTTCCTTCCATCCAGGTTCACCTTGCTTCCAGCCCTGTCTTGGATGCCTGGTATGGAGCTAGGGACTGGGCAGTGGAGTACACGAGCCGTGAGGAAGGCTGGATAACCAGGAAGGACTATGAGGAGAAAGGGGGGGAATACCTCAAGGAACACTGTGCTTCCAACGTCTATGTTCCCATCCGCCTTCCCAAGCAGGCCCCGCGGGCAGCGGAGGCGTCGGCTCCCAGCAGAGCCTCAGGCACAGGGAACCCCAGTGAGCAGGCATAGCCCTGCCCTTGGCACCCACAAAGCTGCAGGGAAGAGTTCCTGGTGTGCAGCAGGGCAGAGCCTCGCTGGCTGCTCGGGAGCACTGAGATCCCATCCGGGCCCTTGGCCAGGGAGGACGGGACACGCTGGCACTGCCGGAGCTCTCAGTGCTGCTCACACGCAGCAGCTCGGGGAGAGGAAAACACCCTCTTGGAGACTGGCATAGTAAGGCTCAGGGGTTTTGGAGAGTGTATGTTTTACAGCTTTTTAAAATGTGATGAAATGTCCTGGTTCAGCTGGGCTGTACCAAGCCAGGCAGCCCAGCAGGGGTCCCCCTTGCTCGTCTCACAGTCGTCTGTCGGGACATGTCGTGCTGCAGGACACCAGAGGGGCTGAGCTCAGCCTCGCCCCCCGAGGCCTCCTGTTCCATCTCCTTCCTGCCACACACGTTCTGCTAAACCACCACCAAATACGCACTGGGTACTTCTTGTCTCCGCTGGTGTCGGAGATATCGATGTTGTGGTTGAAACTGGAGAGCTGGGCACATGAAGACACAGCCCTCCACAGAGCACAGGCCAGAGCCTTGTGCAGCCCTCGAGTGGTTCTGCAGGCTGAGCAGGGCAGCCCCATGATGGGACTTTTTGATCAAAAGTTGTTTTAGCAATAAAAGCTTTTTGCTTTACCACTAACTTAGGTGTTTCAGTGATTTTACCTCTTTAGAGCAGTAAGGATGGATTTGATTGGTTGTACCTTGCTTAAAAACAGGTTTGCAGCCATGCCCCTGTCCTGCTGTACAGTATGTTCCAGCTTAAATTTGACTGGAGATTCAGCTGTCACACTGAACAACTTGTTGCTTTCCCAGAAGAATAATCCCTACTGAATGCTGGACCTAAACCTAAGGAGACTCCCTCACTTTAGCAGAAGCTGGAAAAGGCAAGGTAATGGGGAAAATATCCAGATGGTAACCGATATAAAGAAGGTTGTAGAGGTGGTGATTTGCTGTCCCCAAGTGCTGCAGAGCATCAAGGTAAGTTGTCATCTGGCAGATTCAAAGCAAAGAACATGAGGAACTTGTTTGTGCTGAAGTTTGTTGCCACAGGATGAGATTTTTGGATTCAAAAGTATTACCGGGATTTACAATTTTCTTTTTAAAAGAGGAATTTGTGGGCAAATATTGAGGTCTCAGCTGTGCATTGGGTGTTCTTCAGAGAGCCTGTGAGGGAAGGGCTGTTGCAGACCTGCTCTCACACAGTTCTGTGGCACCCAGCACTGGCCAGTCCCGGGTGGGATCCTGGTCTTGGTAGCCTTTGCCTGCTCCTCACAGGCTGTTGGGCAGGGCAGGAGAAGGGAGCTGGCTGCCTCCAGGTGACCTCAAATTTGGATTATTGATCCTATCCCTGGCTGCCTGCAGGCAGATTTTAGGGCAATTAAGGGAATTCTATGGGTGGTAAAGAATGTGGAAAAACATGCTGTGCTGAAACCAGCAAAGTTACACCCCAACGTGTCTTTTTCTGATCTCAGTGACCTGGAGTAAAGTAAATGATGTCCCATTGCTTATTTGACCCCTTTCTGACCCATCTTTAGCTACTTTAGGCAGAGGGACTACTCAAGGTATGAAAATTGTTCTGGTACTTGGTGTTGGCTGCTAAATAGATAAGTGTGTTGTACATAAAACTGTTCCAGAATGAGGGCCTGGAAGGGCATCTATAATGCATGATTATGACTGCTAAATCTTTGGCCAAATCATGCCAGCCATGTCTCTTGCATTAATTCAAAGCAGAGCTGTCTAATTCTGCACAGAGGTGCCAGAGCAGCTGCTTAAACAGCTTTAAGGAAGCATAATTTTATAATCTCCTGAATATTAGCTGTTAATTTGTTACTCTGTGCCCACAGTAGCTGGACTAACTGACGAGCGTGGGCAAGGGGATCGCTGTCACAGGCTGCTCTCAGTGTGCTGGTGGCCATTCAGATGCTTGGAGCAGCACCATGAAAAGCATGAACATTGCAAAATGGGATGAATTTTACCCATTTTGGTTCAGTTCCCTGGCAATGATTTGCTGTGGTGCCACCTGAGCATTGGTGCTGGCAGGACAGAAGTGGAAGGAGGGCATAGTGCTGAGGGCAGGAGGACACAACAGTGTCATCTTGGACAGTAGTGTTGGAGTCCTCGTGGAGCTTCACCATCGTGACACTGGTGGGAAGGTTTCCTCATCCCCACGTGCAGAAGAATTTGGTTGTTTTCCATGCAAGTGGCAGAGGGCTCTCCAAACCCAGGAGGGGCTTGGACTGTCTCCTGTCATTGGTTTATGCCCCCTGAGAGGGGAACAGGCCAGAGGACACCCGCTGAGCCCCTTTTTAATGGGACTTTTGGTTGTGTGAGGAGCAGTAGGAGGAAAAATAATCCTTCTGTGGCCAGGAAGCTCCAAGTGCTGCTGTGAGGGCCTTTGCCAAGTGATGGCAGGGCTGCTGTTGAGCGAGCTGCTGTGCCAGCAGCCTCAGCATCACTGCTGTGTATATCCTGGCACAGGTCCCCCAAGCTGACCCAGTGCCATGGCCAGGTCTGAGATGGTCAAGTGGTTCCCATTTGGTCCTTGGTAAATGAAGTTCAAAGCAGCCTGTAACCTGGTTATACAATTCAGCTATGCCCTAATTCAGGTCAAAGAATACGAAAGTACAATTTCACAGCAGTGCTGAGTTTGGTCTATTTAAAAGAGAGCTCAAACTGGGTCCCACCTTTCACAGGGTCCCCAAGACCTGATCTGGGTGGAAACACCACGTCAGTGAGCAGCCCTGGAGACTGAACATCCATCACGTGTCCCATGTCCCAGATTTCCTTTGGAGCTGCCGACGAGCCTCGCTTTGGGGCTTCAAGGCTTCTTATGCTTCCTGTGCCACAGCAACTTCAAACATGTTCTTTGCTAAATCTCTGCTAGGACACCAAGATTAGAACTCTCTGCTCCAGTTATTAATCTCTGGAATACTTAATGTGCTGTGTAAGACAGCATCTCAGAAGAAAGAGAAGATGCCCGTGAACTGTCACTTAAAATTTAGGATTATCCCTCTGGAGACAGCCCACAATGATCCTCTGGCAGTCAGTCATAAACCACAAGTTTTGAAGCTTGTGTGGGATGAGCAGGGGAGGGGAGAATGCTGTAATGGATTTAGCATTATCCCCAAAGTCATATGGTGGGATTTCCACCCGATGGTTCGGAACACCAGGCACAGAGCAGCTGTGCTGATTCCCGTTGCTCACTCCCACTGCTCTGTGTGGGGAGTGAGCTGCTCCCTGAGCATCAGCTTCCACAGAACTCCATTTGAAATGGCATGGTTTGCCAAGGGTTTTTCAGGCTCCTTTCATTGCCTCTTTTCAGGCACTCAGCTTCCTGTATGTAGCTGACAAACACCTTTTCCCCCTCCTTGTTCACACGAGCTCAGCCATCGTGTCAGCAAGGTGTCATAGTTTCAAGGGATTTTTTTTTGTTGTTTATTTTTAAATTACATGGCTTTTTTTACATTTTTGGGGGTTTTTCTTCCTCTTTTTGAGCAGTGGACTTGGTTCCCATTTTCTAATGCAGCAGAGGCTGTGATGAGAGAATTAATTTTCATGGATTTAGCTCATAGCAATATTTGCTCGTGACAATTCACGGCTGTTGCTCTGCCCTCACTTCTGTGTCTCAGCAAAGCCGACCTGAGAGCAGTGCTGGCTGAGGCTTTCACAGAGTGCACAACTCCTCTGGGGAAGGAGGGAGGGTGAGTAAAATCATGGAGGCTTGGTCCATCTGTGCTTAATGCACAGTGTGGCAAGTGGAAAAATCTTCAAACCTCTCATTTCCTGAAGCCAGCAGAAGTCTCAAGTGTGAGAATCAGTCTGTGTGGGTATGCTTTTATTTTTAAGCAATTGCTGCTCCCCACTATCAGAGTTTGAAGCAAGCTGTATTTATGGTCTGAGAAACTTTTGTGCTCTTGAAATTCCTGGGTTTATTCAGGACAGTATTTTTTTAGCTTTTAAATTATTTCAGAACTGAGGGGAAGTATGAAACAGCTTCTCCCTTCATCTGACAGGAGGTAAATATGCAGTGCTGATGGGGAAAGCATTTTTATGTTGTCAGTGATGTTCTGTGAAGGCATCCAAGTTCCTGCACTTCAGCAGTCAGGCTGGTACAACAAGAGGAAGCTCATCCCCAGGGAAGCTTGTGGCAGGTCTGGCTGGACAAATGAGCAGCGTAACATGCAAGGAAAAAGTGTGGCTTTGTTCAAAACTACGCCAAGTGAATTCCAGAGGAGAGAGACCTTTGGAAAGCTCCCCCTGTTTGAGCTCCTCGGGAATATAGAGGGGGATAGAGGATTGGGAAGCAGGGAGACCACGGTGCACTGGGTGCCTTCCTTGTTTAGGTGAAGGGCAAGGGTGCATGATGGACCTCTGGGCAGGAGAAGTTTTGAGGGATGGTGGCAACCTGCAGCCCCCAAAGCTGCTGTGGTGACACTTTCCGGAGTGCCCTGATGCCCAGGAGGGTTGGGAGGCTGTTGGCTGCAGCAGAGGCTGATTTTCCTCTTCTCTAAACTATCACCCTGTTTGTGCAGCTCTCCCTGGAGCACGCTCCGTGCTCCTAAATGGCTCCTTATGCCAAGTTGGAAAACTGTCCTGTACAAGCTCGGGAGGCTGGGAACTCACTGCCTTGTCTGAGCTTGCTTGGAAGCGAGCTCCAGTCTGTACAAACAGCTTTTGGGTAGTCTTATCTTTCCACTAAACATTTTGATGTGGAGGTTTTGTTCTTCAGGGTGTTTTCACTGCCTTCAAAGGAGAATAGTAATGGGTAAAACTATCCTGCCTCACTGACACTTTTTTCTGCACCGGAACAGCAGCCCCACTGTGTCCAGATGAGGAGCTGTCCTGTTGGTCTGATCTTCCTGCTCTGCTTTGAGAGAGCCCCTTCACTGGGCTGCCCCACACAGTTTTAGAAATAACTCAGTCCCTGCTAGAACGACCAGAAGTCCCCTGTGGCACACAGACCTCTCTGTCACCCCCTCACCTTGAGCACCAGCTGCCTTTCAGCGTTTTGTCTGCTACACTTCGGTAAATCCACCTGATCTAGAAGCCATCAACTAAAAACCTCTCAGCGCTCCAGAGGCAAAACACCTTGAGAGCATCCTGAGCTGCTTTTTTGGACACATCCACAATGACATGTCACCCTCAGACTCAGTTTTGTTCATCAGTTCCTCGTGCATTAGCACATTGCTCCTGGCTGGCATTGCTTCTCAGCTCTGGGAGATGCATTTCATCCCCTCATCCTTAGATCAGTTTATTTTTCCCATTCTACAACTTGGTTAAAATATACCCCACTCCTCCTCTCACCCCAGATTCCTGCCACATACCTGGCATTCTTTCATCCTTAATGAGATGAAGGAGTGGGGGATTTCAGCCTCCTGGAATTTTAGAGGAATACTAAGTGGATTTCTCATGAAAAGCCCCATTTAGGATACAAATCTCCCTGAAAGATGGTCCATGACACCAAACCTTGCTTTTGCTGGTAATGATGAGCAGAGCTTTCCGTTCCCTATTCAATAACTACTTTCTGCTTGGTTGTTGTAAGTATTGGCATTGATGGAGACCATGTTGGAGCAAGTTCCCAATGGATGAAGCAGAGATTTGTATCCTTGCAAAGGTAAATGGGGAGACCAGTGGAACTCCTGCTGCAGTCTGGCCAAACTCTCCATACAGACAAGACACCATAAAAGTGGTTAAGTCAAAATAGTTTTCATCCAGTCTCAGTCATTAATTCCTCTTGAAAAACATAAAGGTTTGTTGGATCAAAGGTTTCTCCAGCCTGGTCCTGGAAGTGACCTGCAGGGGATGTTGAGGGGGGAGTATAAGAACAGGAGCAGTGTGATGTGTGTGTAAAACGGGGAGAGGATGGTGAATCGTCCCAGCTGGTCAGCGCTGCACAGCCAGGGACACGGGAACGCAGCGCTCCCGGAGTGCTTGCATGGGATCCATCGCAGAACCCTGCCCTCACACGGGTTGAAAGGGGAAGTTAAAGTATCCAAATTACAGAGCTCAGCAAGGATGATGATTTTGGAGCGGCAACACCACTCTGGGCTGAGCATCCCGCTGGAGTGCTGGGCTGGGGGTGCTCCTGAGCCGCAGCCAAGCAGCTGCGACAGCCCCGAGCTGTGCCCCAGCAGCGAAGGGCTGGGACAGGACACAGCGAGCCCGGCCCTGCTCCTGCTCTGCGAGAGGGGCTTTGCTCAGCTCCACGGGGCAGCGGCAGGAGCAGCCCTGGGTCCCGCTGTGCGGGGGCTCCGGGCTCCTTTCATCCAGCTCTGCTGTGGCAGAGGGCCACGGGCTGTCCTCGCTGCTGGGAAACAATGGGGAGGAAGGCTTTGATTCCAGCAGTGATGGACACCCTCCTGCTCCAGGGTGGTGCCGATGGAAGGAACCGGGGGCTCGGTTATTTGTTTTTATCCTTTGTTAGCCGCTGGTAACTTCTTGTTGTGGGAACTGCTGCGACTCCTCTGTAGGTTTTATTTATGCTCTCTGGCCGACGTGGCTCGCAGGAGGCCTTTGATATTCAGCCCCGGGATTGTCCCCTGGGCTGGGAATGGGAAGAGCCGAGCCGGGCTGTCCTCAGGCACATCCAGCGGGGGACAGGGGCTGCTGTGCCCGCGGTGGCACCGCGCACGGCCCGGGCAGCGCACAGCGGTCACACAGCTGCTGGGGGCCGGCGATCTGTGCCCAGCATTGCCCTCCTGTGCCACAGCAGAGTCCCTCGCCAGCGGCAACCGTGGCTGAGGGCAGCTGGGGGTGCTGCAGTGCCAGCAGGTGGAGAAGATGCAATTGGGCATTTATGGGAATTTGTGGGGTTTTTCTAGGGGGAGAAGAACTAGGAGGATACGGAGCTTTTTGTGGTTGGTTCATGCTGCAGGTTTATGCCTGGGAAATACCCAGTGTGTGATCCGGGAGAGGTTCGCTCAGGCCTCCTTCCACAGGGACTGCATTGAATCGGGGCTGCAAGGGATGAGTCCCCAGCTCCTGAGGGCTTGGCTTCCTTCCCCCTGTGCTATGAAACTTAATCCATGCCTTTTACCATAGTTCCTATTCACAGGAGGCTGCTTCTGCCCCTTGCTGCCCACATCCATTTGTCTGGCTACTGAGTGAAAACAGCTTTTATAATGATGCAAAAATGGAGGGAATAACTCATATTTATACTACCCCTGAGCCCAGTCTCTTGAATGCCTGTTAGAAATCTCAGTGAATACTGCTCTCCACCACACAACAGATTCCCCAGGCAGCAGAGATGACAATTCCCAGGAACTGTAAACCCCTTGAGCATGTTTACCCAACTCAAAGTGCGCTTTATAACATTATATCACCTTCAACCCACTCTGCAATTGTACATGCTGGGATTGGAAATAGGCACAAGCACTGGTTGTGCCGTGCGTCTCACAGAGAGCTTGGAAATGTGTTTTTAATTGTGGATTTAGGAGCTGTGGATGGCAGTTTTACAAGCAGTGTCACTTCAGTCACAGGAGCCAGCAGCCACCACCAATTGATTTTATCAGGTATCAAAGTGCACCCTTACACTCTGGGAAGGAGGGCTCAGAGAGGGGTTTTATCTCAAGCTCTGGGCTTTATGGGGAGGGGTTAAGTAGGTGGTCACTGTTTCGAGGAGAACTTTCAAGTGCTCTCCAGCACCCTTCTGCGCAGTCTGGCATCAGGGACTGAGCTACAGAGCCACGTGGGAAGTGGAGCTGGTTCACATGGGAATGTCCCTATCCTGGAAGAAGTAGATATTAAGAAAACAACAAAAAAATTACCCCTCCAAACACCACTGTTGTGATTTTGAACCCAAAATAGCAATTTGGTGTTTCCCATAGAAGGAACCCTCCGTGACTTGTTCTGAGCAGCCCCACTGACCATTTCCTATTTTTCTTCCTTGTAGGCGGCTGTCTGAGCAGCTCCGGCTCCTGAATTGGAGGAAGTGTTTTCCTGAAATGCAGACAGAAATGCTCCTGGGTTTTCTGGCTCAGGAAATCAGTCCTCAAATCTGAGGCTGACTTTGGAGCCACAGACACCAGCAGTCCCCACCAGGCTGGTAGGAACCCAGTGAGTCCAGCCCTGCCAGAAAGACAAATTCCATTTCTCCTGCTTTGCAGACTTCATGTCCTTGACATATTTTGTTCATGGGCTTTGTCAGAAGATGCCCAACCAGGCTGCCCCTTTCTTTCAAAAGAAGGTGCCATGTTAAATTTAGGCCAAAAAAACCCTGTTTTTTTATATTATTATAAATATATATATTATTTTGGCATCCTAAGATCTTCCTGGAAATTAAAGGAAAAGTATGTTTATTTTTAAAGTGTATTGCACCTTCGTGTTTCTGCTTGAAAATAAAAAGGTTGTGCCTCTCTCAATGTGGCATCAATTTACACTGAGATGTATAATTTAAACATTTTGAACTTAAGTGCAAGCCTTTAATGCCACAATTTGTTAGTACCACTGCCACGACTGTTTAGACATAAAAGCCATTTGATTACAGCTTTATGTTAAATGAGGAACCATAATTAATATGATCATGTTTAATTTCTCCCTTACTGAACAGAACGATAGAATAATTCCTCCAGAGAGAAGAGAGTTTCCTCAAATGAGCAAACGACAAGATTTAAAAAATAATTTAGCTATTGGAAAGAGAAGTTTAAGGCATTAGATAGGATCAGTGCAGGGTATGAAATGAAGAATGCCCTGCTTGAGATGTGGAGAGAGAACCCCAGGGAGCTTCATTTCATGCCTGCAGCATCCCCCTTCCCAACATCTCAGCCCCATGGAGCCACTTGCTCACTCCCCCAGTGTGAGGGGAGAGAGAAAAGTGAGAAAACTTGTGGATTGAGATAAAGGCAGCTTAATATGGGAAGCAAAAGCCATGCATGCAGGCAAAACAAGACAAGGAATTCATTCCCCACTCCCCATGGGCAGCAGGTGTTCAGCCCTCCTCAGGAGAGCAGAGCTCCATCACGAGTAACAGCGGTTGGGCAAGACAAACACTCCAAATGTTCCCCTTTCCCTCTTCTCCTCCCAGCTCTGTGTGCTGAGCATGAGGCCACGTGGGCTGGGATATCCCTGGGGTCAGCTGGGATCAGCTGTCCCACCTCTGTCCCTTCCCCACACCTTGAGCACCCCCAGGCTCCTCGCTGGTGGAATAGAAAAGTCCTGGGCACGATGCAAGCCCTGCTCAGCAGGAACTGAAACATCCCTGTGTTGTCAACACTGTGTTCAGCACAAACCCAAAACAGGCCCGTACCAGCCACTGTGAAGAAAATTAACTCTACCCCAGCCCAAACAATACACCCAGGTGCAGGTGGAGCAGTGGGATTTCCCCAAGTTGTCCCTTTTCCTCTCAGCACTGTTTCATGGAAAACACAGAATGAAAAGCCTTTGGCTGTCAGAACTCCACAAAATATGCTCTGTTTTTCACTGCTCTCTCCCATTTTTGTCTAAACTACATCCCCTGGCCATTTTGGGAAGCAGAACATGTGCAGAGAAGCAGCAATGACCCTCCTGCCATGCCCAGCCCCTCGGTGACTGTTTCTGGAGAGGCCCATAAAGGTTTGTAAACCTGGGAGCCTGTGCACAGGGAGGCATTTTATACTGAAAGAGCATAGATTTGGATTAAATAGAAGGAATAAATTCTTCCCTGTGAGGGTGGGGAGGCCCTGGCACAGGGTGCCCAGAGAAGCTCTGGCTGCCCCATCCCTGGAAGTGTCCAAGGCCAGGCTGGAGCAGCCTGGGGCAGTGGAAGGTGTCCCTGCCTATGGAAAGGGGTAGAATGAGAGGGTCTCTAAGGTCCCTTCCAACCCAACCCATTCCATGACTGGGTAATTTTCACCCAGCTCTAGGTTCCTACACATCCCCACGGGTTTGTGGGATGCTGTGGAAAGGTGCCCTGGTGTACTTTTATAATTTGCTCCTGTACAAACCCGGGTTCGATGGCTCCATGCCAGCTGCCCTGCCGTGAGTGAAGCAGCTCCTGCAGCTGGCACTGCTGGCTGTCCCTGCTGGTGCATCCCCACAGGGATCACAATCCCAGCACTGACACCTCATCCCTTTGTCTTCCGTACAGCACACTCTGCCATCGAGTCCTCGAGCCTGGGAGCATTTATCTTCTCCTGGTGGAAATCCAGCACAAATGACTTCAGCAGGAGCAGAATGATGCAGCTGGAATACGCTTTATCCACACTCTGGTACGATGTGCCACAGCCTTGATCACCTCCGAGCCACCAGCCCACATTTTTCTTGTCATGTAAATACAAATTTGTGCTTTTCCCTTCCACACGGCTGCGTGCTGACACCCACACCTCCAAGGCCACTATTACCCTCGTGTTTCAGGAATACAGCTGGGTGTCACTGAGAGGGTGTTGGAACACCCTTGTGCCCAAGAACACGACCTTCAAATTATTTGCTTAAACTTCTGAATGCAGAGGGAGGAGAGTGTACGTCAAGCTCTCCATTCCTGCAGGGCTGAAGGAAGAAATAAGTGCTTATTTCTGCCTGCAGTTCCTCCCTGAGCCGTTTCCCAGGAGTACTTTGGTATTAAGTGTCCCTCCCAGATTCCTGGTGACATTATTAGTGATAATGGTCAATTAGGTGCACAGGGAAGGGAGGAAGAGCCATCAACAGAGATGCCAATTTTAACACTAGCAGGACAGAAGAGAATTAATGTGTGCTGAGCAGAAGGATTAAGATTCTAACAGAGAAGGGAGGAGAAGGAAAAATTGGAAGCCTTCAAAGAAAGAACTACAGAAAACATTTAATGCTGCTTTTTCAGGCTTGCAGAACAAGCCAAACACATTTTCACCTGCTGGCTCAGATCTGACTTTTGATTCACAATTATATAATGTGTTTTGCAGCTCACATTTTAAGTGGGGTCTGAAGGTAAAAGGATCCAGGGGCCATTGTATTGTCAGGGAGAGGAATGTGGTTTTGTGATAGAGGTGGGAATTTGCAACAGGTCGGGTCTAGGCTGCTCAGGGATTAGGTCAGTATCAGCTCTCCATGCTGCCTTAAGGCAAATTGAATTTTTCACAGAAGAGTGAAGGATTAGGAAAGAAAGAAAAAACCCCAACCCTGTAACTTAACTAATCACCTGCCACTAAATAAGGCACCATGAGCTATTTGCCACCTCCACTCTGCTTTATACATTACTGCAGTAATTACATGGCACATTCGGTTGGAGCATTTCTAATCCTTGCAGAATAAAAGGGATCCTGCCCAGCTGTGCCTGTGCTGTGTTGGTGGCTGCATTTCAGTGCTTGCTGGTGGGCTCAGGCAGTGGGTGAGGTGTGGGCAGGCAGGAGATGAGCTCAGAGGGATGGGGATGATGAGTGTGGAGGCTGTCCAGCTGGGAACCAGCTTTGTCTCACAGGGGTTTGATTCTCAGCTGTGTGACTTCAGAAATTTTGGGTCTGTTGGTTTGCATGGATAGCTGCTGTTGGAGAGGAGGCAAATAGGCTGCTGTCTCCAAAACAGGTACTGGGTCTCTGTGACTTGTTGCTTTTCCTTCTGTAGTGGAGCTCCCCCAGTGACATCCCAGCCCAGGTGCTCCTGTAACTCCTGTTAGACCCTTGGCTCAAATCCCTGCTTGGTGGGAGCTTTGTGGGACGGGTGGGTGCTGAGGGTGGGACTGGAATGGTGTTCCTGCAGGACAGGTGTCTCTGGCCTCTGTCTCCTGGGGAGCAGAGCTCCCTGCAGTGGTCACAGGCTCCCTTTTGCTTTGCTTAAAGGAGGCTCACTCTAGGCAGAAGAGACCTGCTTTCACATGACAAATAGGGAAGAAAGCTGTAGATATGTCTAAGCTAATGTTCTCCTTGCTCTTGAATTAAGAGAAGGCTTAATGATGGCTCTGAGAGTGTTTCCTGCTGCAGCTGCTCAGAGAAAAAGGGAGGGGAAGCATCTCCCCAGGGATCACCAGCACCAGGACTGTTTCCCCATCTCTCTGCTGGCTGAAAATTATCTGTAGCATGGATTATGCTTTGCTTCTCCTGCTCCTGGGGCTGTGGACTCTCAGATCCCTTCCCACTCTCCTGCCATAGCTGTGCATGGCTAGGCTGGGCACGGGGGGTGATTAAGGGCAGGAAGAGAGAAGGGAAAAAGCCACTTGTCACAGTGTGGACAACAGCCTGGTGGCCCTGCAGAGAAGCAAAATCTACTGCAACCCCTTTGGCAGCGCTGCTGAAAGCAGTGCCTGTTTCTCACGGGCTCGGTGCCAGGAGTCAGGGCCCTGTCCCCAGCGGTGGTGTGGGTATGCTCAGGCTTGGGCTGAAGTGAAGGGTTCAGGTTGAGCAAGTTCAGCCAGGTGTCCTGAAGCACTTTGTGGTCCTGCCAGGTTTGCTGGGGACTCGCTGAGCTGCAGCCTGGCAGGGCTGTGACACTGCTGAGGGGCTGGGACTGTCGCCTGTACGGTGAGAGGGGGATGCTGCAGAGGGCACAGATTAACTATTTGAGTTGTTCTTCTGCTCGTGGTGCTCTGTTAATGCTGATGTGTCTGATCCCAGGTGGTTTCGGTGACATTCCTGTTTGGTGGCTGCCTTGGCACGCTAGAAGGCATCAGCTGGTTGGACTTGGAGGGGAAATGGGTGATTCTCTCAGTGCAGAACAGGTGGAGGGGTGTTGGCTGACTTCTTGAGAGGTTAGTGCTGGGAGTTCACTCTGTTGTGTGCAGTGCTAGAGCCCTGGGAACCTGAACAGGAGTGGTTTGGATTGTTTGTAAATTCTCAGCAAATGGAGGTGTGCAGTAGCGCTGGGTGAGGTGGACAGAGGACAAATGAGGCTGTGACCCTGGGCAAGCCTGGGGCCAGCCAGGTACACACCTCCAGTGTGCCTCCTCCTGGCATTTCTGGCTGTTCCTGCAGCCCCTCTGGGCAGGGGCAGGGCTCATGCCTGTCCAGAGGTAATTAAAAGCTCTTGGTGATCTCTAAATTGGGTGTCCCCCAGGCCATGTGAGAGCCCAAAGAAACCACATGGGCTTTTCCCTTCCAGTGCTGCTGTGTGCCCGTGCTGGGCAGAGGCAGAGAAAGCATCAGCTTTCCAGTAATAAGGAATTTATAGCAACCCATTAACTCTCTTAATTCTTGCCTTAAGGAATGAAAGGAGATGCCTGCATGAATCAGGGAAAGGAAGCAGGAGAGGATTTTTCTCTATCCCTCCCTACCTGGGTGAATTGAGAGTGGTGCTCCCTAACCCTGCGGCCCTTGTGCTCCCAGGGGGGACATCTCCCACCTCCAGCTGGGCTCTGCAGGTGGCTCCCAGGGCTTTGCCATGGGCTGGGGGATGATGCTGCCAAGCCAGGTGTGCCAAAGCCTGGCCTCCACAGGGAGCCTCAATGTCTCTGTGTTCATGAGAGCTGCAAGCTGACTTTCGTTTTTTTTTTTAAAGAAGTCAGACCTGAAACTGCAGTTACACTTCATGGGGATATATCTTTTATTTAGGTGCACACACCTGACTGAGCACTTACAGCCTACTACCCCCAGGAAAAGGCAGGATTTTGCCCCTTGCTCAGCAGAATTGGCATTTCAGGCATTATGAGGTAATTTGTAAGTGTCCAGCCTGATAATAAGACAACGCTTCTGTTGATATCTGTGGGAGCAGACTTAAACCAATATTCATTGCTTTTGGAAGCCATTCTTTTTCCTACTATATTTCACATTTAGATGATTTTTTTTCCCACTGTTTCATGGCCAGGGATAGGAATATCTCCTTGATATGAGGTACTGATAATTAACATCAGGCTGCTCTAGTCCAGGTATAAAAGTTATTTCTTTGAGTGTGATTTAAGGCACAGCCAAGAAAATAATTTTAAACGTGAATACTCACTGCAGCTGTGAGACTTAATAGACATAAATCTGTTTTTCTGGTGGCTTCACTGATGCCTCAGCCCCCCTTATGCCTCTAAAACACCATTAACAAGAAAATTTAAGACCTTATCAAAGAAGCTTAGCCACAGAATTTTGTGTTCTATGTAATTTAGCGTCCCAAAGTGCTGAGCAGGGGTTTCTGAGGAGGGGATGGGTAGCTCAGTCCCACACCTGAAGGCTTTGGTGGCTGTTTTGAGAGGCTTCATTCCAGCTGACAGACCTGGGTGCAGAGTCTGCTGACTCAAGGCAGACCAGAAGTCTCCCGCTTTAACCACTCCCCTTGGGAATAACTCAGCATGGATGCCAAAGCATCTTCTCAAACCGAGGGACAGCTGGTCCCTCCCCAGCCTGTTGTAAGCCAGCCATGGAGAACGACATCCCAAATTCTCCCTGAACTCTAATCTGCAGAATTGTATGTCTCTTATGAATATAAAAATACTGTAACCCCTTAAGAAATTAAGACTACTCAGATTAACCATCACAAATCCTCCCTTCTTTCCTTCTCCTCCTGAATAATCCTTCTCAAAAACCTTTAGGAAATGAGTGGGTTTAGGCTTGCAGAGCACTGGGACAGTGAGCTGACCCTGGGCTCTGTTCAGTGCCACCAGTCCCCAGTTCAAGCTCTGCTGGTAACCAGCCCTGAGTCACTGCTCCATTAATTCTGCTGAGCCTTCAACAGTGCTCATGTCAAACATCAGGGCTTTATTCCTTCGCCTGTGGGTGGAATTAAAAAAAAAATTAATTAATGCCAAGCAGTTATCAACATTTAGAAGTGTCTTGTGTGCTTTGCAATGACTTTACCCAGTGTCCTCTTATATTTCTAGAATGTCATCTTCCTCTCTGCACTTGTATTTTCCTGGGAGCTTGAGCAGTGTGGTAGCTCTGTGTTTGTCCTGGCTACTGAGTCAACACCTGTAATGCTTTCAGACTGAAATAAGTGTTGTTCATGTAATGTAGGGGGCAAAGGCTCCTTTTTGATTACTCCGTCCCCAGAGCTGTGAGGTTTTTATCCATCCAGTCACCTCTAGGACAGCTGAATAATTGCATGGTAAAAACGTGGTTGTTGTTAAACAAGCAGCAGCAGCTGACGAGGGGATGTGGGACATTGATAAGAACTTGAAATGAAGCCCTCTGCACTCTGCCTGGTCAGGCACCAAATCTTCTAGTGGGAACTAGAAATTAACAGCTCTATTTCTTATAAAATGGAGAAGTATGTGAGCAAAACTCATCTGTGAAACATCCATCATCTTACCCTTTGTTCCTTTTTTGTTTCTCAGTATTTATTTTTCCTGGAAGTTCATCCTTGTGTCAAAAATATCAAACTCCGTGGGACAGTGATGCCCATGATCAGACTAGGTGGTACAACTGTGAACCAGACTTCCAATAAGCACTCAGAGAATCAGAGCAGGAAACTTCCAATTAATATTGATTAGAATAAATTTCCCCCCCTCATTTTAAATGCTGCAGCACAGTGTATGTTGTCATCATCACTTTTCCTGTTACAGTTGTTGTATTGATTTTTTTTCCTACTCATTAGGATCTCAATATAAAAATGGTCTTTCGTTTGCTCTGTAGCACAACCAGGGCCAGTTAACTGGAGTACATGTGAAGGCAATTAGGAACACCTTGGCCTGCAACAGATGCAGAGCCATGCCTGAACAAACTGCTGAATGCACTGAGAAAGGAAACAAACATTCATCTGCTTTGCTAAAAGCTCGATAGGAATGGGAAAATCTGGGGTGTTGCAAAATAAAACCCAAGTTTGGGGCAGGAGCAATGTGTGTGTTCCCATAACCAGGGAATGGGGTTTGTTCTGCGTGTTCTGCTCTGTTAGGCTGTCTTGATACATCGTTAAACCAGGTCTCAATAGCCTCAGGGGGGAAAAAAAGAATCCTGGTGTTGCTTTTAGTGCTGTGTGCATTGTGTAATACTGAATGTTCAATTAAGGCTAGATACCTTAACCTTGAGTCTGTATTTCTAATGTCAAGGAACTCTGATAAAAGGATGAGTTTCTGCTGCCTCCTGATGTGTCTTTTGCTGTTGCTTTGTTCTCATTCTCACTGTTCTTAAATGCTGATTATTTAAATGAGAATTTATGGATTTGAAGAGCAAAGGCATTGTGTTCCCTTTTGGAAGAGAGAAGGAATTGTGTTCCCTTTTGGAAAGACTGGGCATGTGTGAAGGGCTGGACTCTGAAAACATAACCCAGGTTATTTGAATGCTGCTGCAGCAGAGCCTTGTGTTTGCACAGCATCATCCCTGTCAGGGCAGCTGACCAGTGAAGCCATCCTTCTTACAGAGGAGGAAGTCTTAAGCACGGAATATCTGCATTTAAATCCCTATAACCCAGCCCCTGACTCTCACAGCTGTGAGTCCAAGCTGCAGCTTTCCTTCCTCAGGCCCTGCTAAAACTAACAGGGGGACTTTCACCAACTGTAGAAACTGGATCTGCCTCTGAAAGGTGGACAAAGGCTTCTGACACTCCTGCTGAGGCTTTTGTGCCTTCAGCTATCGAGTGTGTTCTGTGCAGAGCATCATTAAAGATGCATGGCCTGTCAGGATCATTTCCCGGCGGGGCAGCGCTGCCCGGGCTCGGAGCAGCAGCTCCAGCATTCACAGTCTCCTCGTGCTCCTTTCCTTCACACATGGTCAAGTCCTGCTGAACTCGGGGCCCCTCTGAAGCCGGCCCAGCCAGGTACAGCTGCCTGATGTGAGGACTCGCTCAGAGCAGGGGATGGCAGTGCCAGCCTTTCACGGGCTCACTCTGGGGGGCTGCTCCAGGGGACAAATGTGTGGCCACTGCTGGGAGAGGAGCAGGACCTGAGTGAAGGCACCAGAGCCATGGGAATGGTTGGAGAGAAATTCCTGTGAATAAACCCCCCTGGAAGCTGGAAGATGAGACTCCTCAGATAGCAGAACCAGGGGACTGAGCAGGCTGCAAGGCACAGCGTGGCTGGTTCATCGCAAGGGTTAAGTGCCAGAACAAGCCAAGGGCTTGGAGTTACGATTCCAGAAACGTGTTTGCAGTTCTTCTGTTCCAAAGGGTTCTGAGGCCAAGTTTCTCTCCAAGCTTGGATTAAAAAATACATTGCACAGTTGTATGTCTAAACAGAAATGCCAGGCACACCCTTAAACCCTCCAGCTTGTCAAATACCTGAATGCCACAGGGTATTTTGTGGCTGAACGTTCTGTGCGCTTACTGCAAACCAGATTATCTGACAATATTTGCTTAAACTAGGGAGAAAGCTCACAGATGATGACAAAGCACTGATGAGTTTCAAGTCCAGTGCACATGAGATATTTTAATTAATTCCAATCAATGGCTGCCTAATAGAAGGTGGAAGGCCCTTTAATGGGACCAGTGTGTGAGAGCTGTGTAGAAATTTCACGGTAGTGCCCTGACTGTCCCTCTAAACCACAGCCCTCTGCAAAAGTGACATTTCCTTTCAAAACCAGCGTTGCTCTTTGTATTTGCCATTACACTCGACACCGTTGCGTTCCTGTGATCAAGGGGCTTATTCTTGGGTCAGAACTTTTTTGACAGATTAAAGAAACCAGAAGTTAGAGAAACGTGTGGTGCTGCAGGTGTCTGGGGATGGTGTAGACCCCATTCTGCTGATGTGCCAAACCTGGTAGCACAGCTCTGCTCTGGGTTTCTGTGTAAGTCTCTGCTTTCTCTGGGCATAGTTCCCAGGCTGGACAACAGGAGCACAGCAATTATTTCCCAAATGTCCATCAGCTTTGTGAACTACAGGTGAAGGCCCATCCCTGTTCCACAAGTGGATTATGGGCTGGGTGATTTCTTCAAGGCCAGAAACTGAGAAATTCAAGGATGGTATCAGGAGTGATAATTGCAAATAAAATAGCATTGTCTTATCTAAATGCTAAACCATCTTTCAGTAGCCCAGTGCTGAGATGTTTTACCAGCATCCTGCTTTGCCTGATGTGATATTTTCTTCCTAAAAGCCTTCATCACTGACACCAGAGTGGTCCAGAAATGCCTGATTTTGCGTAGCCAGAGGGTCTTGCTTCTGATTCACTCTTTTTGAAGACTGTTTTTTGAGATTCCCCTACTCATGAGTAGCTGTGACCTTTAAACTCCCTGAGACAGCATCTATTGCTAATATATCAGTGCAGTGGTCTTGTGCAGCACCAGCGGAGTGTTGTGCTTTTATCTTTCAGTCTGTAAGTTGTATTTGGCCCTTGAAACCTCTTGCTCTCAAAGCTCCTCACAGACATAAACATAAACCAGCTTACTGCTGACCTTCAAAACTTCCAGCCAGGTGCAAAGTTTGCACCTCGAGACGATCTTTGTGATTAATCTCCCCAAACTGCCGTGAAGAAGGTAAGTAACAGGTATTAAAGTGCCATGTGAAGGTGGGAGGAAAGAAACAAGCTATAATAATAGAAACTAAAATAGTGGGTTTTCAGCTCACAGCCCGTGGACAGAGAGAAATGCTGGGCTGTCTGTGTGGTCTTCCCCAGAAACTTCTGGAGGTGGCACCCACCCCACATGTTTCTCTGCTCTGCTGCAGCAGGAGGGAGGCTGCAGCAGGGACTTGAGGCACTAGAAAAGAGGTAGGGATTAGCTGTGAGGTTAAACTAGGGCTGCTGCTGCTCTGAAGGGCTGTGCTGTGCCGCAGTGCAATTCCTGCTGGTCACTGCCGCGCCTGTGCGGAGCTGGGGGGAGGAAACCACCTCCAGAGCAAACCCCCTCGAAGCAAACCCCATGGGATTTCACACCAGGCACTGAAGGGACCCCATGGATGTGCTCACCTGACGCCAGGGGGCTGGCTCGGGGTGCAGGCATCCCTGACAAGGTGGGGCAGGCGGTGCCCATTCCTTCAGCCGGAGGATGAGGAGGAGCAGGCTGCTAATAACCAGGACACAGCTTCACCCTGGGCCAGCAGCCAGCTCCTAACCACAGGGATTTTGACATGTAACCTTGCAAGCCGTGGATCTTTGCCCACCAGCCTGTAATATTTCTTTCCTGTCAAGGCTTGAAATCCTCCAAAGGTCAGCCTGGTCCTGGCTCTGTGGATTTAGAGAGGTTTTCCTCTCCAGACCTGCTCCTGGCTTTTGTGTCTGCAGGTGGCCCTGCTGGGAAAGTCCTGGGTGTTATACTGCAGCTGTCACTGCCTCGGCTGAGTGCTGGGGCTGGTACTGAACGTTCTGCCTGCAGGGAGTTGGCCTTTGTGCCTGCAGAAGAGGAGGAGTGAGTGGCAGCCTGTGATAAGGGTGTGTTGTACAAATATTGGGGATTGATCAATTAATCTTTTTTCTCCTTTTGGTCTGTTTACAAGGCACAAACAGCCACTGGCGCCATCCCAAGTCTCAGTTTTTCTGCAGTGCTGAGGATACACTTGGAGAGCGTGTTGGATTGTTGGGAAGTCCTTTTGCCAGTTCACTGCCCAGTTTGGGGTGGACTTTCCTGGTGCAGATGATGTCCTCAAGCTCACAGCCCCTCCTGCCAGCCTTTGCAAAGTTCTTTACTGATTTGAAGCTGGAGCATGAAATATCAGTTACTTTTGACTTTTTTTGCTACAGCACTTTTAAATTCAGCTGTACCAGGTGTATGCACCTTCTTTTTGCATCCTGGTTTATTCTTCAGCCAATCTCTGATATCCTCTCCTGGCCTTCTACTGAAATCAGCATGAGTATCCCAGATCTGCTCCTCTGTCTCTTTTAGTCCCACAGTTCTGCTGCTACTTTCAGCTTTTCCTTGGTGTCCTTTCTTGTCCTCTCTTCTCTAACTGATTTCCTTCATCTAACTTTCCTTTTTAAGTCAGACCCTGGTTATTCCATGTGTCAGACATTTGAGAGCCTTCCCATGACATCAGCACTTTCCAAGCCCTTGAATCTGTTGTTTGTTTGTTTGTTTGTTTGTTTCACAGAGAATAATCAGTGTCAGTGTTCTTACTCATTAATCTTTCCCTAAGATATGGTTTCACCACTGGCAACCCCCTGGTTTGAGCATCATTTCCTTTTCTTGTCCCTTGCTGTTGCCTTCTAGAGAACCCACACCCCACAGCTGGATCCCCCCTCCCCTCCCACCGCCCCACAGTTCCCCATGTGCAGCACCACTGATTTCCTCCCGCCATCTCTGTTCGAAACCTGCCCTCACCTGCAAGTTTGCCCATTTCCTTCTGTTTCCCCATCTCCATCTTGCCCACCTTCCTTTCCAGCACCCTCCCAGTGCTTGCTGTGCCTCCCTTGCCCAGCTGGCTTCCCCTCCTGCACTGGGTGAGCCCCAGTGCTCAGAGCAGCCCATGTCCACCAACTGTGACCAACTTCTGCTTTCATTTGCTGTCTCATGACTTGTTTCTCCTCCCCAGCCCTCACTGTGCTGCCAGACTCTGCCCATGGGCATTCCCAGAGGTGTTTGGATGTGCAGGCAGGGAGAGGACGTGCTCCTCTGCTCTGCAGAGGCTCTTGCTCCTTTGCAGCAGGTTTAAGTAAGGACATGGTCTGATCTCTTGCCATCAGACAGCAGCTCTGAGCTGGAATAAAATACACCGGGAGACCTTGAAACATCACAACAGGAAAACTTTGCCAGGGCGTTAAAACTGCGGAGATTGGAAGCGTAAATTGAAGAGGTGAGAGGAAAACAGAGCAGCACCTCCAGTCCTGTGTGGGGCTGCAGCCCACCTGCCTCGGCCGTGTGTTTGACGGGGTGACACCAGCGCTGTGGAGGAAGCACAGATCACAAGCACACGTGCCCTGCATGCCTGCAGAAGCAGGGCAGGAGTTTTGCTGTCACCTCACCTCTTCGCTTTAAGTTTCCAGCACAGCCCACGGCAGCTCCTTCTGTGCGTCCCAGCCACGGGGACCGCTCGGTGTCCTTCAGCCACTGCGGCTTTC
This sequence comes from Oriolus oriolus, assembly GCA_013400235.1. Classification (NCBI taxonomy): domain Eukaryota; kingdom Metazoa; phylum Chordata; class Aves; order Passeriformes; family Corvidae; genus Oriolus; species Oriolus oriolus. The sequence continues at coordinate 498,252 of VXBT01012526.1, forward strand.
TGCCTGTCTGTTTAATCCAGGAGGCTTGTCTGACCGCTGAGTAACTTATACACCATAAGAGCACAGGAGAAAAATCCCCTTCTTAGGCCTGGGTGAAATCTTTCCAGCAAATAGTGGGCTTCTTGAAGAAAGGAATTTGAGGGACCAAAACTACCCGTGAAATTGGATTGAATGCTGGATGAGGAAGGAGAATCTAGGAATTGAGTTTTTGAAAATGCTGGATGCTTTAATAGTGCTTTTTATGAAAGCTCATCTTTGAAATGTCTTTTTTTCTTAACCTAGGTCTCTGCAAAATTTTATTCATACCGGAAAAAAAAAAAAAAAAACTCGATGCAGTGAATTTTGACTGTATTAGAAAACAAACATTGTATTTCTCTTCTAGCTCCAAATCTTTGTATTGGCAACTGAAGCAAAGGCTTTGATTTGCCAGCAAAACCGAGGATGATGCAGATGCCTGCAGGCTCTCAGATGAGCTCGGCCCCCTCTCCGCCCTGAAGGTCTCCACCTTCTCCAGTCCCAGGCCCTGGGCACCGCAAGATCCTGCTGGGGTTGTAGCTGTCCTTATCTTCCCAGTCACAATGCTGATACCCAAATTTGAACAGCAAATGAGGGGGGGCTGGGGGAGTATTTTTGGGGATTTTTTAGGGGTTTTTTAATCTCGTGGCTGTTAAGCTGCATTTCAGCTCTTTACGCTGACTCACCGGTCTGGCGCAGGGCCAGGGTATTTATGAGACTCCCCCTTCATTTCCATACGTGCCTCAGAAAGCAGCTGTGCTTACAACACAATTTCAATAAACAGACAACTGAATTATGGACTTCAGAGACTGACGCAAAGTTGCTGAGCTCTCCAGTGCCCTGGCCTAAGGCTCCTGCTGCCAGACTCAGGCTTTGGAAAGCCGCCTCCACCCTGCACAGCCCAGGGCTGCCAAGGTCCTGGCTGGTGATCTGAGTGTAGTCCCAGAGCTGTAATTAACCTCTAACTTGGCTAAAGCTTTTCCCATTCCCTCCATCCTGCACCTATAGCTCTGTGGATCCAGTGAGGAGGAGAAACAGATGTGCTTTCTTCTCATCAGCTTTGTTTTCAGAGTTTTGCATACACAGAGGCAGCAATAAGACAAGTTTTATAGTTAAGCCACATCTCCGTGGGTCACTTGCTGACTCTTAAACTGTGGTCCTGCCATGTTGCAGTAGTACTAAGTGAATTCTGGACAGAGCTCTCAATTACACGGCACAGTAAGTTCCTACTTTAATCAGACCTTCACCCTGTGGATGATCTCTCACACTCCTGTACAACTGCAAGATCCAGGTTTATTACCCGTGAACACTCACCTACACCTTGTCCTGTTTCAAGCAGTGACTCACATTTCGAACCAGAAGGCCTCTCTTGAGCTAGAAGGGTTTCAGTGAAACCCCACAGCTCAGTGTCAGAGCTGCTCCCTGTATGATCTGTTCAGTCTGGGAGGAGGATCTTTCCCAAGGAGAAATAGAGTCCATGGTGATTAATCCTCCAAACCTTCTGAAACCTCTTTCACCCTGGAAAAGGCAACTGATCCCAGACGCAATACTTGACAGCAGCATGAGGAATGCTCTGCTCCCAGTGGGTGAGTGTGGGCTCCCCAGTGCCACTCCCCGGCCCTGGAGGCTTCTTGGCTTCTCTCCCAGCTCCAGTGACTGGTTTGACTCCTGGCAAAGGCTCTTATCCGCCTGTGAAATTGGCATAAGGCACACTTCAGGAATGGCATTTGGTTTTGGTATCAGTCACTGTGTTTAAAAGCCTGATGTGACGTTACATTGCACTGAGGGGGAATTTTGGTTCCTCCTAAAAAATTCTCTGGGACCCCATCCCTCGAGCCAAATCACTCTGCGGCAAATAGGAACCCTCTGCCGGGCTCAGATATTTGTGCCAAAAACCCCGGCAAAACAGTTTCTAACCCACACATCCACCTTCCAGCCCCAGTGGGGGCGGCAGCACCCCTCACCTTGTGCCCAACCAGGACTCGCGGTAAATCTTATCCACAGGCAGCTGGGCGAGCAGGCAAGGGTGCGACCTTCCACCGAAATTCAAAGAGTTTCTTTTTTTTAATATTTATTAATTTATCTTAATTACCCCTCCGGGCGACAGAAACAGCCCCGCCCGCCCCACGCGGACGAGCCCTCGCTCCCGCAGCATCCCCGGGGATGCTCCGCGCCTTCACCTGCGGGGCGGGCACCGGTCCCCGCCCGCCTCCGGCCCCGGCCCCTCCTCGGGGCGGAGCTGCGGCCGCAACCGGGGCCGGANGCTGCCTCCCTCCGCCTGCTGCTGCCTGCGGGAGCGCGGGGCCGGGCCCGCTGCGCGGAGCTGCCGCGGTGAGTGCGGAGCCGGGGCCGTGCGGGGGGCGAGCGGCGGGATCGGGGCTGGTCCGGCTCGGCTCGGTCCGGCCCGGCCCGGGGGATGCTGCGGGGGGTGCCGGGGCTCTGCCGTGCCGCGGGCGGGTGCGGTCCCCGCCGCGGTCAGCGCGGAGTTTGGGTAACTCCAGCCGCGGACCGGGCTGCGAGAGCCGCTGCCCTCCCCGGGCAGCCCGGCACCGGCTCAGCGCGGGGACCTTACCGCGGCACATGGCTGAGGACGCGGTTCCCCCTCTCAAGGCAGTTGCACTCGGCGGAGCTTTTGTCGCTCGTGCTGAAGTGCCATTTGTGCCGCGGGTCACCGCGCCAGAGCCAGCGCCCCGGAGCTGGGGATGGTTTGGGCTGTCCGCGGGTGGGTTTTGCTCAGTGCGCGTAGAATTCCTCTCCCTTCTGGCACGAAAGGGGTGTGGAAGAAATTTACTCGGGGTGGCACAAATACAGGCAAACCGTAATTCCTGAAATGGCATCGGGGTTGGTGCAAGTGCTGGTTTCTGTGTGGGGTGAAGGGCTTTCTTGGAGACACACTCCTTCAGACGCTGGCAGACCAGGGGAACTTCAGTCCCAACTTCAGCCCCTTCTCCAGCTCCAGGGCCTGAGGTGTCAGTGGTGGTAGAGATGCTTTTGGTTGACTCTGACAAGCCACCAAATTCATGCTTATCTCTCTGCTCATCATGAAAAGATCTTTTCTGCACGGTGATAACCCCTCGAGGAGGAGGAAGATGCTTCAAGCTGCAGTAGAGTAGTAGTAGGAAAAGTGGCTTTTCACAAATTGTCAGGGAAAGGAGAGGGTTCTCAAACCTGGAAAAAAACCCCAAACCCATCTCTGAGCCCTCCTGTTCCCTAACAAACGCTCGGGGAACCTCGGGAGCAGTGGCTGCTTGGGCTGCCCTAGGTCTCACCTTGACCCAGCCTCCCCTGACCCGGTGTCCTGAGCCCTGCCGTTACTGCTAAGTGGTTTTTCACAGATGGAAGGGCCAAGTGCTGTTATGGCAGAGAGCAGAAGGGTTTTTTCTGGCTGGAACAGAACTTAGTTTGGAGGTGGATTGTGTTTGTTGTGAAAGATGTAATGTATTAAATCCTGAGAGTGAAGGATATTTTTTCATTTATGTTTTTTCCTTCCTTTCCTTCTCAGTGCTACGGGTTGGATCAAAAACTGTGGGTGATATTAAAACACTCTTATTACAGTATTTCCATGGGGTTTGCTTCATGACCTGAGATCTCTCATGAGGTTGGAATTTTAAAAAAAAGCTTATTTTTGCTCTGACTGGAAAACATAAGTGACTATTTCATAAGAAAAATAAGATTTAAAGTGTTGAACTTCAGATATGTGTGATGGATGTGATGAAATGCTGAGATATCACATCTTCTTTTTGCCATCAAGACCACGTGTCCAGGATGTGCATTTCTAACAATGTCTTGTTGTTGAGTCAGTTGTTGCAGGAAAAATGACCCTGTGTAAATGTGCTGGTACCAATTGTACCAGCTCCTCGGTGCTTCTGCATCGCTTCTGCAGTCACTTTGTTGGAACCTTATTTTCCCTTGGTTTAATAATTTATAAAATGCCTGTTGCCTCTAGGCACATTTCATCCAGCAAGAAGAAAAACATCAACCAGTGTTTGCTGGTTGTGGAGCCTGAGGTTGACAAATAATGAAGCTTTTGTGGGTGAGGGGGTGTCTCATTTTTATCTCATATCAACTCACAAAAATGCAGGATTTGTGCTGAAAGTCTGTTGGTTATTACTCTGTTCTTTCCCCCATCCTTTAAAAGGTCTCTTGCCTGCTGGTGACAAAGCAGGTTTTAACTGTGGCCTTCCTTACCCTGATTTTGGGTCTGCTTCTCCTTTTTCCTTTTACCTGTGTCTGATTTAAGTTTAGCAGCTCCTGAGTGTTTAACAGCTGTCAAGTAAGATGGCAAAATCAGATCCTACATCTTCACCAGCTGAGCTGCTTCAGCTGAAAGAGATCAGTCTCTTTTTGGGCAATAAATTGCTCTCTCAAATCCTCTGCCAGATACTTATGAGCCACTATCATTAACTGCATTTTGAATTGCTCATTGAGCTGGAGGGGGGAAATTGGCCTGCAGTTCATCTTGTCTCCTTTGAAACTGCTAAATGATGATCCAGTGACCCCAGTGGGCAAATTATATCAGCAGCTAATTGGCCTAAGAAGAAAAACTTGCCTGATATCAAATAAACTGGCTGCTGCTGTTCGTTATCGTGAAGGAGATGCTCCAGGTGAGACCTCCAGTTCCAAACAGTGACAGGGTTTTGTTGTGGCACTGGCAAGGGGACACAGTGAGCTCTTTCTTTTGGCCATACCTGGGCGCGGTGTCCGCTCCACCTCCAGCAGGTTTTGAAGGTATTGTCCTTTGAAGGATAAAAATCTTACACTTCAAGCTTGCCTTCCCCTGTGGATAGCCCTCTCCTGTTCCTCCTCAGAGGGCAAAACTGCTCCCTGGGGTGTGATGTTTCTGGAGGACTTGGCTCTGGGGGGATCCCAGCAGAGCTGAATTTAGGAAGGAAAGGAAAGCACAATGCAGGAGCCGCGCTCATGGCCTTGTCATTCCCATCCAGGTTTGGCAAAGCCCTTTCCAGGAGCGATGTGCTGCTTCCCAGAGATGCCTGGCAGCTTTGTAGCCCAGCGCTGGGGACATGGGTCAGGATTAGCCCCTCATGGGCAGTGAAACGTGCTGGGTGACCGGCCGGGGAGAGCGGGGTGGTGAGCTCTGCCGGTGCTGCGGTCAGCCCGACCTCGCTGCTTGCTCAGAACAGTTCAAGGCCAGTGGCCTCTCTGCAAGAAGGGCTGAAACTGCAGGTGAGTGCCAGGGTAGAAGCATCCAGGTGCGGCCTGTTCAGCTTTCCTTGCTTAAGGAGCTGCAGGAGTGAGCTGGGACGTGTGAAAGGGGTCAGCTGTTGGGTTTTTGCAGGGCTGTTTGTCGACTTACACCACCTCCTAGGATGGTCTTGCCAGCTGGCTCATCCTTTAGGGAAGTTTCAAGAGGCTTATAGCAATCTTACTAGAAATCTGTCGTCTTCTATTAATCTGCTTGTCTCTCCCGGTCTCCTTCCCCAGCGCTGCCCTGCGCACTCATCCCGACAGCCCCGTTCTGCTGCGCTGCTGCCGGCCCACGCCAGCTCTGCTGCCTGCCAGGGCCTTGTTCAGGGCATGCACAGTTGTGGACTGTCACTCTTTACAGTCCAACATGTTTTTTCTTTATGCAGAGAGAGATACTATATTTTTTAAGGGTTTTCTTGAAGGCGATGCTCCTGAAAGGACAGTGGAGCCCGGGTGCTTTGCTGCCTGGGGTGGAGGTGCAGGGTGGTGCCAGCAGCAAGCTGAGTCCAGCTCTGATTAAGGCAAAGCCCACTCCTACGGCAGGTCCTGCTCGGCTGCAGGCTCAGCGTGGAGCACGGGGTGCAGGTAATGGTGGATGGGAGCCACCTGCATCTCGTCCCGGAATTCGGGGTAGTTCCCACTTTGCCAGGCACTGCTGGACTTGGCTGGAGCAAAGAGCAGCAGGAAAGCTGTCAGACCTTGGGAGGTGAGGGAATGAATGCGACACCCCGGGCCTCGCGGCAACGTGGGCAAGGGCTTGTCAGTGAAGCTGCTGACACGGGACCGAGTCAGAACTCGGCACTGCTGGCTGGGACAAATGTCACCTGCAGAGGGATGTGGCTCTTCCTGACAGAGCTTTTCCTTGCAGCTCTCAGAAACGTGTCAGCGCTGGGGTTAACAGCCGTGTAGGCACTGAGAAAAAAGACTGAATAGCTTGAGGAAGGCTAAGCCTTAATACCCAAACAAAGCAAACAAATGGTGTATCGTTTGATGGGGATTAAGCGAGCTGTGAGATCTCTGGCTCTAGAGGCCCAACTAGGAAATACATAGCCTTTGACAAAGGTGGCGTGGCTGTCCCTGCTTCCAGAGACAGCATCCATGTGCTGATGCAGGTGCTGGAGCCGCCCATCTGCCTCTCCCCTTGACTTTCACAGGGATGCTCTTTCTCCCGCTCAACACATTGTTTGCTCTCCTTGAATGTTGCTAGCTGGCAGAGAAAGAGATCAGTCTGTTTTTTTCCAGAATAGTCAGCTGATTTCATCCCATGGGAAGTGGTTGAAAAGCGTGAGACAGGTGGGTTGGCATTCCTGCTTTGTAGCCCTCCATAATTCCAGCAGGAGAAGGATAAACGGGAGAAGTGCAGTTGCTGGGTACATTTCCGTGTTTACGTTTGAAAAAGCTTGATAGGCTGTGATTAACAGGGCTAAATGGAAGCTTGGTAAATGGCAAATTCAAAGGAACCTCAAACAAAAATGGCTTTACAAAGAGTCCTCGAGGTGCGTGCAAAGGGCAGGCTGTGGGTCTCGTGTGGTGGTGGGCAGAGAGCACTGCCTGGGCTGTCCCCTGCCCGGGTGTGTCCCATGCACCTGCTGCAGGGACAGCCCTGTGGCTGTGCAGACCCTCCTTCAGGCGGTTGTTTCTCTCCTGGTTGAAGTTAATGTGGCGTTCCCGAACTGAGACTACCACATCTGCATCCCGGAGCCCCCGTGTCCCCACAGCCAGAATCCAATTAAGGATGCTCTAAAAGCAGCAGGCCAGCAACCATGGCCCTGCAGATGAGAACCACTGGCCTAATCTATTTTTACAGTGAATTAAACTAGAAAAAGGTACTGCTACTCTAGAATAAGAAGCCACCTGGGGAGTTAACCCAGAATAGTTGTTCTGCTTTGAATTTGCACCCTATCTCGCTTCAAAATAACTTTCTTTCCATGTTTGCAGGCCCTGTAAATGCAGAATACAGGGCATGGCTTAAGCAGGATCCACAACAGAGCCAGGAAAACACCTTCTTTTCCCTGAGGTCTTCTCTGCATCCACACACATCCTTAACTCAGGCATCCTTCCCTGTCATGAATCTGCCCTGTTTCATGCTCGATCCCCTGCAGCGATCTGCGCTCCTTTCTCACCCCCAGCTCTGTACTTTGCTCCAGCACCCTGGCTGCCAGCTCCCACAGCCACCTCTGCTGTCCTCCCCTGTCCCCATCCAGCTCCTGAGCAGGTCACACACAGTGAATTGAGCACCCCGAGTGCTCAGTCCATGGCAGGATTGTGCAGAGAGCTTTTCCCAGGCTGGCTGGGGCCTCATCACCTTTCCCATTGAGTCAGGGTGAGCACCGGCTAAGAGGCAGCATCAGGTGCCTTTTTGGAGCTGGGGCTGATAACTTGGGCTGGCAGGTGTGAATTATTTGCAGAGGCTGAAGGCACTGCTCTGGTGCTGCTCTGGTCTCGTGTCCGTCGGGAGGAGCAGTGGAGATATCAGCATGATGGTTTGAGTTGTGCTGGGACATTGCTCCTCTGGATTTGTCAAGCTCAAGTTAAATGTATGTAATTTTAACATCTCATGATTCTTCGGGGGCTGACTCATGCTTTCTTGGCCTGAATGATTCATAGCTCTTGAACTCCGTTGCTAAATTCATTATGCAACAATTACAGGGTTGGAAATGCCACCCTAAGTGCACACAAACAAGCTGGCAGCAATTCCCCCCTCCTTTTCTCTCGCCCTGAGTTGCCAAGAGACCTTCCTTGTGAGGTTGCTCTTGCTCCTGCTTTGTAGGTGAGGGTCTGCTCTGTCTTGCTGCTCTGCCCTTGAGCTGGCAGGGGCAGGAGTTGCAGGTTGGGTGTTTCTGGAAGAGAAGAGAGAGGACAGCCTAGGAGGGAAGGATGGAGATGCACGGCTTCACTCATCAGGACCAGTTGCCTTAATTCAGTCCCAGCTGCTCCATGTGATGTTATGGCACAGCCACGGCATCCTTAATGATCCGTATGGGAAAATCCCAAGTGTGAGGCATTGCTCTAAGGTGGCTCCATGTGGTGATGTTGGAGTTTGGCAGCGTTTCACAGGCCCAGGTTCTGCTTGATGACTGGCTCGGCAGCTCAAAGGTTAAATACCCATCCAAGGAGAAACACCAAGGAAGGCAGGAGAGCCCCATGCTGGCTGTGGGGTGTCCATTAATACCTTCATTTTCTCTCCTTGGTGGGCCTAAGCTGAGATTTAGGGATTTGTGTAGGACTTGGCTTTTTATTAGTGAGGTCTCGAGCAAGAGTTCATCTGGTAGGTGAAGCTAAGTGGGTTTTGTACCAGGTGGGCTTTGCTTGCTGCCTTGCTTAACCCCCCAAAGCAGCGGGTGGGAGCAGTGCCGTAGGTCTGTCAGTGGGATGCAGAAGGGCCATCCCCACCATCTGCTGATCAGATCACATTTCAGGCTTTAAGGTGCCCCTGCTACCTGAATTTGACTTACACACCGTTTTTTCTGCCATCCAAATAACACTTCTTCTCAGAACAAACATTCAAGTGAGGTACCTACCACATGGCAGGGTTGGCACCTCTGCCCAGAAAGCTCTCCAGAAAGTATTCCCTGAGAGCAGCACCATTCTTCCCAGCTGAATTCTGGCCCTTAAATCTTGATATCTTTGGGAAGAGTCTCTCCTGGACAGGTCTGACTGCTTGCACATGGGGACAGCAGAGAAGGATGGCTGAATGTTGCGCTCATGAGTGGCTGAGGTTTTCCAAGGTCTTCCTTGGTTCTCCTTGGCCTGTGGCAGCAGAGCCCTTGTGCTGGCAATCCCAGAAATGGCAGAAGCAAAGCAAGAACTGGACTCATGGGGAGGAGAGCTGTACCAGCAATTCCGGTTCCATGCTGGTAAATCAGGTTAATCTAAAGTATCCAAAATCCTGTTTTCAAACTAGTAAGTGGTAAATATTTGATTAAACTGGACGTCAGAGCAATTGTATTGTCAGAGCAGCAAGTCAAGCCAGCAACCACCCCTGACTGTGGCCAAGAGGAGATGCAGAAAACACAGAAAGTAGGGCATGTATGGTGACGTGCGGGTTGATAGCTGCGCCTAAAAATAAGGTTCTTCACAAACAGAAAATCTGCCTCGCCAGCGAGGCAATGGCAAGCTGCTCCCAGAGTCTCATTTCAGACTGAAACTGGCGATGTTGGCACTGCAGAGAGCTGTGCTAACGTTTTGTTAGCATTCTGCTAGCAAAACATTTCGTTTCAATCTCATGGCTTGCATGTGAGATAAGGCGAGTTCCTCTGGAGCGGGGCTCGGGCAGAGGTGGAAGTGAGAGGCGGTGCTGGAGCTGCTTTTCCCGGGCAGGCTTTCTGCTCATCTGCATCTTAAGGAGCCTTTGTCGTCTTCAAGTGTTGTGGTTCTACTTTCTAGAAGATGCTCTTGTAATATTCCTGCAGGCTTCCAGGGAAAGCAGCCTGGCTCGCCCCGATCTGGGTGTGCTGCTGGCGGCTGCTGCTGTCAGTGGGCTGCCCTGGTACCCTATAGCAGCTATAGGGGGCTGCAGGGGGCCTGACCCGGCCTGTAAGTGTTGGATCAGCAGCCCCAGGGCCTGCTCCTTGCATGCTGGTGCTTAACCTTGACCTGCAAAATCTGGGGTGACTGGAGGATGAATTTTTTGGTGACGTGTGCGTGGCGTAGCAGGTCAGTAAGTCATCGTGGAGTTCACCAAGGTGTAAGGGCTGAGGCCTAGATGACAAATCCAGATGTTTGAGCTGTCTGGAACAAAGCATCCCACACTGCAGCGGGGAAAATTAATTTTTCCCAAAGTCTCACCTCTTTACCCTCCCAGCAGAGCCTGTGGGCACCCTGCTGGTCCCTGCACAGCAGAGGCAGGAGGGTAACGCTGCCCTGAGTAGCTGTATGGGCTCCCTGATGGATGCAGGATGGGTCAGAGGGTGTCTTTTTATGTTATTTGGGTAAGACCTTTTGAGGATTATTGGAATTGTTATAGATACGCTCAATAGCGTCCATAAGCTTCAGAGCTGAAAGCATTTTGTTAGCAGTAATTAAATGCAACCGCTATTTAAAATGGATGGATCAGATGGTTGGGAAGAGAATCCTCTCATAAATCTCTCACAAAATCAATATTCCTCCTGTCAGGTGTGTAGCAAACGCTTTTAAATTCTGCCAGTCACTGGCTTTGTCAGCGTGGTGCCACGAAGCTGACAGAATCACACCTTCACATTGCAAAGGGAAGAGCAAGGCAGGACTTCCTTCTGGAGGCAAAAACCCCAGAAAATCATTAAAAATAGAGTGTAGTCCCACTGGGTGGAAACTCCCTGTAAGGAGGCACAGCCCTGGGGGTGCACATCTGTCTGGGGGCAGGTGGGATGCCCAGTGTGGACATTCCCAGGGAAAGGCACATCTCTGTCGATAGCTGGGAGCCTGCAGGAGCCCTGCCGCTGACACATCCCACGCTGGCACGGCTGGAGGTGCCTCGGAGCTGCAAATGGAAAATCCAGGCACTTATCTACCTTGTTGCTGTGCCAGAATAGGGCTGTTCCCAGGATTATTTTTTTTCCATGGGCCAAAATATGTGTAAATGGCTTTAAACAATGGAGGATTTCTGTTAAAAAAAAGTGGAGTGCGGGTGCAAATAGGGTTTTAATTTATATCTTGAGGGAAGGGTGTGGGCTCTTCCAGTGGTGTTTTTGAGGTTCTGCTGGAAATTAGCTTGGGGTGTGCTTTTTAAAAAAATTTTTTCCATGTCTTAGTTTAAAGCCTGTTTTGAGGGAAAACTGTTGTTTTCCAAATTACAGATCTCTCAATGTGTAGCTGAAAATGTCAGGAAGAGGGATGCAGTTTTGGAAGCCTCCACACATCTGTCTGTGGCAGGGTTGATAAAAAATGGAAGCTCTAACCAGAAAAACAAATAAAAGGAGGGAATATCACTGTCACAGATGGGTTGGGCTGCTTTCCCTGCAGGTGTCTGCACTGCAACCCCCACTCCCATATAATGTGCTGTGGAAAAAATAAATGGAGAGCCCAACCGGAGACTTATGCCCTCAATTAATTTTTGTTCCACATAATCGGAGCTGCTGCATGCCTTTCCTTCAATATTTAACTGCCTGGCTCGGAGGATGGGGCTGCTCTCGTGCGAGGGAAGTTGGGATTCTCTTCGTGTTTGCACAGAAATCTCATTCTGATCCTTCTTTCTTTGCCTGAGGGCAGGGATCCTGCTGCTCCTCTGATGCGTGAGATAAATTTTGTTAGCAGATGCTTTTCTGCTAAGGGGAGCAAAGGGGAGAGGGGAGTGGTGTGTGCTGGATTCTTGAAGGAATAAAATTTCCTTGTTTTCAAGCATCATCTTCCCTGGAGCCGTGTGTGCTGTCTGGGGCACAGTCAGAGGGGAGCAGGGGAGAGCTCCGCTCCTGGCTGCGTGTGCTGAACCCTCAGCTCAGGGAGAAGAGGAGCCAGGACAATTAGTGAGTGCTGTCTGCAGCTTTGCACGCTGTCGAGTGGGTTTCTCTATGGCACTGGGTTAAAAGGGAATGTCTTGTTTTGGTGTAGTTCCAAATTGAGCCCTGAACTTTCTGATTTTTGACTTGACTTGAAACCGCTGCTAGATTTCCAAGTTCAAGCTGGCAGAAATGCCCCTCTTCCTTCTCCTTGTGGAAGTTCATGGCCAAGGGCCCAGGGTATCTGTTTTTGCTGATTCATTGATCGACCTGAAAGCAGGAGGGGAGCCCAAGGCTCCCCACCTTGGGAAGTACAAGGGGGCTGAGCAGTTTTTACAGCTCCAAGGCACCCTTCAAGGTGCTCCCAGAGCCTGGTCTAGAGCTACAGCTCAAACTGGGGCTGGAACAGCCCACTCTGCCCGTGGATGTGGTGGGACAGCCAGTGAGAGCGGAGCTTGGCTGGTAAGGAAGATGATGGGGAATAAAAATAGGGAGAGGAGAAGAAACCTCCAGCTATTAGTGAGTGGGAAAACCACCCCCATGGAAGTTGTAGATTTGAAAATTTACCCAGGCAAGGGCAGTTTGGTGCAGAAAAGTGGTAGCTCTGAAGTGCTGTGTTGGAGCAGACACAGAAAGGTGCATTTGCTCTACGGAGCTTTTGGAGGAAGGTTTTTAAAACACCTCCAGGTCCTGCTGCCTCGCGCTGGGAGCGGGGCTCCAGGAGCGGCTTTGCACAGGAGCCACGTGGAGGGAAGCGAGATCTGAGCTGGTTTAGCTTTAATGCTCTGGCTTGCTCCTCAGCCTTGTGTGTGAACTGTGCTCAGACACAGAGCAAAGCCCTTCCCTGCTGTGTCTGCTGAGCCCTGGGACTGAGCTCTCCAGCCCTCTGTGTCTGGGGACCACCACCAGGTTTGTGTTGCTCCTCACTGCGCGCTGATGTGGGGGAGGACTGCTTGGCACAGAAGGGTTTTTTTCTATTTTTTTTATTTTTTTAAGGAAGCCCACGTTGAAATATTGATAGGAAAAAGAATGTATATTGTGCTGTGTTGAGTGTTTGCAGGAAATATATAGTGAAAATACTGAGGGGCTTTCCTCAAACAGCTGCCAGTATTGTTAGGAGTGGAACAGTTGGGAGGAGAAAAGAAAGAGGCACTTAAAATTTTCTGTTACCAGTGTCAGCTCCAAAGAGATTTTTTTGACTTGCTGCTTGGCTTTTTTCTTCTTGTATTTCATTCTGTCTGCTGGGAAGAAGCTCATTGAAGACAGAGCAATTATCTGGAACTAGAGATAAAGCAGCCCAACCAAAATGTTTTTAGTTCTCTGGAGAAGAATTTAACTTGAAATTTTGAGCTTTCCATGAAGCTAGAAAAATAATTTACAGTGATGCACCTTTACCACCATTGCAGCAGGCAGCAATGAAACCTCCTTTGCTGCAGATGGTAAAACAGTATCTTCACTTTAAGAAGGTAATTGGGGCACAGATTAAGTTACTTACTTTGCATACAAGAAACCTGTGGGAAAGCCAAGAATCTCTCCTGAAACTCCCGATTTCTGGTGAGATCTTTCACCCAGAAGGTTTCTGTACCTGCTCTCCCCCACCAGCACTCCAGGGCAGATGTAGGAGTTGTGTTCCCTAAGGGGTCCTGGCTGAAATATATATATATATAATTTTTAAAGTGATATTTCCTGCTGCTTGCCCTGTCATTCCTTCAGGAGGAACCATTCTTCTGGTAGTGCTGAGCATCTGCTTCTTAAAGTGTTGCAGAAGCCCTGAGTGAGGAAAGGAGCTGTTTACTTCTGAGATACCAGTGAAATTAAATCAGGCAGCAACAATTTTCATCATTTTCACTCCTCTGCGTGGTTACCCTGTGGCTGCTGTGGGGCTCACAGCACAACACAGAGACTCACACGGTCTGTGCAAGGAGAATTTGCCACCAGAAGCAATAGCCAGAGCTCTCACAGTAGCACTGAGGCATGAGTAGCTTCCACCAGCACCTTGTGGCAGGAGCACAGGGCTGGAAATAACAACCCTGAGGTGGTGGCGTGGCTCTTGCAGTGAGTTTGCTGCCCAAAGAAATGCCAGTGACCCTGTTCTGTGTTCATGTGCTCACCAGTGGATGCTCTTGACCTCTGGAGATGGGTTTGTCACAGGTTGTTGTGAAGGCACTGGCTGGGGTGGGTGTGCAGCTGTTGTTTGGTGTGCTGCCTTGGGCTGTGTTCAGGTTGCTCCCTTCAGCCCCCCACCAGCCCTGATGTCCCAAGGAGATGGTGGTCAGTGCCCACCTTTGTCACAGTCCATGCACAGAGATCCAGACAAGGGGGATGGTACAGCCTGTCTGGCAGGGCAGTGTTGGAGAATTAAATATTTTGGTTTCAGAAAAGAAAGGAAACCCTTCAGGAGGCTGGAAATCCTGCTCTGTGGGAAATGGGACTGTGTCCTGTGGCACTGCAGGTGAAAATGAGTGTTTTGGGGCTGTGATTCTGTGGAGGGATAGCTCTTGTGGTTTGAACTCCCCTTCCCAGTTTGCCATGTGGTCACTGTTGGTATCCACCACTGTGTGTCTGCATTTGGAGACCCGGTGGCCAGGTCCCCTGTTGTGGGGGTGTGAGGCTGTAACAGCTGGGGCAGCTGCCAGGTGGGGCTCAGTGCAGTGTCCTTGCTGATGGTGCTCTAATGAAACGTTTCTCCAAAAGGCAGGAGGTGACAGAGGCAGTTATATAAAGAATGGTTTTAGACTGGTGGCCTTAGCATGGAGGACCCTCCTGATTTGATGCACTGTCTACTAATTAAAGAAATAAACCCCACAACCCCCAAGAGCTCCTGAGCTGGCACAGGGCTCCCTGTTCCCATCAGCAGGGCAGGAGAGGGGTTTGTTTCCCATCCTCCTGAAGGTGCTGCAGATCAGAGCAGCTCTCGTGTCAGCGGTGGGTGGGGAGCGCCTTGGCAGGGCTGTTGGTGGGTACGTGCTCTGCAGGGACAGGCTTAGGAAGTGACTTGGAGCGTGTTCCTCTGGGAAGGGTGGGAGGGGGACGCCGCTGCCCTTCCCACCCAGTCTGGGCTGCGGGAGGGAGGGAAAGGACCTGAGCTCCTTGTGTGTGGTCAGCCCCAAGGCACACCCCCTGCCCTGTCCTCCCTTGGGGATGGTCGACCTCCTGTGCCTGCCATTCCCTGCGGCTCCTGCCTGTCTCTTGGGCTGTCACCTCCTTCTCTCAGTGGCTTTCTAGCTGGCTCTGGATAGTGTTTGGCTTTTGGGCTCCAGTGAGCTCTTGCCTCACTGGAGACCAAGTGATGAAGAGCTGCTCTGCTGCTGCCTCCAGACCCTGGGAAGATCCTGGCCAACAGCAGGAGCACCCATGCAGAACACACATCTTTGGCTGCTCTGTGTCCCTAAGCAGGGACAGTGCTGAAGGTGCTGCCTGAAGGAGAAGCCTGTGAGTTCTTCATTGGTGCCTGTTGCCAGAGGATGGGTGCAGCAGAGGGCTGGTCACCTTGCAGGCCAGGAACACACAGATTGGCCTTGGCCCTTGCAGGGAGCAGGAGGGGTGAATTTGGCAGCTCCTCACCTTGCCATGGTGCAGGAATTGATGTTAATGAAATAAATCAGGCACCACCTCCTCTGCTGACTGCTCAGGCACTCAGATCCCTGCTAGAGGCTTTTGCGCTTGGTTTCCAATTCCAGTGGAGAGATTAGCTCGGTGTGGGGAGCAAAGGGCTATTTCTGTCACTCTCCATGCCACTGACTTGACTTTGTGCTGCTCACCTGATCACCTGGACCCAATCCTGCAGGTGTCTCCCCACGAGCAATCCAGTGACTGGGAGTGATCTCCTTAACTTCAGAAGTGGCTGCTCGCACACCTGGGCCTTCAGTTTTCCCTTTGCTTGAAAGCTTTAAGAAATCTCCAGTCTTTCACTTCAAGGCGTTCCATTCAAGGGTTGCTCTTCCATGGTTTGTGTTTGTTTTTTTTTTAAGTGGAATAAAACTGAAATCAGTCGATGACACTTAAGTGAAGGACTTCTGTAAGTGTTTGTGTTCTGCATCAGTGTCACGCTGTGCTGTAGCTGCTGCCTGGGGAAGATGTGGCAGAGGATTTGCAGGTCTCAGCTCCAGCTTCATCATCAGATGGGGAGACGAGGAGGCTCTCCAGCCTCACTCAGCAGTGTGGCTGCTTCAATAGATCCAGCTCCAGCCTCAGCAGTGTTATGGCAAAGTGTCTGCAAGCAGAATGCTTTGTAGGAAGGTCAAGGGGGCGGCTCTGAGTGTGTGCTGGTGGAGGAAGATGAGTACCTTTGGTTTTCACCTTTGGGGGGATGCAAGTGCCAACCTCAAAACATGAAATGGGAAGGAGGGCGTGTGTGAGAGACGCCTTCAGACAGGGCTGGTGGCACGAGCTGCAACCACTGACTCAGTGAACGCTCACTTCACAGAACCGCTTGTATTGTCGGTGAGTAACCTTGCCCTGAAAGTCCTTTCGGGCTTAGTCAGGTGAGACAAAATATACAGGAAATGCAAATTTACAAAAAAACCCCACGATGGTGTTGGCCAACACTTGTGTGCCCTTCACAGGGACCAGTCTCTGATGTGGTCAGAGCGAGCCTGTGCCTGCTGCAGGGCTGGGAGGAGGGGGGTGGCACGAGTGCCTTGCCTTCCTTTTGGCCCCTGGAATAGTCCCCATCGTCCCTGCAGGGCCAGGGGCTGTGTGTGTGTGGCAGGATGTGCTCAGCGTGGTGTCAGCAGATCTGCTGAGCTCATGGAAACTGCTCAGCTCGCTCAAACACGAGGAATGGCGCTTTTTTCCTGCCCCCTCTTCGTCTTTAAATAAAACGGAAACCAAAATGCAGTGCCTTGCAAGCCACAGGCACCCACACAGCCACTTCTGTGTCACTTTGCAGGTAAACAAATGCTGGGGCCCGAACCTGTGCTATAGTTAGCCTGACCTGTTTGTGCCAGAAGTCAAATGTGTCATTTCTTTAGGTACAGGGAAGGAACCAGGCCACTGGAAAACAGGCAGCCAGGGTGATGGGGCCAGAGTCTTTCTGGGGCTCTGGAGTCTGTGAGAGTGATCGGGAATTATGTCTGGGAGAAGCTAAGCTGTGTCCCCTGCAGGAAGAGCTCTCAGGGTGACCTTTTAGCTCCTTTAGAGGTTCATTTTCTGGCTGGATTGAGGAGATGCTGTTGTTTGGTACTTCCACAGATGTCTTGATATCCGTGGCTCTCCCCTCTCCGTTTCACTCCCCTTTGCAGACCACCTGAATCTCCCATTTATTCTGCTGTGAGAGCAGAGGAGCTGCTGCAGGAAAGCTGAAACGTGGGCAAGCCCAGCCACACTTGTCCTCTCCTTATAAATCAATGTCCTGCTGCTCTTCCTGAGGCGCAGTCCTAAACCCACCAAGAAAACTTCCAGCCGATCTTGTGAAGTGCTGAAATAGAGTTTCCAGCTTTAATAATCCTGAAGAATTAGGTCCTCATTTCTGCTCCAGGTGTGTTTTGGAAAATAGTTGTTCATCTTTGAGCAAACAATGGCAGAAGTGGCCTGGAAAAGGAGCAGGGTGGGAGTGCCTGTGCGGTATTCCGAGAGGCATTTCCTGCCCTTATCTCCCCTCCTTCGAGGTATTGTAACTGGGGCTTCAGATCTGCAGGCTGTGTTGCTGCAGCCGAGGCTGAGATTGCCAGCAAAGATACTCCCAGGAATGCTTGCCAGGGGCAGGAGCTGAGTTCACGAGAGGTGCTGAGGAGATTTCCAGCCGAGCGCCTGCGCTTGGGAAACGTGTCTGCCCCAAAATAAAAGCTTTTTGGAAAGTACATTCCTGTATTTTCTGCGGGGTTTCTGGGGACTGTGGTGAGTCCCAGCCTGTGGGCAGGGGTCAGGGAGAGCTGTGTGTGGCTCTTGTGCCGTGGAGGAGCCAGGGCACCCTTCCCTTGCTTTCCAGTGCCGTGCTAAAGCCACAAGTTGGTATTTTCCATCTCAAGCAAGTGAACTGAATTGGAATTTTTAGGTAGTATCTCCCTTAAGAAATACTTTGCAAGAATTTGGGTTTGTCCCTGTGTGGAACTAAAGCATGTTTTGGCACTCTTAAATTCCTATGGGATTAAGCAGGGCTTTTTTTTCTGTTCAGGTCTATCCTGAAGTCTTCAAAATAAGGTTTGCAGGTGCTGCTAAAGCTGTCCTTGGCCATTTACTGGATAAAGCAGCTTCCTGGACCTGCCTGTGTGCTCTGGCTGAGTTTGTTTGTTTTCAGTTCCCAAACCAATTATCTGTTGGAGGAAATGGCGTGTCTCGCTCTGATATTTATAGGTAAGGTCAAACCCCTGTGGAAGGTCTGTAGCAGCGTTTAGTAGGTGTGGATGCCCTAGCCCTGTGGAGTTCACTGGGATGAGGTGGAGGTGCTGCGTGCTGTGGACACTTCTCTGCAGAGCGAGGTCTCCTCGATGGGCTGCTTGGCCCCCTGAGAGGGATGAGCCGTGGCTGTTCCTGGCTTGCCTGGGTGGGGTAAGGTTTGATATCCTCCCCATGGCTCTCAGCTGGATTTAGTTGCCTCATCTGCTGCTTTTCCCATAGATTCTCTCCAGTGCTTACAAGACTGTTGCTTCCTCCCTTTTGCAGCAGCAGAGTTGAGCTTCAGCTGTACTATTGAGGCTTTCTCAGGTGCTTGTGAATACTGAAGTTCTCAGTCTCCCTTTCCCATCAACACTTTCTTTTTCTTTGTCCCCTCCAAGCTGGCTGAACCGCACGAGCTCTCATCTCCTACATGGTTATTTGCTGCTTATTTTGCTGGATTTTGCACGACCCATTCGATGTGCTTTGCACAGGTCTGTGTGGAAAGGATTAATTCCATTTCCTTGTGATGTCGGCTTTATTTCAAATGCACCTGTTGGACCTCTCCTGGAATCTGGGGTGTGGTCCCTCCTCCCGTGCAGCAGTGACTGGGCAGCTGCCCATGGGTCCCTGGTTGGTCACTCCGTGGGTAGCCCTGCTCAGGGGTTTCTGTTGTGGTCACACTGAGGGTCAGGAGCTGTGAACTGACTGCTCTCACTGCTGTGCATGTGGAGCCTGAACAGCAAAAGCAGAGTGATTTAGTGTGTGGTGAGGAGAAAACCCGAAGGAAGAGAGAAATGAACACAGCCCCCATGTTTTTAAGAGCTGAGGTGGTTTAAGTGTTGTTTATACCTACCTAGGAGCCCGGTCTGTCCATCTGCCCTCAGCTGGGGCTGGGCTGAGAAGGGGCTGGATGGATGAGGAAGAGCAGCACAGATGATGCTCCTGGTGGGTAGAGTTCCTCTGGGAAAACCTGCCTGGCCTCGGGGCACCAGACTGCTAGTCCCAGCTATCTCCAGCCTCTGGCTTCTGGGTTATTTGTGCTGGAATGGCCTTGTCTGGTGTCTGTGGCTGCCCTGGGCTCTGCCCCTGCAGCCTTGGTCCCCTCTGACCTGTGCTTTGCTGCTCAGACTGAAGTGCCTCAGGGAGGTGGCTGCTGGTGTGCATCGGAGCAGGGCTGTGGAGCGGGGACGCCTGGAATGAGGGGTGATGGAGGGGAGCAGCCCAGGGAAGGATGTGAGTCTCAGCACTCAACCTGCTCCCGAGTTGTCTGATAAATGGTATCAAACATGTGGAAGATCTTTGCTCACTAAGACTTTATTCTGCTAGTAGGGGAGGGTTAATGTGAGAGCAGACATGAACGAGCTGCTCGGTGGAACTTCTGCTTAATCAAGAGGGTTTTGCTGGGATGTTTGTAGTGGGGGAGGGGGGGGGAATCACCAAGCCTGGTGAGAACAATTAAAGCAATTAGACCAATTAAAGCACAGTTAACTGAGCTGCCTTTTGAGGTGGTAGATGTTGCCTGTTGTGTTTTCCAGCAGGCTGAACTCATGTGCTTGATGACACCTGATCTCTCCCGCTTTCCTCCTCGTTTCAGGTTCTCCCCACATTCTCAGCGGACACTGCCATGGGCCCTCCCCAGCTCAGGATGCTGGTATAGCAGCAGCTGGCTGCCATCCAGAGGACCTGCGGTGGGACATCCCTTCCCACTGGGACATCCTCCCGCTCCCCTCTCTCGGCAGAAGCCATGGATGCCCACGTGGACCTGCTGACCGAGCTGCAGCTGCTGGACAAGGTGCCCACGCTGGAGAGGCTGCGGGCAGCCCAGAAACGGAGGGCTCAGCAGCTGAAGAAATGGGCCCAGTACGAGAAGGAGATGCAGCACAAGAAGAGGAAGCACGAAAAGAAGAGAAATGCTGTGAACAGAAAGAAAGTGTCTTTTGAAGCCAGCGTTGCCCTGCTGGAGGCTTCTCTGAGGAACGACGTGGAGGAAGGTACGGCACTTGTGCCTGGCGGGTTTTGTCTGGCTGCCTGTGAGCTCCGTGTGGTGTGAAGCCCTCTGTGGTGTGCAGAGGCATCTGTGCTGTCATCCACGGACTGCCCTTGGTGTGGTGTTGGGCTTTAAAGCGTTGCCACCTCTGATACAGCGCTGAGGTCCCCAAAGCCCCGTGTGACACCGGCGTTACCTCGGTTGGCATCAGGAGTGGGCGCGTGAGTGCCAGGATAGGGCAGGAGTTGTGACTGAGGTTTGGGTGAAGGAAGGCAGTTTTCGTCTCTTTCCTTCTCACACTTCCTACTTACAGGAGGTGTGAAACACTTCCTTGCCTTCTGGGTGTGCCTCTCGGTGGTTTTATAGAAGTCTGTCGCAGGGATTTACATGTCAGTGTAAATTTCTTCAGCTTCCCTGCTTGAGGGCATGGATTCAGAGCTACGTGGATGTATGAATTTTTTCCCAAAATGCTGGGAAGAGTGGCTTTGCTTAGCGCTTCCTGAAGAACAGAACTGCAAATCGTTCAGAAATTGGTTTAATTGCACTGTTTTGAAGTCGATGAAAGTGCTTTGCTTCTGCTACAAAATCTGAAGGGAGGAGGAAAAAATATGTCTAAAAGTCAATAACCATTAGCCTCAGCACAGCACGGGGGAAAACCTGTGAGCTCTGGGGAGCCAGAGAGTGCTTGTCTGCAGAGGAGTAAAAATACCTCTCTTGCAGGAGAGCTGCCTTTGGGGTTGGCGCTCTGCAAGGTAGCGAAATTGGTGTGATCTTCCTGATCCCTTGGCATCAGGAAGGATAAGAGGAGGATGCTTAGGAATCCTGGCCAGCTGAGCATCTCTGCTGGAGAATGTTGCTCTAGTTTCCAGCACCCTCTGCAAGAGGCAGCGTATCCTTGCCTGGTATGTGGGTGGAAGGCAAGGACCTCGTCTTGTCTCATGAAGAATCTCCCCAAAGTCACGTCCCTGTTTCTGAGCAGGCCTTTTGTGCACTGTAACTTGTCCCTGTGTGTGCGTTTTGCTCCTGTTTGGAAACGGAGCACGGACAGTGGTGACACTGCCTGGGCACCCTCACTGCATTTGCCAAGCCCTGCTGTGGCTCTGGCTCTGTGTGCGTTTGTGACCTCCCTGGGACAGCAGACCTGTGATAATGCCCTGGAACTGCAGGCTTTTATTTGTTCCTTCCTTGCTGTAGAGGTGGTTTTGTAGCTCTTTCCAGCTCTTTGCTCCAGTGATCCCGTGTTTCTCGCTCTGAGCTGCTGCGGTCTTCTCGGAGGGCTCCAACAGTGAAGCCAGCTGTGAAGCTGTGGCTGCTGGCATTGCCTGAGAGGACAGGTTTGTGACTTGTGTCACCTCTGCCTGTGCTGGCAGGCACTGGCAGGCTGTGGTTTGGGTTTCACACCCAGCTGTTCAGCTGCCAGTGACAGGTCACAGCGTTGGGACAGATGATGAGAGTTTCATCATCTTCCTCTTTGTGCGGCGCTGGTGCCTCTGCTCAGCACTGTGTTGGGGGGTGTGACGGCTCTGCAAGAGGCCCAACCTTGTAGTTTTGCTTTTAGCTCTTTCTGGTTTGGGATCTGGGCTGTTTGGAAGGAGGAAAGCTCCTTCACTGTGCTACAGATGCTTTCTCCTTTTGTGAGGGATGCTGGAGTGGTGAAGGTGTTTGTGCTCGGGGCCTGGTGAAGGCTGGCTGTGCTCCCTGGGCAGTGAGCAGGCAGGGCTGCCGAGTGTTCAGGCAGTGACAGCAGCGTTCTGGTGGCAGGCTCCTGTGGACAGTGGTCTTGCACCAATGTGGGCATGGATACTTCCTGCTGAAGCTGCAGAGTTGAACTTTCAGCTCCCAGCTTCACTCTTTTCCTCCTGTGAGGGAAAATCCATTGCTGCAGGTCTCTTCTGGCACCATAATCCTGTTGACCTCTTTCCATGGGCAAGCCCACATTGTAGGCTTGAAGCAGCAGCTGCTCTTTCCACTGTGATGCTGGTGATAAAACCCAAATGTTATAAAGCCACTTCACTGCTAACAGGAATTCAACCTCCCCACCCTCTGGAGAGGAAAAGGGACAATATTCCCAGGGCACAGGTGCTTCTCAAGTAGCTGGATTTTTCAGATGCCTCAAGTTTTTACAGTGAATTTGTTTTGTGCTCAATGAATTTAGGTCCTAAAAATAGTGTGTGGGCAGGTTGTGTGCCTGCTCTGCCCCCTCTGTGGTGTGGGACCAGTATAAAGGGAGGAGGGCACAGAGTCAAACCGAGGTGCCAAAACGGCAAAATTCCTTATCAAGGGAGTGAGGGAACTCGTGGGCTTTCGGAGGTCCCAGGTGATTATTTTGATATATGAATCATCTTTTGTTTCCATGTGGGATGTGGAGGGGGAGGTGAAATATAAATGATTAAGAAGTTGATAAGTCGGTGTGAGGAAGGTTGGAGCTGGGGGCGCAGCTGGCACGTGTCACCTCCGAGCTGCCTCTGGGCGGCTGTGCCATTTCCAGCCCTTGTGACTTTGCTGTTTATTTTTATCATGCTCACCCCTGAAGTGGGAGAGGGGATGGTGGTAGGTGCTGTGCAGTGAAATCAGGGAGGAGAAAGTGGAGTTGGGTACCGAGCTGGCTCTTTGTCCAGATGATGTCTGAGGCTGTGGTGTGTATGACCACCTCCTGAGGTGGTAGTCAAGCCCTGTAGGATGGAGCTGGTGGGTGCAGAACCCAGCCCTGGTCTTCAGGGGTCCTGAAGTCCTGGACATGCTGCTTTCACTGTCCTTTGCCTGCCTCTTGCCAAGGTGTAATTGAAAGAGCTACTGTGTGCCAGGTGACAAGTGAAAGGCAAGAGGAAATGGCCTCAAGTTGCACTCCAGGGTAGGTTTAGATTGGTTATTAGGAAAAATTTCTTCACCAAAAGTGTTGTCAAGCCCTGGCACAGGCTCTGCCCAGGGCAGTGGTTGAGTAACCATCCCTGGAGGGATTTCAAAGATGCATCGATGTGGCAGCTGGGGACACAGGTTAGTGAGGACTTGGCAGTGCTGGGAGAATTGTTGGACTTGATGATCCTGGGGGGGTTTCCAGCCTAAATGGTTCTGTGGTTCCGTGGTCTCAGTGTGGTGGCCAAGCAGGACTGAAGGCTCCTGGGGACCGAGAACCCCAGCGTGGGCAGGAGCTGCGACGGGGTGATGGCTCCTGTCTGCTTGTGCCTCGCATCTTCTGCAACAGATCTGTCAAAGCATCCTGGGTTTCACAAACAAGCTGCTATTAAAAGCTCCTTTGGGTCTCTGCTGACAGAACCGGGGTAGGGAGCACGCTGCAAACACGCTGGTGGCAGATGTGAGCGGACAGCCGCGCTGGGGACAGCGAGGTGATGGGCAGTGACCCCACCACTGCTGCAGGCTGATGCCTGGACCTTCAGTCTGGCAGGCTGAGATAGCTCCAGACAGCTCATGGGTGAGCTCTCAGGTGGGAAACCAGAGCACTCCCAGCTGCCAGGCGGGACCTGGTCCCCTCTCCTCCATGGGAATGCTGGGGAGGGGCATCATGCACCATCACCATTTTAAGTGGAAGTATGTCAAGTCCTCATCTGGCTCTAGGCTCAGTCCGAGCTGGTTTCAAAGGATGGTGCTAAAGGGAGGACCCTCAGCCCACACGGGGAGTGTGGTGCTGGATGCAGCCCTGGGGCTGCTCCGATGGCTGCGAAGGAGTTGCTTTATAATGCAATAAAGGAATGCTTTATGAG
The DNA here is from genome assembly GCA_013400235.1 of Oriolus oriolus. NCBI lineage: Eukaryota > Metazoa > Chordata > Aves > Passeriformes > Corvidae > Oriolus > Oriolus oriolus. The sequence continues at coordinate 521,909 of VXBT01012526.1, forward strand.
CTACTGTACTGATTGCAAAGGATTTGTGAGAAGATGAGAAATTGCTGAGGGCTGTGGCCCTTTGAGGCTGTTCTGCGAGGTGATGGACTGAAACTGTGGAGAGGAGGCTGGTCCTGCCATTCCCAGGGCAGCACCTCGTCCCCAAAAGCAGCCAGGGCTGTCGTGTCCAGGTCTTTCTACATCACTGAGCTTTTCTAAAAGCAGCCCCAGAGCATGGGGAGACGAGCTGGTGTTCTGTAAACTGAAAAAACAGATCCCAGAGGTGAGTAAAGTGGCTGCTTGTACAGACGTGTGGTATTTGCTGTCTGGAAGTCCCTTGGCACACCTGGGCTGTTCGCAGGGGCAGCTCCCGCTTGAATGACACAAACTGGAGGTGCTGGCATTGGCTGCAGGGTGAGCTGGGCTCCCTTCAAGGAGCCAGCAGAGAAGCAGAGACCCCAAGGACTGATTCACCTTCCAGCAGTGCCCGAGGTGCCCTGGTTTCTCCTGCTCTCGGATGAGAGCTGCCTCCCACAGGCACCGCCGCCCCCCCGGCGATGGCTGTGGGAAGCATCGCTGCAGAGTCCTTCAGCTCCCACCTCCTGGCACTTCATCCTGAAAGCAAAACTTTACCAGAGCCAGAGTGTTGCATAAAGCAGCGCTTCTGCAGGAGTTTAACCGTGCAGATCCTTACGGCTGGCGAGCCTGAAGGTGAAGGGAAGCTCGGGTTTGGTGACCTTGGAGTTGGCATTTGGCAAAACAGTTCCCAGTGACAGGGCAGAGGGCGTAAGCTTGGGGCTCACTGGGTCCTGTATGGGGAAGGTTTCCCTGGGGACAGAGCAACTTGTTCATATAAACACATTCCCTTTGTGCCACCCCTCAAATCTCCCATTCTGTGCCGTGATGCCGGATGTGGCTCCTCCACCCTTCCGGGAGCATCCCCAGGCAGCTCCGACCACGCTCCCTCTGCACCTCTCTGGAATAAACCCAACCTTGTCATTTGCAAAGGCACTTTTAAAAGAGGCCCTAATTAGTGTCTATAAATGGCTTTCTTTAACCTTTCCAAGCTGATGTGATCTGTTCCCTTGTTACTTCAAACCTTTTATGAGGTGCCTTAATTTTCCACCCACATTATTAATCTCCTGAAGCTTTTTTTTTCATGGGGTTCCTGTGTCCAGGTCTGTGAGTAAGTGCATTTATCTGTCTGAGAAGGTTTTCCCCCTGGGTTTTGTGCCCTTTGAAGGGCTCTGAAAAGGAAAGATCTCTTATCACCAATCTGAGTGTATATCTGGGTATTTGGGAATGGCTTGAGACAGAAATTAAAAGTTTCTTTTCAATAACAAAGGCATTTCTCAAGTTTTAAACTCTCTGGGTGTGGAAATGAGAGCTGTCCTCTTTAGGAAGCTGTGTGTGGGAGCCCTTGGCAAGGATGAATTTTGTTAATTTTGTTAATGGGGGTTGGTGTGTCTTCCAAAGGCAGATTCACGTATTTGGCCACATTTTAACTTGGCTTTTCCATGCAATTTGGATGTGATGCCAGTGCGGGGTGATTTGCATATGGCAGCTAACTAGAGGCGTCTGGGAGCGTGAGCAGTATTGAATCAGCAACTTTCTCTGTTGTCATAACAAGTAAATATTTTTTAAATTTTTTCCCCCTACTCTCTGAAGTTCAATCAAGTGGGGAAATTATATCCATGAGAGCTTCAAATGCTGACTTTTCTGTCTTGAAACTAATGCTGAAAGTCCACCTCAGGTTTTCCTGGGATGAGGCCCTCTCCCTCCCCAAATCTGGAGTCAACTTCAGCAATTCATTTGAAAATTTTTCTTTAAACAAAACAGTTTGATCAGAATCACTTTTTTTTTTTTCCTCAAAAGTTGGTCATTTCCACATCATTTCATTTTCTGGCTTTTACACGTGTGCTGCCTCCCACCATTTCTGATAGCACTGAAAATATTTCTGGTGCATTTTGTAATAGAATTACAGGGTAACGAATTCACATTGGGTTCAAACTTCTTGTACTGCCAGTAAGAATGGACTGTTGGGGTTTAAGGTGTTTTTAATCAAACAGGGATTGGCCAATGACTGTTGTCAAGATTTTGTTTTTTACTAGAGGTAGCTTAAATCACTTAATCGTCTTCCAGCATTTGGCTACAGTGTGTTTTGGAGGAGAAACTCGGTGTCTCCTTGGTTGCATGTGCACCTAAACACAAACTGGCCATTTCTTTGGCTTGTTGGTGTTGTCAGTGGTGTTAATGTGGCCGTGTGTGAGGAGTATTCCTGCCTCCAGAGGAGATCTGGACAGTGGGGAGGAGAGGCTGGAACTCCTCAGGCCATGCCTGCAAGGTGCAGTAGGTAGGATATGTAAGGTCACCATCTGCTCTCAAACCCTGCCCGGCCAAATCACGGCAGGGAGGGCTCAGGATGCAGCAGCCGCCTTCGCCGGCAACGTCAGACTTTTGTGAGCCCGAGGCAGATTATCAATGGGACCTTGATTCAGCCAGGTGCCTGGAGATGTCCCTGCCTACAGGTGCTAAATCAGTGGCATTTAACCTTTCCCTTCCCTGTGCTGGCTGCTCTGCTTCCTGTGACGTGGAGGCAGCCTTGCATGCCTGCTCGTTTCCTGGTGGCTCCTCCAAATGTCGAAGCCAGCACTTCCCAGTCTGAGCCTGGAATCACTTGCTGATATGCCAGTGGCTCTTTCTAGCCTGTGATTTCCCAGCTGGGTTGTCCTTGAGTTTTCTCTTGAGGGGACCACTGCCTGCCACGTGCCCGAGGGGGCCCAAGGCATGGCCGTGGGTGGGATGGAGCGCTGGGAGCAGCGCGCCCGGCCGCCTGCTCAGTGGGATAACGCCTGGAAGGGCTGACCCTGCAGCCCAGCCAGATTCTTGCTCTGGAGGGTGGGACACGGGGTTTTTTTTCTTGCAGGCAGAGTGTTTTTTGCCTGCCTGGCTGCCTTCCAGGTGTGTGCTGTTTCCTGAGCTCCGTTCACGGTGTGTTTTGTCCCGCTCCAACAGCGAGCAATCGGAGAGCGTAAACAGCAGCTCCGTCAGGGACCTCCGGTGCCTCCTGCGTAATAAGCAGCACGACCCAGAGTGAAATTTCGTCTGCTTTCTCTCCTTGGCTGTGAGCTCTGAGAGCCAAGGCTCTGTCCTGCTGTGGGGCTGTGTTGCAGGGTCTAATCCAGGGATGTAGGACGTGAGCCTGACTGCTGCCGAGAGCTCGCTGCCTTTTTGCAGCATCATTCTGTTTTCAAGTGTATTTTGTAAAACACCCCCCTGCGAAACAACCTACAACCAAAACCACAGGTCTGCAGCCATGTATATGATTGTTCTTTGCAAATTTATGTTGGTGGGGAAGTGAATGCTTTTGGGGGTGAATCCTTCTTGCAGGGTGAAACCTGATGTTGCTGCTTTACCCCTGGTACAGTTGAAAATGCATTTCTAACCAGGAAGAACTTGCCTGTAAGCTGTGGTTGCAGGCTCTGCTTTCTGCGCCTTTCTCCTGGTCAAGGAGAACTTGAAAAGTGGATTAAATCTATTTTTTTTTTCCAGATTTAAATTCCTGCCTTTCTGGAGTGAGGCCAGCTCAGCTCGGCTGGTGTAGATTTCTCTCTCCTAGAATCATGGAAAATAGAGGTTGAGAGGGCCTCAGGAGGTCATGTAATCCACCTCCTGCCCCAAGGCAGGATCAACTGTATCTAAAATGCTTGCTAATGAGGGTGGAGTTAGGTATCTTAGTGTATTTATAGGCATCTCCACAACACCAGAGTGCATCTACCTGTGCAAGTGGCCCTGCTTCTCATTCAGTTGTACATAGTTTTCCTACTTGCTTGTATTTATCCTCCTTTTTTTTTTTGGCTTTGCATCTCATCCTTACGCTTATTGACTGGGAGTTTTCCTACTTCCATGAAGAATGCTGTAATTCTTTCTTTAAGAGCAGTTGCTATGGCAGCTGGTTCAGGCAGTGCCTTATAGCCTAGCGCAGAGCTGCTCCTACAGACACTTCCACTGCTTGTTTTTTCCTCTGGAGCCTGGCCAGATCTTTGGGAAACGTTATCATTCTCTGCAAATGTCCTGAGAAAAAAGAAAATTTAAAAAAATTCAGATGCTGGTATATAAAAATATCCCCTAAGCCCTTCCCACCCTCTAACCCAGCACTAAAGGATGCTAAATAGGCCAGGAAGCCAACTGTTTAATTCTGGCTGCTGGTGCATTTGTAATCAAGAGCCAAGATGCAATCAAGCACCTTGCACTCCCTTTTAATTCGGGGAACAAGAGCCCATGTGCAGCTCCTAGCAAGCGGATGCAGTTTCCACTGAGGTCCCTGCAATTTGCCACTTCTTCTTGTTGGATGTGGCCTCTGGATTCCCTGGATAGCGTGAGGTAGGCTGGCTGCAAATGCCTCTCATGTAGGAAATGGGCTTTAGTTACTCTAGGGTGTTTCTCCTGCTTTGAATACGTTTTGATAACAGTTTGCAGCATTTCTCAGTTTGGCCAAGGTTTTCAAGCTAGGCCTTAATTCACATTTACCTGGTGGTATTTTCTGTTGTGCTGGGCTGTGCTTTCAGAGTGGCAAAAACGCAGTCCCTGCCTTGAGTGTAAGAGCATCAAGCTCTGAAATGCAGTGGGAAACTTCCAAAGTCTCATTTAGCTCTGTCTGCCTTTACCTGGGCTGATGAGAAATCCCATTAGATAAAAAACACCACAGTCCTCCTCCCTAATAAAACCCCGAGCAGCCCCCCCACCAAACAACACTCACATTCTTTTGTCCTAAAGGCTACTGCTATAGAGTTCACCTCTAAAAAAGGGAGACTAGAGCAGGAATTAACCTCAAAGTCACTGTCACACCGTTCTCCTTGCTTGCACCAGCCCTGTTTTAGCCTATTTGGCAGCTGATGGTTTCCATGGCAGAGTTACCTGCACATGGCTTCTGTTTTGTCCTGTGTTACACCCGCATCTGTCTGGACACAGCCACATTTTGAGTGGGTGGCACCTTCAAAGTATTTCCATTTGGATCAGCAGGGGTTAGAGGTGAGGTGCTGATACTTCCATGGTTCTGGTTGCAGTGATAAGGACTGAGACACCATGGCTTGGTGTATTCATGGTGTTTTAAATTATCTCACCTGAAGGGTTCTCTGTGTCAAACCCATCCTTTCCAATAACAGCAAATTTTTTCCCTGTTCAAGAATGTGGAATGAAAAGTGTGAAGTCCTTGCACGGGGACGGAGCAGCTCTGCTGCACCAAGGTTTCACTGCTGCAGGATGTTTGTGGTTTGCCCAATGACTTGGGACAAGGAAATCCATCCCAGCTCTCGGCCTCTTGGGGCTGCAAAGGCGCAGTGACCCTGTGGTGAAGGACAGCCCTTTCACTCGTGTTAGGGACGTGGAGAGAGCTTCCTGTGTCTGTCTGCCAACACTGGCTTCAGATCCTGTGTGCCGTCAGAGAAGACAGGTGAGATCTGACCTGGGTGCTGTGATGAACTCTCTGGAGAGCCTGTCAGCTCCACAGAGACCAGGACCTTGCTTAGAAACCTGGGGCTGGACAGCACACAGTGCTCCCACGGAGAGCGAGTTTCAACCTACTTAGAGCTCAGACTCGTCCTGTGCCTCTCAAACTTTTCAGACCTGGTTTATTTTATCATTTCAGATCCTGTCAGTTTGTCTTTAATTAGCAAGGCTGGAGCAGGGCTCCACAGGAGCTTAAATGGGCCTCTTCTTTTAATTAAAATTTTGGTGTAACAGCCTGAAATAGCAGGCGTTAGAAAGAGCCAGGGCTCCAGCGAAGGAGGACAGTCCCTGTGGATCTGCAGTGACATCCTCCTGCCTGTCCAGGCAGTTATCACAGGAGTTTCTTGCCCCCTAAAGCTGATGCTGTCACAACAGTGATGCACGTCCTGAATGTGATATGAAGTTCCAGTCTAGGCTGTAGCCAGCCAGCTTCCAACCTGCTGCTGGATGCTGTGCCAAAACCACAGCATGTCTGGTTTGGTAGGTGGCTGTGGGTCATGGAGAGGTGCTTTGCTTTTATTAGAAGGGCAAATGAGTTTAAAATTTCATCTGAAAGGGCACCTAAGCAGGATTCCTTGTGCTTTCACAGGAAATTTATTTCTTATGACTTCAATCATGCAGTTGTGAAATAGCTATGCAAAAGCTGCTGCTCTGTCCCCTGACCCGAATTACTCTCATGTGTGGCAATTTTCTACCACTCTTTAGAGCCAGGAAAGCTGTCATCTGAGTGCAGGTCAGCACTGGATCTGTAGCATGAATTCAAGCCCTCGGTCATCACTGCATTGTATCAATCAGTGCTCCAGGATTTGCCACGTGTTCAGCACTGGGAATGTTTGCAGCGCTGATCTGTCAGTCACCCTCCGGGGAACAAGCGAACAGGAAATATTTCTTGCTTTGCTTACATCCAGAGACTTGTCTTGCAGCTCAAGTTTTTTCTCCTGTGTGAGGTGGGATTGACAGCTTGGATTGCAGGTAGAGGTGGAAGGAGCTGTGCCCAGAGCAGGGTGGGGGTGATGAGCCAGAGGTGTGTCCATCTGGCTGTGCTTGATCCTCGTGTGGTTCTCATGGGGTTCAAACCTTCCACACACACGTTGCTCGTTCAGCTGTCCCGGACCAAGCTCTGATAGGAGCACCTTCAGCTACCTGGGGACATCCTGTGGATCTCTGAGCGTTTTGGAACAGATCTCTAAAGATATTTGGGTATTTTGACTTTATTGCAGTTAGTTTGGTTTGGTCACTTAATGCACTGTGCTCCATAGGGCACAGAGTCCACGTAAAGAACACTCAGCTCCTTCCTGCTGGATGGTGCTGTACAGACCACCCCAATAATCACTGCCCTGTCGTATGAAAATATACTGATATGGCATTTTGACTGCCTCAGGGGTCGCCCTGATCAGAGCTAGGAGTTCCCAGCAGCAGTGGAAGTACCTTGTGTGTGTCATGGGGAGGAGTGGTTCCCTGGGACAGCCCATTCCCAGTTTTGGAAGCTGACCCCAGTGCTGTGGGCTCTCCACCCTCCTCCTTCCCTTCCTGCAGGAAGGGCCTGTGGGTTTTCCAGCCGTGGAACAGGAAAGAAGTGGGGATCCTGTTTACCTACCCACTCGGCTGCTCACATCTGTTTAAAACTCCTCCTTGTCCCACGCTGCTCGTGGCTGTGGCACCTCGTTTGTCAGCTGTGCCGTCTCTGCTGCAGCCTCTGCACAGAGCTCCTCGTGGAGCATCGTGCATGGGGGTCCTGAGGTGCCACAGCTGGAGAGGCTCTCAAAACCCAGCAGGCTGAGTCGTGGGGCTGAGAGCCCAGCACTGATTCCTGTGTGACTGGGACAAATAACAGCTTGGTCACCCAGAGACCACGGGGTCTTGGGGCAGGAGGGCATGAGAAGGGTGTTTATTGGCACTGCAGTGGGCAAAGCTGGTTTTGCTCTGTCCCAAACCAGCTTCTCTGTTAGATCCTAATAACATCCAGTGCAATATCAGCTCCTTGGGAGGTGTCAGGTGCTGTCTGACTCGTGTAGGACTGTGGAGGTTTGGTGGGACTCAGGCAAAGCCTCGGCTGTGTTTATTATCTGTCACTGAAGTATGAGAGGACATTGGGCTGTTTCGTTACGGGCATCCCTTTGCTCTTGTTGGGATGTCTGAATTCTCCACACCTGGTGTGGAAGCCAGGAGGATGAGGCATGGAGCTGTGAGTGGAGAGGGTTTGCTGGTGGAAATGCTTATGGGGTAGGTGAAGGGGGGGCTGGAGGTCTCCCTGTCAGAGCAGGGTGTACACGCTGCAGGAGCAGGGGGAGCAGTGCAGCCTGCCCTGGCTCTGGGACAGCCTCCTCAGAGACAAAAACCTCTTTAGATTTGGCACAATTTGTGGTGTAGAGACTGATGGTGTAAAATGCTGCCTCGGGGGCATAGGTGTTTAACCTGAACAGAAGTGTCGGCCTGGGAGTGTATTTGCTTTGGAAAAAAGCTGTGTACCTGTGCTCACGCATCCCCTGGGACACGCACAGCTCTGGAAAGCAGCAGGGCTGCCGAGAGCATGCGGGGACGCAGCCAGGGTGGCCTTCTCTGAGACTGCTGGTGGCAGGCAGCTTTTGTGCTGTCGTTATCTCTGGGCAGCGAGTCGTTCCCGTGGGGTTTGGGGATGGCAGGGGCGGCTTCACGGAGCTTTTTACCCTGGCACCCCGGGTGGGTGTTGCTGCAGAGGGGCCCTGGGGCTCAGGAGGAGGCTGGTGGTGGCACAGGGTGCTGGGGTGGTGGCTGATGAGGAGCCCGGGCACCCAGCAAGGCTGCACTCAGCTGAAGTGAGCCCCTGGCAGCAGCAGAGGCAGCTCTGATAGCAGCGGGCTCACCTCAGGCAGCAGAGGGTTTGCTGGAGGAGGTGGTGGCTGGTTCAAGGACCACGATCTGTGTCAGGCTTTCCTTGGGAAGGCAGGCACGGCGCTCCCGGGGCGGGTGTGCCCTGCCTATGTCAGGGGCCAGCAGCCACCCTGGCTGCACCCTCAGAGCAGGGTGCTCAGGCACCTGTGCATGGCCACAGCCAGTGCTGGCACCAAACCTGGCGCTGTCTGAACTGGGCTGAGCAGGAAGCCGGGCTCTGGCAGTGCATCCCTGACCTGCTGTAACCAGGACAAGGTGCCCCGAGCAGGGAGAATGGCACTGCCAGCAGGCAATGACTAACACTTACTCTAATTAAACTGGGGAGGCTTTTTTTATGGCCTATTTTAATTTTTTTTTTTTTTTGGGCAGTTGCTTAACTGGGAAAGTACTGGGGAAGAGCAGCTGTCCTTGTTTGAAAGGATCTACCCTTAGCCCATGAATCTGGGCCAGATCTACCGGTACATGCTGGTGCTTTGTGCAGCCCTGGAAAGGAAAACAGGCATAAATATCACTTTATAGCTGTTCTGCTTTGCTCCATGAATCTGGATCAGTGTCTCTCTCCCTCCTAATCGGGTTAGTTTTCTTTTGATCTACCTCTGTTAAGGAAATCTAAACTGATTTAGCTATTCCCATCCATTTTCCATTTGCCTGATGGCTCTTTCCACAAGGCTGTCTCAGCTCTACCCTAATTACTGTTGAGTTGTCTGATGCTGTAGCAGGTGACACTCTGCTGTAGAACTTTGTAAGTCTTAACCAATATTCACTGGGAATTTTTTTTTGGCAGATGTTTTGTTTCATTTTTGGACAGATTAGTTTTAAATTGGCAAATGCACTAGGCTTAAGGAGAAGACAATTGCTACTAGCTGCCAAAAAGAAAACACTAATTATCAATCATGTTTTATTGAGCCTCTGTTGAACTGATTTGCTGTAGAAAACATAATTTTCTTGTACTCTAGCTTCAGGACATCTGATTTTTGAGAGTTCTGCTCTCTTGATAGCGGTGATGTATGAGACAGCATTGAAGAGAGGAAAAAATTAGCTCAGGATGAAAATCTGTGACATCTTGGAATTTTAATCTCCCGCTTTTAGGAACATAAAACCATTTTCTGTGCTGATGTGCCATAAAATCATTGCAGACGCACCTTCCTTGTCACCTCTGCACGAAGAGCCTGTCCCTGCCCGTGATTTACAGCGCTCCCAGCCGCAGCAGAGGTCGGCAAATGCCGTGGCTTGTTTGTTTGCTCTCAGCAGGTCCCAGTTTTCAATCCTGTGAGACAAGATAAGAATAGTTGGGGGAAATCTCAGCGTTCCTGCCTTGCTGTGGGGCTTGGCTGCGCTTCCTGTGGCTCGGAGCAGCAGCAGAGCACTGACTGCCTCTGGAATCACCCACGTCTCGCGAAGCTGCTGGTACAGTCATTAAGTAGATCAGGTGTTCAGTGAGTTATTGTCCGCTGTGGTTACGTGTGATGGCTAAAATCTCTCTCCCTGCACTCCTGGTGTCTGTAACACACTCAAACTGCCCACTGGGAAAGGCAGGTGGAGGTGAAGGAGCATCTTCCCAGCTGGCTCATGTAGCCCATTCCCGACTGCAGACTGGGTTGGTTTTTCTCTTGGGGTAAGTCCAGCTGGGCAGTTTTTATCCAGCTGTTTTTCTTGTGAGAGGGAAGTGTCATCCCTGAGGGGAGGTGCTGTACCCTGTGTGGCACGGACATGTGGGAGCTGGGCCCAGGAGTGGGGCCAAGAAGGACTGGTCAGTGGGTCAGCGTAGCCTGGCCCCTGTCCATCGCTGCTGGTTCTTAGTGCTGGGAATGTGCTTCATCAACTGCAATCTTCTCCTTATTTCCAGCAAGACTATAGGAAAGGAAGGCATTTCCAGCCAAGGAGCTGGGAAACCTTGCCGTTCAAATCCAGTCCACTGTCTGAAGAAACTCCTTGATTTACATACTTTGTGTGGGGGGAGGAGGGATCAGATGGTTGCAAAGCATCTCAAAACTGCTGACAGTGTAAGGACCTCCTTACGAGAGCTGCTGTTCCTTTCACAGTGCTTTGAAGAACCTCCTTTTAATGCCTTTTGGAATTTCACTGCAGAACAGAAACCCAAGGGAAGGTTTGTGCATCTTGCTGAGCTGCTCTGGGGCTCCGAATTCCCGTCCGACCAGGGCTGTCCTGGCCGGTGCTGGGGTGGAGGAGGAGATGGCTTTGCCTTGCCTCTTGTCCCCTTCCCAGGGTGACTCTGCAGTTCCCAGCTGCTGTGATTTGCCTGCGTGTGCTGAGCTTTCATCTCTGCTTTTATGGGTGCGTTATTTGTTAGACTCTCTGGTGCAATATGTTCTTTTTCTTAATGTCTTTGATGCTGCTGTGCATCACAGGCGCAAAACACCTCGAACCCATCTGGGCTGTTGGGTCTGTGTAGAGAAAGAGCCCTCCTGAGGAACTGGGGTTGCACTGGTGAGTGAGGCTCCAGCAGCAGAGAGGTTAATGCTGTCTGTCCCAAAACCTGTCTGTGTTACCTGGTTGTCACCTCGGTCCTTTGAGCTGTTCTGTCCCCAGAGCAGGTAGGGGGCTGTTTGCTCCGTGAGGGGTGTGTGTGGGGGGAATGGTCCCTCACTCCAGTGCTGCTGGTGCCCTGCTGGGTGGGAGAGGCAGCAGCAGCTGTTCCTTTGTGTGTCCTTCAGCCCAGAAGTGGGTGGTGATGTGTGGAGAGCTTGGCCACCAAAACACGGCCATCCCTGTGGTGGCGCAGAGGATGCAATTTATGCAACCAGGGCCCATTTTAACTCGCTTTTTGCTGGTGGTCCCCTTCCTCCCAGCTATGCTGGATGGAGGAGAGGTAACGGTCCTGTCAGGATGTGGAGCCAAGCTGGGGTTACAGCTGTGGGAGGAGGCAGCAGCCAGGGCAGAGGACGTGTGCAGCCTTCATGTGCTCACTTCTCAAAGGGGGACAACTAGAATTTGGTTCAGGGTTTGTAGGTCAGGTTTCCATTATACAACTGTACTGGTTGCAGCTGCTTGTGTGAGAGCCAGGCCTTGCTGGATGCTCCTGGTGGGGTGGGCTCCTTTCCCTGGGCATGATTCTTGATGAACAGATGAACAGAAAGAAGTGGGGTTTCTCTGTTGTTGCACTAATTGGGTGCTGATGGAGGGGTGGAGTGGGATTGCCTCAGCCTGTGAAATGTGGGAAACATCTCGAAAGCGTTTTTTTACAAAGAGCTGTCTGGAAAACGAATAATTTTCTTTAAGCCTGTGCTTTTCCCAGACAAAGGTGAACCAAAAACAGCTGGGGAGGGATCCTGTGCTTGATCCCAGATCTAGCAGTGAAGATCAGATCTCCTGCACCTCCCAAAACAGACACAAGTGCTCTTGGCACAAGTCACGCTGGACATATGGGTCTCTGCCCTGTCTTCAGGGCCTTTATAACCTATATAAATAGGTTATACCTCTGGTTTAGTGAGGGAGGGTACAACCCTCCCACTTCATTTCACTGGAGATGAAATGGTCCACGATGTCTCCAGGAACCAGAGCACTTGGATTCCTGTCCTTGTGATGGTCTGTAAGGGCCCTGTCAGCTTGGCTAGCCAGCCCCACTCCTGTTAAGGAAGGGCTTGCTCTCAAGAAGGTGTTTAGTTGATGCTCCAGGCCTCTTCTGCTGGGTTTTGGTCGGCAGAAAACCAGCGGAAGCTGCCAGAGCTGCTCAGTTGTACACAGTGCTGGAGGCCCTGAGTTTTAGGGTTAGGAGCAGGAGGAGGCAGGGGAGTGCTGGGCCCAGCCCAAGCGATGGCACAGGGCTGCACATCTGCCCGTTCCCGTGCGTGCCCAGCCAGCTCCGGGTCCCCTTTGCTGTCGCTGGGATGCACCTCTGCAGCCTGTAATTAGTGCTGGCAGCAGAGTGGTGTAAGCAGCCACTGCAGCATCAATTACTTTGATGAACTTACCAAGGTGGGTTGAGCTACTGAAGAGTTTTGCTGTTCTTGTAAATGTTCGAGTAAGAATATTAGACTGCAGAATCGGTGGGAGATGGCGCAAAGCTGGAGCCTGGCTTTCCTCTTGCCTTAACATTCAAAATCGGGGTGATTTTAGTTAATTTGATCATGGAGTCTGTTCTCCTCAAGCAGCATGGCAGGACAGAGGCTCTCTCCCCCTTTACTCCCCAGTGTAAGTGGTGCAGTGAGTAGAGGGCAATCTGCCATTAACCAGGAGATGGATGTCACTGTTCGTGCTCTGTGACAGCTCCAAGGTGGTCCATGGCGCTCAGGCTCTTGTGGTGTTAAATATGTAATGAAAAACTCCCTAAAGAGAGAGATCTGCTGGTGAGGGAGCTCTCAGAAGCAAACAGGATGGGATAAAATGGCTCATTAACAACACTGGGTTTACTACAGAAATAAGCAGAGTTGTCCCCGCTGCTGGGAGGAGAACGGTCCTGCTGTTGCTAGTGGCAAAACTTAATGGGGAATTTGAATGGCTGTTAATTATTTTGCAAACTGCCTTTTTATCGGGAAATGTGATATAGTTTGGCAAACTGAAGCTGTTCTCCACTGGTGCAGAAAGGAAAACCAGAACTCCTCTGAGCTGCCTCTTGCTGCAGAGGCTGGGAGAGGCATTTCACTTGCAATTCTGACGTGGAGACTTGGTCTTTCATCCCAGGATAAGAGTCCTCTCGCAGGGATGAAGGGAGAGAAGTCAACAGATGGTTGGACTTGATGATCTTAAAAGTCTTTTCCAACCTTAGCAATTCTATGATTCTAAGTGGGATATATTGTGCTCTCTCTGCTCCCTGCTGTTGCCTGTAACTCCTTGTTCCCAGCATCAAGGAGCTGTGGGTTCAATGTTCAGAGATGCTGCTCTGATAAGTGGGGTGCTTTGAACCTGTGTAAGAGCTGCAGGAGTGACGTATTTTTTAATTTGGTGGTTTGAACTCTGTATGTTGTTAATATATATAATAATAATACAGTGATATGACACATAATATATGTATAATTATAATAATAGTAAGCTCAGTGTGTAAACACAAAGCAATGAATTAAAAAGAAATAAATCAGTGCATGCACAGAGACTGAAGTGCTCATCTCACATCAGTGGCCTGGCCTGAAGCACTAAGGCAGCAAAGCACTTTCTGGAGGAGACTTTCAGCTCTTTTCCTCTTTATGTTAAGTAAAAGGCTCCCAGACTGCCCTTGAAGGCTGGCAGACTCCTGGGCTCAGAGCTCCAGTCTGAGCTGCTGGAGGTTTGGACCCCAGACCTCCCCTTCCTCGAGGGAGCATCCTTGTTGCCCTGCCACGAAATGGAGAGGTTTTCTCTCTCTGCCCATCACTAATCTGAAGGGGTTTGCTGGGTTCAGGCTGTATTGTGCAGATGAAAGATTGAAGCTGATGGAGATGGCTTTTGAAAGTGAGGTGAAAAAGGAAAGTGCTGCCAACCCTGCGCTCAGTTCCTTTCTTTTCTGCATCAAAGTGCCGGAAGCTCAGCAGAGCTGAGCTGCAAAAGCTGTCCTGAGTTCGCATGAGGCTGCACTTTGGTGTCTGTGCACAGGGCAGGGATGGGTGAAGACAGCCAGCTGGGCTTTTTTTTGCCTTTCTAAAGTCGAAATAACCTGTCAAGCTCTCGAGCTGCCTCCCGTGGGCCTCCCAGCAGTCACAGAGCTGTATTGCATCACCCGGCCTGGGAACGCTCATCTTCTACTTCTTGCGGTGGTGGCAAGCAGAAATCACGTGGAGCTTGTGGCAGAAGTTGTTTGAGGGAGTTTTCAACTTTGTGTAATGGAACAGGTGAGATGATTATTAAAACAAGGTGATCTCTGTGCACAGCACTCACAGGTTATAGACCAAGCCAGGCTGTATCACTGTGTGCCTTCTTGTTTGAAGGCCTTTTTGCAGTGTCTGTCTCATTTGTTATAAGCATTACTGTAGCTGTGAAAAACCTGCATTTCTGCCAAGCTCAGGTGCTGACTTTTGATTCCACTCTTAAATGTTTGAACTGGTTGCCGTGCAGTGCTGAATGCCTCTGGGTGATGACGTTCACAGATAAACTCTCTTGACTTCTCTGACAAGAGTTTGTTGGTAACCAAGGGACACTGGGGACTTTGGGGATTGCTTTGGGGTTGGAGGTGTTTGACCTGGAGAGCAAATTTGAATGCACTGCTTTGTTAATCTGAAGAATAAATTGTGGGCTGTGTGATTTGTCTGTGAGACAGGTGCTGAAATGAAGGTTGAAAGAGCAGTGGTTGGAAAGTCTGGGGGAATAGTGAGATTGGATCAGCCCTTAAAAATTGCAAACTTCTGGGACTTGGGCATGTGAGAGGAGGGACAAAAAAGACCTGTTAGCACTGAGGCTTCAGCTGCTTTGTCCAATTGCTCTTGGCTGAACAGCAGAAAGGATGGGGGAGAGTAGAGTTTTCTTGTGCTTAAAGGGCAGAGCTGGGACCTGGGACTCAAGGGCGGTGTCACAGCTGTGCTGTGGACTGTCACTGTGACCTTGGCAAAGAAAGGTCCCTGGGCCTCCAGAGCCTTGGTCTGACTCGGGCTGAGATGTCACAGCTGTGAAATGAGGCAAAAACTGATGGTAAAACCCCAGGAGACAGCCTGGAGCTCACTCCACTAATGGCAGCTGCACCTTGGGAGATCTCTGGGTGGAAGGTGCTGCTGAAATCCGAATCTCTGAATTGTGTAAAATTTGCTGCTGAACAATTACAGGTTGCAAAAACAAAAGGGTTGCTAAGGACTGCCAGTGCTTCTCTGGTAAATTTCAGGTTGCTCCTAAACTTGCGTGGAAGTTTTTGCTGTAATGTTTGTTTCTTAAAATGAAGCCATGTTCTGTCTTTATCTGATATTAAAAAAGGGGGCAGGGGGGATGATTTTCTGCTTTTATGGACATTTCCCTTCCTGCACTACGCGGCAGCACAGCATTTCCAGTCACAAACAGCGCTGAGGAGCGGAGGGTGAGGTTTTAGCAGGTTACTCTTTAACTGCTGGCACCTCCCTTGTGGTCTCCCACGTGGGTGATGGTGTGAGACACATCTGGGCTGGCAGCAGCTCCCGCTGTGGCTCTGTCACACCGAGCTGGGCGCGTGTCCTGGCACACCGCGCTCTGCCCTCGCTGGCCATCGCACCGTGGCCTCGTGGCACCCTGGGTCAGGAATGCAGCCACCCGTGGGAGCAGACCTGAGGGCGTGACATGGATCTGTAGCTCTTAAAGATCTTCATCCCCAGTGTACTCATCCTAAACTAAAAAGAGGCAAAGTTGGAAGGAGGGCAAAACAAACCAAGCAGTGTTGACTGAGGTCAGGGTGGAGAAGGCACTGAAACAGCCAGAGCAGGTGGAGAAAGGAGACCAGGAGTCTCTAAAGCCCAGGGTGGGGTTAGAGAGGCACAACACAGAACAGGAGTCTCTGAAGTGGGCCAGAGGAGGAAAGCCCAGTCTGCCACGAGCTCCTGGGATGTGGTCAGCAGGCTGTCACTGCGGGGAATCGTTCGGTATTAACTCAGGGCAGCTTGAAAAGCAGATCTGTATTTCCCCACCCTCCACCACAACCTCTCTTCCATTACTCTAAGTAGAAAGTTTTCTGTTTTATAATTGAGACTTAAAAACGTTCATGTGGCTCAGATCACTGTACAGCTGCTCAGCTGGGGCCATAGGATGCCTGAAATAAGAGCTGGGGCAGAGGCTGTTGGCTCTGGAACCTAAGAGCACTTTCAAATGGCAGTAGGAACTATTTCCTGCTGCACAGAGCACATCAGAGTATCCTCTTGCAAATCCTGACACTCTGGCTCTGCGTGGAGGTTGGAGGCAGCCTTTGCAATTCTGCTCCTCTGATCACCTGTTGTGTTATTGTGTTAATGTAGCTGGGGAAGCTCTTCATGGACTCAGACAGCTGCAGAAGTTTCCCTCCTGACACCATTGCTCCCTTTTATCTAAACACTTCTCAGGCTGTCATTTCTATTAAAGCCAATTAATTTTTATGATGCGTTTCCTTTTTGGTACCATGAAAGACTTAATTTCGAATAAGCTCAGTGCAGACAGGTGCTGGCTGCTCCATGTCTCAGTAGATGGATTTTGGTCCGACACATCAAAGGTTGTTTCTGAACACGTGTATAAGTGAGAAAGTGAGATCCTCTGTGCTGCTCAGATAAAAGGCACACGTTGTGTTGATGTTGTGGTGTCTGAATGGATTTGCATGTGTTGTCATGACTTCCAAGAAGTGCTTTTTGTAGGAAGAAAGCTGAAAGCGGCCAGAGCCGTAGGAGAACAGGAGGTCCTGGTTGAGATACTGACTCTGTAGGTGCCCTTTGTCTCGCTCTGCCTGGGAACAGCAATGAGATGTGTTGCTCACCTGCTTGGGCCCACCAAACCCAGAATTTCAGGTGTGAACTCAGGAGGTGTGGGATGCAGGTGCCCCTAGACCTGCTGTGGCTGTCCATCATCCCTCCCTTTGTGTTGTTGTTCCCTGCTCAGGCCACTGACTCGTGTGGCTTCCACCGCAGCGGGACCGTTCCCTCTGTGAACCATCACACCCTGCAAGCCAGCACTGCTCTGCTGCTTGCCAAGCTCCTGAGTCATCCTTGGGAAACTTGGCCTTGGGTTGCCTGGTCCATGCCTCCCGGAGTCTGAGTTAATATATTTTTTTTAGTGCTCTTTAAATCAGGACCATTCAAATAACTGCTCCAAAATGCCTCGTAAAGAGAGAAGAGGCTCTCTGGCAGCCCAGGTGTTTCTGTCACAGGGATGTTGGGGAATCTGCTTTCCTGGCTCCCTGCCCACAGCAATCCTGCTGAAGGCAGCTGAGCCCAAAGGTTATATAAAACACTCATCCCTTTCAAATCCCATCATCTGTTTAAAAACCATCCCGAAATGATTTATTTATTCTTCCAATACCAGATGACAAATGGGAAACCGGGGAAGTAATCTTTGACTTTAATTTTGCTTTATGTATTTAACATTTCCAGTGTGGACCAATTTCACTGTTAGTCTGACAGGAGAAGAGGATCAGGATACTTTTGAACATGACACTACATCCTTAGAAAGGCGTGTCAGATGGCAGCATCCTCTAATTTTTATTTTCCCAATTGAAATTAATTTGGCTTTGTTTCTGCTGCACCCTTTGAGCACTGTGGCTGCAGATGGGTGACTTGCACACTTCCTTATCCCAGTAATCCCAGGTGGATGGCAGCCACCAAGGAAAGATGCTTTATCATCACTAGCACTAAGTGGATTATCAGAGCTTGAAGTCCTGCACGCAGAACAAGAAAAATGTGGGATGCAGGAGGGTGTGGGGGCCAGGCTGTGGCCCATCCACTGGAGAAGCAGCTGTAGGAGGTTGTCCCTTTGTAGCATTCCTCTTGTTGCTCTGGTGCTGCAGTGATGGATAAGAGTCAAAGCATAAAGCAAAAATGGATTGAAATATGCACAAACATGGGCAGAAAGAATCAGACCCTGTGTATTAAATAAATGACTTGCTGTCAGAATAGGACTTGTATGAGCCCAGCCCTGCAGGAGGAGCCTGCTGTGAAAAACAGGTTCCTCGGGGCTCAGGAGGGCTGTGCCCTCTTAAGTAAGAAGCATCAAAGGCAGAAACAGATTTTCCTTGAGGGAAGCAGCACCTGGACTGAGTGTAGCTGCTTGCAGTGTCCCTGCCCGTGTGAGTGTGGCACGAAGCAGATGGGGCTCTGCTGGCCTCTCTCCAGACTTCCCAGATTCTGTGGATATATTAGAAGCAATGTGTGTGCCCGGCTGTAAACTGGGTGGGAAGTGTTTAACAGGCTTTGAACCTTCCCGAGAAAGCTCAGGGATCAATCAGGATGGGATGTCTCCATCGCTGGCTCAGCAGGCAAACTGGGCCATATTTATTTTTAGGTGTACTACGTGTTTGAAGCTGTCTGAGCGCGGCATTTCGCTTTCTGTGGGGTTTTTCTGTCTTTCAAAAAGCGTTAGGGAGCTGTGGAGTTTATCAATGGACCAGCATGGGCTATCAGTTGTACAGTGCAGGGACTGGAGGATAAGGCTGAGTGAGTTCATCCTGTTATTGCTCAGAGTTTAGATATGCTGTAAAATGTGAATATCATTGTATGCTGGGCTAGGAAGCTGGCAGAGCGCTCACAGCTTCAGTGCTGTTTTCCTGGCATTGTTTCTCCAGTGTAATAAATATCCCTGCAAAACCACAGCAGTAAACATGCAGCTTTGAAGTAGCTGAGCCTGTCCATAGCTCCATTCCTGGCAGGCTGGGATCAGCCTTTCCAGACGTTTGCCAACACCCCTGCGTGTATGTCACTACAAATAATGCTGCAAGGAGCTGCTTCTGCCACACTGGGTCTCTGAGTAAAGCTACGTTTGGGTGAAAGGGACTTGGAGCAATGTGTAAAAATGTTTTATTAACCCGAGTGAAACTTCATTTTATGCAGTGAAATCCTGTGTGAACATACAGAAATTATTCTACTGCCATTTTAAAGGTGGCCTGAGAGTGCCTGGTTCGCCAGAAGGTGAACTAGAAGAGTTTGGATGATTTCAGAGGGAAATTGTTGAGTGCAAAAGATGGAGATAAACCTGAATTTTAAAAAAGTAATGGTGTGTGTGTGTATGTAAACTTGGAGCACACAAGTAAGGCTGCTTGCCAGTAGAGACAGTTTGCCACTATATATTTTTGGGAGGAATCAGGACCTCCTATCAGGAAGGTGTCTGCTGGGGTTTTTTTATCCCTCCATGGTATCCATATCAGTTCCAGCTGGCTTTTTCTCTTGTGAGTTATTAATGCTTGAGGTATGCGAGTGCTTGGTATAGATGGGAATGTAATAGTATCCAGGATTTTATGGTGTAGCTTATTGACTTAGGGGAAACTGCACTAACAAAGGCCTTTTTTTCCTTCATCTGGTTGAGGAACTTTTCTGGAAAAGCTGCTTCTAGTGTAAACTCAGTGGGAAGTAACACCAACAAAAAATGATAGCGCTGTAATATCTCTTCAGGTGGGGGTTGATTGCCTCATGTTGAATTTTCCTTGGGACCTTTGCAGTGTTGTTTTTGCCTTTCCCCTGCTTTTTAGATTTTGGAGAGGATAAGTGAGGCTGGGAGGAGAGGGACCTCCTGAGAAGTGGTTTGCTGTGTTCGGGGAGGAGAATCTTTCTAAGGCTGCCCCAGGACATCTGATGGAGGGCGGCTGAAAACCGAGGCTGTATTTTCACAGCTGTTGTGGGAGCTTTTCCCATTTAACACAGCACAGATGTGAATGATAAAATATAAATTGAAGATTAACGTACACCATCTTGGTGTGCGAGAGGTTCAATTATAGGCAGAGCAAGGAGAATAATGGAAAATACATTTGAGTGATTGCTCAGTTAATATAATTTGCAATGAATTATTCACAACAATTTGTTCACCCAGCTCTTATTGTGATCATTTTCATTCCTTCATTTGCTATGCGTTTGGAACTGCTTCCCACAACTTGTGCTCGACACGTAATAAAGAATCTCCACGCAGCCAGCCCCTGCTCCCCACCTGCCTCCGCCTACGTGCAGCGCGCAGATTCGACACAGCTCAGCATTTTTGGCACTGAGCTCTCTAAGAAGTTAATCTCAGTGTTAGAGTGGAGGCTGATGCTGCTGAACCCGCTGATGTGACCCCAAAGAGCCCCTTCTGTCAGGCTCAGGGGCTTGCAGAGGGCTCATTTCCCTGCTGTTCCACGGGCGTGCAGGGGGATTGTCCTTCCACGAAGGGAGGCTGAGGCTTGAGCCGGCAGAAGGCGATCAGCTGGTGCTGAGCGATTATTCTGTGTCCTTGGGAGCTGAAGTGTTTGCTTCCTACCTGTACAGCATCAGTCATGCCTGGAGGTGGGGGAGAAGGTGTTGGGCTCTGCAAAGAAGCGTGTGACACCGGCAGGGCTTGAAGAGAGAAGCATTTTGCACACTCAGGTCCCTGTCCCGTATGTTGTGTGTGAAGCAGCAGAGCAGGTCTGTGGCACTGCCACAGGTGAGGGTGAAGCTTCCAGCCCTGCAAAGCATCACAGTTCTGGCCCTCTTTTCTTATTGTTAGGGTGCTGGACAACCCATGGATGCACATTTCCCGTGAAGTTTATCAGAAAGGAGGACTTGTTCTTCCTGGCTGTTAGGGAAGGTGGCATGTCCTGTTCTTGAGTAGTGGGCATGGGGAAGGTGTCCATGTGCTCCCTCCATGTGCCTCTGCAGCTCACAGGGAGCGGGGGGTGATGAGGCTGCTCTTTGCCACCCCATGCCCGGCTGGTGGGCAGGGATGGGGCTGTGTTCTGCTGTGAACTTGGGCTGGTGGGCAGGGATGGGGCTGTGTTCTGCTGTGAATTTGGGCTGGTGGGCAGGGATGGGGCTGTATTCTGCTGTGAACTTGGGCTCGTGGGCAGGAATGAGGGCTCGTTGCTGCCTGACCCTGTGCTCCCCTGCTGAGCCCTGAAATGCAAACTTCATCTAAGGACTGGTCAGAAAGGAGTCTGATCCCTTCTTCATGCCTTGTTTGCCTGGATCAGTGGTACCACATCCACACCTAGCTTCATTATGTGACTTTTCTGTGCCCTTTTCTGGTGTCTTGTGGCTGTCAGTCTTCAGTGTGTTGGGAGATACTGGGAAATAAGGAGAGCCTGTCCTGAGGGCAGAAGGAAGCCAAGGGGAGGTGCACTGGGGACACGAGGCCTGCTGCAGGGGTTAGTGAAGGATTCAAAGCTTCTTTAGGGTAAGATTAAAACTTCTCTGAATCTTAACCCTTCGGGGCCTCTCACAAGCTCTGGCAAGCCATGATCACAGTGCCTTGGACACAAAACCCTGTAACAAGCTGGGATTTATGCTGCCGCTTCTTCCCATGGAGAGACAGCTCTTACAAGGTTAATTTGCCAGCATCTACTTGTCCAAATCTCCATAATCAGGCAAAACATGATTATGGAGCTGTGTGTCATTAGTACACAATGGCACTTAACTGACTGAGATTGAATTAAAACCCTAATGGCGGAGCATCCAACGTAAATAAGAGACAAGCAGACCCACTGGTGAATGACTCGTCTATCACTCAGCTTGGATTAGGAGAGCAAGAGCTCAGGGCTGGCCAGAAACAGTAGAAGCAGAGTCATTAAACTGGATATACTGGCTGAAGTTCAGCGCTCTTATTACCGTTAAGCATGCGAGTGTTGGGGGTGTGAGTCCGGGGTAGGCGTGGGCTTCCTGCACAGGCCTTTGAGCTGGAAAAAAGCCAGAGGCTTTGGATTCACTGGTGCTGGATGAGTTTTGCCTTTGCTGTGTTCTGCTTTTTCGTAGCAGTTTCACCGAGCAGGTGTCAATGCCTTGAAATTATTTCCAGCAAAAGTAAATCCAAGCGTTCATTTTGAGCTGGGTAAAACAACTCTGTGATGTGAAGTGTTTTGTTTGACCTCTGCCTGGTTTTGCCTTCTTTTGTGATAACGTCAGAGCAGTGGCTTCCAATCAAAATTTCACTTTGCTTTCGATTTGCCTTCCTTGCAAGTGCGTTTTCCAGATCTTTTAAACAAAGCCTCATAAATCATCGCTGATGTCATGGTGGGTGTGTTTTCCGTGTTCTCCTTTGCATGCCAGAAGTGCTCTGTCCCCAGGGACAGCCCTGCAGATGGCTTTCCCTGTGGATGTGCTGGGGAAGGAGCTCCCTCTGACAGCGGGACAGGGGACAGGGGCTGCAGGGTGGAGGGAGCAGCCTCGCAGTGTTTCTGACTGCCAGCTCTGAGGATGGTTATTGCCCTTTTAGCTCTGTCAGTGTTCCTTATTGTGCAGCTCTGGTTTCGCTCAGTGCTTGCACCCCTGCTGTCAGATCAGATGTGACGTGAATATCTGTTGCTGCTCTGGCCCTGGGGAGATGATTATGAACCTCTGGCTTGTGCTTGTGCTGTCAGTGACATTTGAGGTAGGAAAAGCATTAGGTAGTGAAATCTCTGGAGAAAAAGTAGGGAATGAGCAAGTAAACAACAGAAGATGGGTATGGATCACCAAGATCTGTCAGCAGTGTTGAATTTTAAGAGTTTCTGGTGTTGCTAATAATTTATGCCCTCTGCCAACCTTGTTGCTATTGCCCTGTGTAAGATCTGTACCTCAGAACAAACTTTATTTTTTCACCTAGGGGCTAATGACTTTTCATGTGCTTCAGAAATTTGCATTTTAATGGAATAAGTCTTTACTCTTTCCTCCCAAAGCAGTGATTAAAAACTAAAGCCTCTGGGAAGCTTTCTCCAAATGCCCAGCAGCTCAAGGGAAGTGTCCAAAGCCAGCCTGGTGTATTCAGATGTGGCAGGGCCCTGAATGCATTTGATTTCTCATCATGGATAGATTACTTCTTGAGGCAAGACCTCATCCCTCTCATGGTGGGAGGGATGTCTCTCATGGTTGTAACTTGGGATCCCAAAATCCCCTTTGAGCTCTCCTGGGCCACAGAGTGCAGAGGTAGCACTCAGGCATCGTGAAGCACATGGCAAAAATGGAGACTGTTCCAGCACAAGTGAATGAAAATTTTAGCTGTATTAACAATCTCCTTTGGAAGGAAGTTGGGGGAGAATTGTGTGCTGGTGCTCTCTGCTGGATAAACCCGGGAAGGCTCTTCTCTCACTGCCGTGACAAGCCGGTGCTGGGCTTGTGGCTCCTGCAGCTCTAACCACACTGAGGGTGTGAATTTCCCTGCCTTGAACTGTCCAGCGCTGGCTGGATGTGGCAAGAGATGTGGCAGGGTGGCTGCTCTGACTCTCCTCTGTCCTTCCCTTGCAGTGTGTTACTTGCTGAAGAGCAACATCAGCCCCGACCTGTGCAATGAGGATGGATTAACTGCGCTGCATCAGGTGAGGCATGGAAGGAGCTCACACCTCCCTGTGTCTTCCTGCTGCTCACTGAGCTGGCCTGTCCAGGTTAAACAGGTCTTGTATTTTTTTTTTTTTTGCTCAGTTAAAGCAGTGAAACCTCACCATGTTGTGCTGGCGATCTGGTTTCTGGGGGACCAAACTGAGATCAAGTCCTTTTTTTGCTGTATCCCAGACTTCATTCAGCTTGGGAGTCAGGGCTGGACTTCACATGAGAACAGCATTTTTCCCACTCTTTAGTTTTTGTAGGAGTGAGCTCCAAACTCTTATAGCAGATTAACTCAAATTTAGAGACCTTGGCAATCCACGAGTTTTGAAAGTGGTTTAAATAAATGATGCACAAGATACTTGAAGAATCTGCTGCTGTTCATTGTATGCTCAGGGCCTTCCAAAATCTCTTTGAGGTGGCAGCAGCTGATCACCAGTGAAATACAGACTTGCTACAGTGGTGTGTAGATCTGTGGCCTTCCTTGGAGCCTCTGTGCTGTTCCCATAAGGGTTTTTCTATTCTCTCTCAGGCACGTGGGACTGGCCGTGCCTGGCAGCTGCCGCCTCCACTGCCTCAAACAACAGTGGCGTGGTTGTCACACGAGCACTCAGGGTTTTCTGGCCCTTACTCCCTGCTGTAAATGCTCCCATTGACTTGGGATTTTGGATTCTCTTGCCAGTTGCCTGCTCTCTTCAAAGCTGGATGAATGTTTGTTTAAAAATGCAAAGTGGCTCCTGGAAGAACAAAAGGTCCTGAACCCTATCACCTCTCCAAAGAGATATCCTGCACTCAGAGAAACACTGACAGCCTCCTTGCTTTCCCAGCCAGGCTCTGAAGCCTGGAGAATCCACCTTGCCCACTGAGGGATGGTAAAGGTGCATTTGGGAGTTATGATGGGAGCTTTGTATCCACTGGAATTAACTGAATGCCTGAGCACAGAGAAGCCCCTCAGTGGACACATTAGCATTCCTTCCAGTGAATGTGAATTCCTTCCACTTCTGTGATAACTTGGCTGCATGACAGGCATGACTTTAACCTCACCTCCATGTACAAATAGTGAACAAACCAGAAATACCTGAAGGGTCCTTGTCACTCAGCTGCTAAAATGCTTGTTGTGTGTTGGAATTCAGCCCTATTAACGGCCCATACTGTGTGCTGAGCTGTGTGGGTCTGCAGCGATGCACAGACCACAAACAGGCTTCTTGCAATCTTATTTCAATGTCTTTATCGCATGCAGCTTCATGTCTAGAGGTGAACAAGAGGAGGATCAAAGAGAAAATTCCACCTTCACCAAAGGAAAGAGGCTGAGGCCCTTTTGGCCTGCTGGGCTACACTCTAAATGCAGGAAGGAAGCTGTTTTTTTTCAGGAAATGAAAGGTGCCCTGCAAAATATCTCATAACTCTGAGAATCCAATTTGTGCCTCTCCAGATAACTGTGGTAAGGTAGCGTGAGCTCCTGGGAAGACTCTTGCTCATTGCATGCCAGTGTGTGGGATTTTCCCTAAGAAAAGGGAATGTCAGCTTGTCAGCTCATCCCTTGGTATGTGGTTATACTGGTTACATTGAATTTCTGCTATGTTTGCTCTTGAATATGGAATACCCAGTGGAATAGAAGCTGTGAGCGTGTTTGCTGCTATCCCCTGCTGGTTCTGCCCCCACACCAGAAGGCCCTGTGAAACACCAGTGACCTTTGGTCTGTCCAGTGTAGGTGTTCTGCCTTTTTGACCTGCTGGTGCTCAGTTTGGTGTTTAACTCTGCTGGAGATGCTCCTTGCCAAGCAGTGCAGGGTAAAGAAGGTCTCCATGTCCAGGTGCCTTTTATTATTTTACAGCTGAGCAAGTATGAGCCCTCAGCTTCCCAAAGTTTAAAAAAACCCCCAATCTGTCTGCATTTCTTCCTCACCAGTGCTGCATAGACAACTACGAGGACATAGTCAAGCTTCTCCTCAACCACGGGGCCAACGTCAACGCCAAGGACAACGAGCTGTGGACTCCACTGCATGCAGCAGCCACATGTGGTCATATCAACCTGGTGAAGATCCTCATCCAGCAGTAGGTGGCTTTTTGTGTCTGTCCTTTTCTGTGGGTCTGATTCTACCCACAGCTTCAGTGGATGGAAGCTGAGACTGCTTAGTACCTCGGGAGATAGCAGCAGCGGTGATTATTCCCTGCTTTCAGGCTGCTCGTGGGGGTCCTTCCTGCTTGGGGGACAAGGGGGTGAAGGAGGCAGGGCTGAAAGGCTGAGGAGACCGTAAAACCCTCGATGACTAGGCTGAGTTTCATAAAGCTCCTGGAGACTGGGCCAAAAATTGCCCCTTTTTGTCTGTATTCTGGTGTGTCTGTGTGTGCCTGTGGAACCGTGGTTGCTGGGTGGGTAGAAACAGGAGCAGCCAGCAGGATCCACCCTCAAGCTCCTAAACACCATTTCAGATCTTGCAGCCCCAGTCAGGCAGACACTGGTGTAGGAGGGCAGCAGTGTGTTTGTGTCACTCAGACACCTGGGTGAACTTTGTGACCTGTCTCACTGGGTCTTAATTAGTGATCAGTAAACTTCCTGCAGTGTTTGATCCCCAGTGGTGACACAGGGTGCTCAACCAAGGCCATAAAGCTCAAGTCTTTCTAGACTTGCCAGCAAGGAGGAGGAAACCATTTCAGGAGCACCTGTGGTGAATCCTGCCTGGAGCAGATAGTTGTGCCTGTGTGTGGAGCCCTCTCCTCCCTTTCCCAGAGTGCTGGTGCTTTGGGAGTGTGAACTTGCTGCTTCTTCCTCGGGGAGGGAGGCTTCTCCCTGTGGTGCTGTCATCTGGGAGATGAGCATTGAAAATGTGGCTCTTCTTTGACTGTAAAATGAAGGAGAGAAGAGGATGCAGTCAAGCATCCCTTGGAAGGTGTTCCCACTTGGCTTAGGAAATTTTTGGATGAGGGTTGTAAAATTGGAGTGGATGTGGAACACAGGGCACTCCTGACTCAGGAAGGAGGTGTAATGTGCTGCCTTCCATCCACTTCTGGAATTAATCTTCCCCATTCATATCGTCACAGCTTTGCTTCAAACCTTTCTTATCTCATATGTGCCTTGGTGGCATTTGGGCAACTATTAAACCCCAGTTAGTTTTTCCTGAGCATTTATCCTGCTGTTTGGCACTGTCTGCTCTAGGATATCTGAGGTCCTTCCTCGTTTAACTCCGTTTTCCCCTTGCAGTGGAGCAGACCTGCTGGCAGTAAATGCAGATGGCAACATGCCATATGACCTCTGTGAAGATGAGCCAACCCTGGATGTCATTGAGACTTGCATGGCCTACCAAGGTAAGGAGATAGAGTTTATGTAAAATACAGAAATGAGTAAATGTGGTACTAAAAATTACCCTGTTTCTCAGCTCTTGATTTGCCTCTGGAGAAAAGCAGAGGGCTGCTCCTGGTGTAATTTCTTGGGACCTGACTCTGTCTAGTTATTCTGACTCCTGAAGATCATGGGGGTGGAGGATGGCTGACAGTACCCTCTGCAAAGGATGTGGGCTCATATCAACCAGGATCACAAGTCTTACTCTGCTCAACCCATGGAGACAACGACTCTTTCCAACTCTCCTCTTTCTAACTGGAATTTTAACAGGGATTACCCAGGAAAGGATCAATGAGATGCGGGCTGCTCCGGAGCAGGTCATGATCTGTGACATTCATGACATACTTGCGACTGGGCAAGACCTGAACAGGACTGATGCCCAAGGTGCTACGCTGGTGAGTGAAACTGCAGCGGCTTCAGTTTTGCTTTCCTTCAGCCCAGAGGTTATGAAACCTGCCCTGGAGCAGGAGTTATACAAAATCAACATGTGCAAGTCTCTGAGAGGAGAAATCCCGCAGAACGTAACACATCTGCTGACCTGCAGGGAACTGGGCCTGGAAGACCTCCCAGTAACCTCTCACTAGTCCTGTGCACTGACTGGACTCCTGTGGAGGAGATGTGAGAGCCCTCTGGTTCTCATGGGAGCAGGATCTGGTGCTGGGCACCCTGGAGACTTTCTGCCTCCTTTCTGCTTTGTATGGGATCAGGCTCACACGCAGTCAGCGGCTGCTGTGTTTGCTCACACAGGGTGGCACCTGCCCCTGGGCAGAGGAGGGCACCCAGGACAAGTGCACAGCACAAAGCAGGCTGGCATCTGATTTGTCTGGACAGGGACTGAGAAAGCTGAACGATCCTAGTCCTTTTTCCCCCGCAAATGTGTCTCCTAAATCGTGTCTTACAGCCATCCCAGCTTAGGGAAAGTTCAGTAATGAGCTCATATGTGCTGGGAATTTCATACAGTCTTGGTCATGTAATGCTTGGGTCCAGACACAACTGATATGCAGGCACTTGGTTTGTGTGTTTGAGGGCTGGGCCATGGCAGTACATTCCAGCTTCTTAATCTAAATGCCACCTTTAGCATATACCAGAAGTGTAAGGGGAGGGCAGGCTCCCTCCAAGGTAAGCTTGGATGACTGAAGTTTTTATTGCAGCTTATTTTTTTAACACATTTTCCCCTTTAACAAGGATTATATACATAAATTCAAGCAGGCTTCTTGGCTCCCCCTTTTGTATCACCTGCAAGTGATTCCTTATTAATTCACATGGCCTCTAGAAGGTATGACTGAGTGGCATAAAATTTATGTAGAAATTAATTGAGTTGCCAGAAAGCATAAGAATTTATTTCCAGATGAAGTTTTAACTTCATGTGGTGGAATCCCCATGAAAATGTTTTGAAAAGAAGCTTTGATTCTCTCCTTTAGCACAATTGAAGTAGGAGGAGCTCTGAGTGGAGTAAATCCCTTCAGAGCAGTGCATGGGTCAATGTTTTGCTCAGAGATGCAACAACAGACTGCAATTATGGAAATCTTCAGAGACATGAAGTTGGAGGACTAAAAGACACCATTATTGATGTCTTTAAAGTGGTAGCTGTGGTTGGAAGCCAATATCTGAAAAATCATATTCCCTTAACTTAAAGTAGCCAAGGTTTAAAATGTTTTTGACTTTCAAATGGTGAAAATAATTATAGCGTGATTGGAAGTGCAATTGCACGGAGAGAGTCCTGACTAAAGCAGGCTGTAAATTTGATTCAAAAAAATCACATCCACAGCACTTCAGTGGGGAAGAGGAGATGTTCTTTTGGCATGAGGAATGCAGAGCTAACAGTGGATGATGTTCTGCATTGCAGGCTCATGTTTTGATGGTGCTATTTCCCTACAGGTTAGGAAGTACTTAAAAGCCCTTGATTTAAAATGTGAACACATTATTTTTCTCATCCATATATCTAAGTTATTCTAAGAACTGTTGAGCAATTTCCTCTCCAAACAGCATTACATGCAGGCAATACTGAGCTGTAGTAACAGGAACGACCTGCTTTGGACCTGGTGCCATCTGCCCAGTGTGAAATGTGCTGCCTGTCCAGCTCTAGGCTCAAACATTATCCAAGAAAATCTGCTGAAACTCGGTGTGTGAAACCATTCGTGGTCCTTGCAGGTGGCTCATGCTCTGTTCCTTATCTCCTAGCTGCATATAGCTGCAGCCAATGGTTATCTGCATGCAGCTGAAGTGCTTCTGGACCAGGGGGCGAGCCTGGATGTTAAGGACTGGGATGGCTGGGAACCTCTTCATGCTGCTGCTTTCTGGGGACAGGTGAGGATTTCACTGTCATGTGTGAGGGTGGCGTTTCCTTCTGGCTGCACAAACTGTGGAGTACTCTGCAAATGGAATAAATCTGTTCTGGGCTGGGCTCTCTGGGCAGCATCTTGGGCTTCAAAACGAGCTGGGTGCTGAGAAGGTTCAGGCAGAGCATGTCTGTGCAGGATAACATCACACACATACCAGAGTTATTTGAGGCGAGTTGAACCTGCATGCCATTGCTTCTCATCTAATCCCAACCTTTCAGCTTTGGGAGAGAAGCCTAAATTGCCTAAAATACCTCTACCAACTTGGCTTTCTTTCTTTAGATGCAGATGGCTGAATTGCTGGTGTCCCATGGGGCTAGTTTGAGTGCCAGGACATCTTTGGATGAGATGCCAATAGGTGAGTTTATGAAACTTAAAGAAAGAAATGGCTAAGAAATGGCTGGAGTCCTCAAGTGGTGCTTTCAGAAGCATTAACATAATTTTTTTAGGTGTCTTTTTAGAATCAAAGTTGAAGTTACTTTATCTGGGACTGAAGTTTTGAAGCACCTACTTTAGTGCTGAAAATGCTTCTTCCTGCTCATAGAAAGAAGGAGGAAGGCATTTCCCAAGCACCAAGTCTTCCTCCTGTGTGTTTCCTATGTTATCCCTTGTGCTTGGGAGCCTCCCTGCTGTTGTGTGCTGCCCTAAGACCTGGGTGTGTAGCTAGGAAGGCACAATTAGTAACATGGTGTTAATGAGAACTGTCTGATAAAGGGCTTGGTCTGTGTGTGTGTGCCATAGATCTGTGTGAAGAGGAGGAATTCAAAGTACTGCTTCTGGAGCTGAAACACAAACACGATGTGATCATGAAGTCTCAGATGAGGCACAAATCCTCCCTGAGCCGCAGGACCTCCAGCACTGGCAGCCGAGGGTGAGTTGTGCTGTTCCCTGCAGGTCACCCGGGGCACTGGCCTGGCCACCCAGGTGTGGTTGCAGAGCACCCTGAGGCCGGTGAGAACAACCCATGTGTCCTTTCTGAGTGAACTCGGGAAAGGCAGGAGCTCATTTTGGCCGCTGAAAGCAGAGCTCCTTTGAAGAGTGGCTTTTTCACTGGGGAGAGGTGCTGTCTCTTGGGGGGAAAATGGTTTTGTGCTGGTGTGGTTAAGAGCTGCCCTGAGCACAGGACCAAATGGCGAGAATTTACCCTGTTAAACCACTGAAACTGGTGTTGGAAAATCAGTGCTTCAAGTGGATTGACTTGAGCTTTTCAGTAGCATATCACGTGGCCAAGACACAGTGCCCAGACAGTTTGCAGAGGTCTTTATAAGATGTTTACTAGACACCAAAGTGGTCTTGCAGTCTACAAAGCTCCCTAAACAGCCTGTGGGCCATTTCCCTCTACATTTACTTCACTGGTTGCAGAATAGGTCCATAAGGTGACCTGCATGAGCTCCAACACAGATTTGCAGTGCTAGTTTAGAACTCCTTAAAATTCCTCCCACCTTCAGCATCCACGCCAGTGCCTTCGCTTTGCGTGGGTGCCAGGAAGCTGAATCCACGTTCCATTCCAGAGGGAGAGGCTGAGAAGTGTGAGAAGGAGGAGGAGGAGGTGAGAAGAGCTCCAGGCTAAGAGGAAATGTCATGTCCTGCTCACAGCTTTGATGCCCCTTGTCCCTGTCCCACAGGAAGGTGGTGAGGAGGGCCAGCCTTTCGGACAGGACAAACCTTTACAGGAAGGAGTGTGAGAAGGAGGCCATGGTGTGGCAGCAACTGGGGGCCTCAGAAGAAGGAAGAAACTCAGGTCTCATTGGAGAAATTGGGGAGACTCGATCTGACCAGGAGAATACAGACCCTGTAAGGAATCTCTTCTTCTTCATGGGAGTTACTAAAGAGGGCTGGTTCAGTAGGAGTGGGTGGAAAGTGGCTGAAAAATTTGTAGACCTCATCCATCATATGTAAGCAAAAGACCAAATTCTCATTTGGCACAGGCTGTTCCACTCAAGTGGAAAGCCTGTTTTGGATTTACAGCTGCGTACATAGTTTTGAGATAAAAATGAACCAGGATGCTCCAAAAAAACAGCCTGTGCCTTTCATTCTAAAGCTCACAAACTGGTAAAAGAATTGTAAACTTGCCTTGCAGTTACTTGTTTTTAATTAAGTTATTGTCGTATTATACAGATAAGCATATTAATTTTTTTGTGTGTTAGTGAGGCCTTCTGAGTTAAGGTTCCATGTCCTGGTTGGGAACCAGTCCCTGGTCGGGGCATTGTAGGGTCCTGTTAGTGGGGAATTCAGTGTTTGTGCTGCAGCACGTGTCTGGCGGAAAGGCTGAGCATGAGCAGACTCAGGAGGTTGTCACAGGGACGAACCCTGCTGTGGGCAATAGGGGAAAATGCTCTTTCACGTCTTCTTGTTGCAGAATTCAGTGCTGGAGAACTCCTCCCTCCTCCCGGAGCTAGCGAACAAGAGCACCCAGTGTGACACCGAGATCCCGCTCCAGAACGGACTGATGGCCTCTGCCAGCCCTTACCAGTACAGCTTTTCCAACGGGGACATCTGGAGCGTGCACGCTGACCCCGACGGTAGCCCCGGGCACATGCTGCCCTACGGCAGCGCCGCGCTGCCCGAGGCCCCGCAGTTCTGGGGCGCCTACAAGGAGCACAACCACCAAACGCTCTCGGAACTGAAGCGGCAGCGAGCTGCGGCCAAACTCCTCCAGCACCCCTTCCTCAGCACCCACTTCAGCACCGGCATGGCAGGAGTTGCTGAGAACGTGGGCGAGGCCAAGTCGCACTTAATCGAATCCAGGACTTCTCCCTACAGCTCCAATGGGACCTCGGTGTATTACACAGTGTCCAGTGGTGATCCACCCCTCTTGAAATTCAAAGCTCCCATGGAGGAAATGGAAGAGAAGGTGCACGGGTGCTGCAGGATTTCCTAGTCTGGTCTGTGTCTCACCCCAGAGGAAACGAGATGTGGGTGGGCTGGTTGGATCTATCGCAGTGGCCAGGTTGTTTGCATTCCAAAGGGAGAATTTGGTTATGGACATCCTGACTGTGGCAGCCTCGTTCACCTCGAATTGTACTTTACCCTGCCAATTACTTCCATTGCAGCTGGATGAGTAATGCAGGTGGAGCAAGGCTCTTAGGAGAGGAAGGGATGCACATCAATACGATGTCAAGAGTCTCCTTAGTCTTGCTCCCTGGGGAAGAAGGTATGGTGTGCTGCCTCCCCATCCTTGGGAAGTCATGAGATGCCTTGGAACAAAGAAAGGATCTGAATTCAAATCTTTGTGTCTGAGCCTCTTGCTGTAAGTCACCAAGCAGCTGGAAGGTGACAGTTCAGACCTGTGTTTTCACTCTTGGGTGATGCACAAATCCTGGAGGGGAGGTCAGCCCCCACATGAGGTTTGCAAGAGTGGACAGAGCTGTTTCGCACACAGCTGTATCCAGCACTTCCTGGGCCTGAGCAACAAGCAAGCACAGATGCTGCACTTAGGAAGTTTGCAAGGTGTTACCTCCTTGCAGTGACAGCTCACTATCACAAACTGTGCACTGGCTGGGTCCTGTTCTGCTCGTGTCAGCTTGTCACTGCAGACTGCCATCAGGTTTGAAGCAGAACTCTTCCTGGAACAGGCTTCACTCAATAGGCTTTAAAACTGATGTTGCAATAAAAGGGCCCTGGCAATAGAATTTTACTGCAATAAAATACTGACAAAGGTCTATATTGGGATAAGTAATTTAAAAAACTTATTTGTACTATTTAGACTCTTAATTTGTTAAAACTGAAAAGACTTTTGTTGATCTCACTTTCCTATTGATTCTGTTTGTTTACTCTGTATGCTCGACACAGATACTAGGGGCAGTATGCTTTGCGTTCTGATTTTTTTTCTGGATTTCCAGAACCACAGGGCTCAGGAGGGATGGGAAGGAAAGGCTTGCCAACACTAACCCAGGAACGCCATGAAAGCATTTCTAATCCCGTAGATGTGACGACACTTGCATTAACCTGCAGTCTTTGGCTGAGAAATAACTTTAACCATTGCTGTGGTAGCTGAACGCTGCAGCAGGACCGGATATGTGTTGTTCTGTTTTCCAGCTGCCTTGCTGAAGCTGTCAGCAGTGGGTAGCAGCTGGCAGAGGAAGGTTTAAATGCCTCTGTATCTGTGGGAGTTGCCTGACACCATCAGTACTTAACAAAGCCTCTCTGCTGTGGAGCAGCTGCAACGCCAACGCTGTGTCTTGGAGTAGTTCACGTGCACTCTGACAGCCCACTTGGGAAGCACTGGCACGGTGTAGCCTGGGGGTTTGGCACTGGCTTTGCAGCAAGTTCAGGCTTTGTGTACCTGGGGAAGGTGAGAGGAGAGTGTGGGACAGCTCTGAGGAACTGGCCACACTTCAGTTGTATCTTAGAAGTACCTGTAAATCTTTAAACCCTTCTCTGCACAGAGGGGCTCTCACACACGTAACTGTTTGCCTGCATGATATGTGTCTTCTTGGGCAGCTTAAATTCCAAACTCTGAAGACATAAACCTGTTTGGGTCTCTGCAAGCCATCAGTGGATTAAATCCAGCTCACGTAGTTGTGCTTCAGCCAAGCAACAGCAAATGCAGCTTCCACCCATTTTCCTTTTATTTGGTGGCCGTTAGACATCAATATTCCCCTTCACATGTTCTCTCCCTCTGTGGGGATCCTCACAGCCTTAACTTTTTCCTAGGCTATAAAAAGTTGACTGAGGTTGCCAGTGACTGTTAAGTGCTACCCTCTGGCCCCCATCAAATCCACCCCTTGCTGGGGCTGGATACATTACTGTACAGGGCTCTGGGCTCCTCGAGGCAGCAGAGGTGGCTGTGTCACCACCACTGCCATGCTGTGCAGGAGACACTTTTGGACCTGTGAGGTCGTTAGCAGGCTGACAATTTACTGGTTCAAATGGTTTGGATATACAGTTCTCTTTCCTCACCAGTTTCAGGTGCAAACTAGAAAGTGGTAGCAGTTGATCTGGTTCGCTTAAAACCCGAGTTCTGCTAAAGGCAGAGTTTGAAACACTTGGAGAAGTTGGGCTCCCTCCATTGTTGAGACATATGCTAATTATAGGACTAGAAAATACTTCTTGTGCTTGACCTTAAGGTTAAAGGATTTTTAAAGTCATTCTCCAGTAGAAAGAGGATGATTTGGTAACTGGAGAGACTGCACTGCATCTGTGCGTGGTTAACAGTGGATCTTCTGATTACCCTGAGGAAATTATTCTGGGATAACACCAAGTGTGGCCTGGCTATTACAGAACAGGGGAGAAGATCTTTCAGGTGCCTCTCTTCTCCCATGGTGGTGAGGTTTGTGTCTCCACATCCATCCTAATGAGATTTCTGAACTCACTGTAACAAATTTTGGTGCCGCTACCTACTAGGTTGTACATGGTGCAAAATTTGGGCCCAGATGTTGCCTTCCCTCCCAGCGAAGGAGGAGTAGGGCCCTTTTCCTCCTCAGAGCAACTTTGTGCTAGCAAGTGTGTTGAACCCTGCCTAACTCCAAGGAAATGGAAAGGAGATCATTGAATGCAATAATGTGAAGCAGTTTGAGGCTTGCTTTCACTGAGAGCTGTAAATACGTTAAAACTGCAGGAAACTAGTCCATTTTAGACAAACAGCTTTTTGGCTTCCCATTGGTATTTTGCCCTGTTTATATGTAAAACTCTGGGAACTCATCATCCTAGCTGTGAAGTCTAGTGGTGTCTGATCAAATGCAATCCATTCCTACTCAGACAGGAGAGTTATTGATGGTAAAAGTCAGTAATGGATAAATCTTCCAGGATCTGTTTCACAGCCCTGCCAAGTATTTACCTACCACTGGCTTTGGGCTGAAGTTGCACCAGGGTGTGAGCTGGAAGGCTGCTCAAGAACGGCCTGGAATGGATTCGTGCTTATGTGTGGTGACATTTGAGATATAATGGTCACAGCCTGTGGAGCACTGGCAGAGCTGTTGGCTGTAGGTCTGGGATGAGGGATTCTGTAAAGTGGATTAACCTGCTTCTGTGGAACTATTTTGTGGAGAAAAACAGGCTTTTGGGGGAATGACAAACACATAGATTCTCTTACATGGGCATTGTAGCAGCCTACCTCTAGGACTAAGGCTTTTCACTGTAAAATTTAGCAGTGTTACAACGATAGTGGGGTTTTGATATCTGTGTGTTTTAAAGGCCATCCCAGTGGAAAGCTCTGGGGTACAGAGCAGAGGGCACTTGGCTTTCATTGGATCTTAACGTGGCTAGAAAGCTGTAGAAACTAGAAGTCATGTTGTGACTGGCATATCTTAGTTTATTAGAGGAACATTTGAGGTTTTTATGATACACAGAATGGTTTTAAGCTCAATAAATATCTAATTACAGATCCAAGGCCACATTAGAGTCCCAGTTCAGTTACCAGTGAGCCAAAGGTTGTAGTTGTTCATAGAGACTGCAAAGATTTGAGAATGGGAATGTACTGACAGGTCTATTGCAGGCAGAGCTGCACAAGAATAACCCTTCTCCTCACAACGTTTTCCTGTGTGCTGAATTTGTACTGTTTCTAGCAAGCTAAGTGGTTGATTAGAGCAGCTTTACGTTCCATGCTGAAAGAAATTTGTTAGATGGAGAAAAAGGTGACTTTCAAAACAGTGTCTCTACTTTAATGAGCTCAGCCAAGGCAGCCCCAGCACTGAAATGTTAGATAAGGGCTTAAGTACCATTGCTGGGATCTGTTTGATATCAGACCTGGATCTGTGTTTCACATACTACAGGATGTGATTTCAGCCCACTTAATTTCACTTCTTTGGTGCTCCTGAATCTTAAAACCCTCCCAATTTTGGGAAGAACTGACTCTAGCTGATGTGATTCTGTGCCATCTTGGAGGTGTGGTTGAAGAACCACCTGGATGAGTAGGAGAACCACCTGGTAGGGAAGGAGAAGAGCATGGCAGGGCAACAGCAATAATGACTCAGTGCAATACTCAGTGGAGGCAGTGAAATCTCAAGTTTATTGAGCAGGGTCTTATTTCATGGGGTTGAAATCCCCTAAAAGCTCCCAAATGGCATTACAACTTCTGTCTAGTGTCCTTTTCTCTTCAGTCTTGGAGCTCTGATTACCCACATCGTCCCTGCTGAAACTAAATCAGCGTTACCATGGAAAAGGGAATATCCTGAGAAAGCACAGATCTCCAGTGAGCCATGGATGAACTGTTGTCTGCCTGCTGGAAGGTTTCAGCCTATGCCTGGGTTATTTCTGTGCCTTATACTTGCTAAAGGTAACTAATCTCTGGAAGGTTTGTGGTGACTATACAGTTCTTGCAGATCTTTAACTTGGAGACTTTTGCAAGGGGATAACAGTTCACAGCATGCCAGATTTTGACATTATTGTTATTATTTGCTCTTTCAATTTCTCTCATGATTGCCACTTCTCTCTTCCTAAATACACAAAACAGAAATGCACAGGGGCTTCATTCTATTTTAACAAATCACGTTGACTACCTTGGTGTATCAGTTCTCTACAGGCAGAATCCAGAACATGCTTGTAGCAGCAAGGTCTCACCTCTTACTACAAAACACATTTACATTTTTCATTTTGTTTTGCCTGTGGCTGTGCAACAGAACAGTTCTCCCTGGTTGTTCTTCACCTTTGTTCTGTTTTCATGCTGGCCAAACTGGTAATGGACTTCTCAGTTCCCTCACACAATTCAAGTACCCCTGGGCTCTCCGGGCAGCATCTGCCATGGCACAGTTATGACCCAGAATATTTTGCTGTATTTCCACCGTGGAAGGTGTAGTAGAAGACTCTGCTCGAGATACCTGTTCCCAAAGCTACACCAATGCAATGATCTCCACCCACTGCTGGAGGGGAGATACGGGTTTTTAAACAGTGCAGATGCAGCCTTAGCATTGCCACCACTATGTCTTCAGCCTTTAGATTGCAGTGTGAGATTGCAGGGGTGTGGGTAACCCTGGTACAGCTTGGCGGGACTGCTGCGTGTACAGGACGGTGAGAGATGATGGCAAGCCTTCTGCAATAACTCGTAATTCCACTGATCAGTAGTAGACGATGTACAAATAAAACTTGATGAAATGTATTTTATGTGAAGAAAAATAATGTAAGAACTGTATATTGTATTAGCAGCTTTGTGTATAAAATGGCATTTTGGCAATCAGAGTCTAATATATTTAAAACTTTTTTTAAAAAAAGGATATTTGATATTGTATGGAATTGACTTTATTGCTACTGTAAGTATGAAGATGGTTTCTTAACATGTTGAAGCAATGCATAAAATCTTAAACTTTATGTAAAACTCATGCCAAAAGGGTATGTTTGACAGTATTAGCACCTGACTCAGTGTCTTTAATAGAGAGATTGAATTTTTTAATTTAAAAATTATATTAAATTTCTTTTAATAATACAAAAATGCCACTGAGGTTTTATTTTTAAATTGGTTTTCATCTTGGGACTCTGTTAAATGTCTCTGCTTTTCAACTCGCTACAGCCAGGGGATGTCTGGAAGAGGAAATCTGGTCAGTGGGTGGGTGTAACTTTGTGTTTCAAATGCAGAGCTCAAGAAGCGTTTGGACAATGCTCTCAGGGACATGGTGGGACTCTTAGGGCTGCCCTTTGTACGGCCGGGAATTGGACTTTGATGAGGCTTAGGGATCCCTTCCACCACAGAATATTCTGTGATTCTGTGAAGCAGCGGCAGTTGGTGCTGGAGACAAGCTGGAAAGCCCAAGCTGTGCCTGCCTCCCGTGGATCTGGGAGTGTCCGAGGCTTCAGCTCCAGCTGTGGTAGCGCGCATCATAGCGAGCGTCCTTCTCAGAGGGGTTTGATTCCGTTCAGGGCAAAGTCGCCGCCATCTCTCCCACCCGCTGGAGGCCGGCAGGGCACAGGGCAGGGCTGTCCCCAGCCGGGGAGCTCGGTCCCGTCC
>VXBT01012529.1:0-12816 GCA_013400235.1 Oriolus oriolus
TGGATTAATTTTCCTGACAATCATTTCAACCAGGAGGGGGAAAAAAGGAAATAAGCTAACTCATTTTTTTTGGTAGGATGTTGACTCTTTGTCAACAATTTTGTAGCAAATACAAATATTAAATATGTGAACAATCAAACAAAAGAAGCTGTTTCTTCAATCATAGAAGCATGAAGGTTGGAAAAGACTCCAAGGTCATTTAGTTCAGTCTACTCCTAGGTCTGCACACATGCCCCAAAAGCCATTTTTCTCTGTCTTCCCCTAGTCTATATATCTAAAACAACTCCATTAGCTGGAGAAAACAAGAAAGATGAGATAGGACCAGTTTGAAAAAAATCAGAAGCAGAAATGCTGAAATGAGCACATGTGGACAGAGTTGAATCTTGCTGGTACAGTTTTGCTGGTGGGAAGGAATACTAGAGTTTTCTGAAAGCCACGTGCAGAATATATTGCCAGTAGAATGGTATCCTCTCCTGGGAAGAAAGCAGCAGAAACCTTGCTGGGTTGCTGGGTGTCAGAAAAATTAATCCACAAACACCAGACATTTATGTCCAAAAAGGAGACAGAGGAGTCCTGTTACTTTATTCGAATAAAGGGAGAGGCCATGGGGCATTCCCTTGGGGTCTCTCAAATTTTTGGAGGACATAGCCTCCTATTTATCCTAATTTCCTGGCTGCGTTTCCCTCTCTTTCCCCATTGGCTGAGGTACTTGAGAGGTACAGACTTCCTGAAACGCCTAATACCTAAGACCTCTTTCTAATGTATACACCCCCCTTTTTTCTTTTCTTTGTGTCAATCAGTGGAATTCCTATGGAATTTATGGTTCTTCCCATTGTTTCTTTCATCTTTCAGTATCCGATTTCATTTATCAGCAGACCTACAGTTTGTTTGTAAACACAAGTTCCTCATTCCTTTCATGAGTGTCTCAGTTGCAACTGCCATGCTGCATTTTACTGTCCCTAAGATATGAGAGATATTAATTATTCCTTTCACTGAGCTGAAAAATGGCCATTTATGGAACCAAAGCTTTTTCCTGTGTCTGTCACAGAGCTGCTTGCCTCAGAGCTGCTGTTCATTCTCTTAACCTAAGGCATTCTAACTGGTTGTAGACCACAAATCTCCATCCTTCCAAGAGAGGTGCATTTTCCCTTTACATTCTGCAATGTCTGAGGGTAAATCGGAGCCCTAATTAATGCACACTAGCCAGCACAAGCAATGGAAAGAGACCATGAATCCTGGCCTGGCATGGGACTGGAGGTGACTAATCCCATCAGTTTCAGAAGAGATGTCAGCACATGCAAACGATGGTGAAAGTGTGCAGCCACTGCTCAGCCCCCAACATGGATCACATGGAAAAAACTCCATGGGATGCATAATAGAATGCCAGTGTAAGTATTTTCTGTGATGCCCTATTGAACTCATGTCAGGCTGAATCAGCTGAGATAGCTCAGGGATTCAGTAGTGTTGGGGGTTAGGCTTTTTCTTCTTTTTTTTCTTTCTCTTAGAGAATTTTCTTCCCATTTGTTGCCCAGAAGATGATGGTATTTAAGAGACAAAAGACATGGCTGGGTGTCTAGGAATGCCACTGAAATGGTTCTGAAATGGTTGGTGGCGGGGGAGGAGCAGTGTGGTTTCAGCAGTCTCTTAGCTGGGGGCAAGAGAGTCTTTGTCCAGCTTGGAGGGCAGATGGTTGTGTTTTTGGTGCTGGACTCCTGCTGCCCAGAGGACTTGCTGCTACTGCTGAGTTTTCCATCACTGTTTCTCCTTACCATGGGTGAGCCTCTGCTCACAAGAGTGGCTGTTGGACTGGGATCTTTCAACACCCGACCTTGCTGGGAGAGAGACGTTCATCAGCTATGTGAGTGCCGCAGGGGAAACCTTGGCCCCCACCTCCTACTTCTCTCTGGAGGAAGAACCTCTCAGCTGCTTACAGGAGCCCCAGCTGCTGCTGCCGTCGCCAGGACACCCTCGGGACATGTGAGGGCCAGGGGAAAACCGAAACACCCCCCACCTTCTGTCTCCTCCCGGGCCCACCATTACCCCCTGGGGAGGCTCAGAGCTTGCTTTGGCCACCCTCTGCCTCACCAGGAGCCAACAGCGCCCCCTGCAGCCAGGGTGGAGAAACTGCAGCCATCGCCTTTGCAAGGGCAAACAGTGCCACCTGCCAGTTGTGATCGCAACTCCACCAAACGGGAAATTGCTTGATGGGTGAGGGTGAGAAAAAGGCTGTTATTGGGTTTTCGGCTTTTTGTTGTTGCCGTTATTGTTGTTTGTTTATATACATATATATAAATAGTCTAGTAAAGAACTGTTATTCCTTTTCCCATGTCTTTGCCTGAAAGCCTCATAATTTCAAAGTTATAATAATTTGGAGAGAGGGGGTCATCTTTTCCATTCCAGGAAGGTTCCTGCCTTCCTTGGCAGACATCTGTCTTTTAAACC
Source organism: Oriolus oriolus (assembly GCA_013400235.1). Classification (NCBI taxonomy): domain Eukaryota; kingdom Metazoa; phylum Chordata; class Aves; order Passeriformes; family Corvidae; genus Oriolus; species Oriolus oriolus. The sequence continues at coordinate 2,443 of VXBT01012529.1, forward strand.
AGGACAAGTAGGAAAACACATGGGATGCTCATTGCCAGGGCTAGTGTGAGGGATGCATCCTTTCCAGAGACCACATGGACAAACCATTCCTTATTTCTGGTTTCAGCATGGCCAGGGAAGATCATATATTCCCCCTTCACTATCCCTTCCCACACTCTTGCCTAACAGAGAGAAGACTTCTATTTTAGCATGAAAACCATGTGGCCCTGAGAAGGCTGCCACAACCCCCAGGCAAACATCCCTACTGGGGTGGGCAATCTCTGTGTCGCATGCTGGTCATGGAAAACATCCTTTTCATGATTCCTGCTCTTGTTAAGCTGAAACATGTAATAGGAGTCTCTGTGGGGAAATGCCAATTTATCAGTCTAAGGGAGCTGGAAATTCCTGTTTGTCAGGGTCTGTTCACTCTCGAACACAAGCAGCACAGCCCAAGAAATGAGCAATAAACATGGTAACTCTTTTATGTCTGTATCTTGGTTTAAGACAATTTAAAAGGAGAACACTCTGGAATGAGTTGTCTCCCTTTAGAGGTTGAACCAATCCCTTTCCACCAGTAAGGAACAAATACGAGTAGATGTAAGTGAAAAAAAATCACACTTTACTAATAAACAGAACAGTCAGAGGCAAAAAATAGCAGTAATAATTGCTAGATACCAAACTACTAAATCTCATGAATGCCTCAGGAACAAAGAGAGACCCAAAATGCTGGAAATGCCCTTTCCTGAGATGGTGGCCCACCAGAGGGCTTGGAGGACAAAGGGAAGATGTTGTCACACCTTCCCTTCCAAAATGGTGCCCCCCAGATGACCCCCTGTATCCCCAGGAACAAAGAGACAAGATGGTGACAACCCCTACCAGGAAGGGAGGAACCTACAGAGCAGTTCTAGAGGCAGATGAAAACTTGCTGGCTCATGTGGGAGTCCACACCACTGCCGCTGCTTGAAGGATACAGATGAGCCTTGCCTGAGCTGGGGCAAGGTACATCAGGATGCCTGCCTGCAACAAACACCATGGCTCAAAAGAAACATAAGTCACACCTGTAATTCGTGTTTAGAAAGCATATCTGGTTCCAAGCACTGTGTCCATGGCTGCAGCCTCTCGTCATCACAGGAAAACTATGACATACTGAATCTATTCAAATATATACCCTCCAAAGAAGACACAGCCTTCTGTGTTGCAGCCAGGAAGGTTTAGATTGGAAATTAGGAAAAATTTCCTCCCTCAAAGGGTTGTTCAGCCCTGGCATAGGCTGCCCAGGGCAGGGGTGGAGTCACCATCCCTGAAGAGGTTTTAAAAGCCATGTAGGTGTGGCACTTTGGGACATGGTTTAAGTGGTAGGCTTGGCAGTGCTGAGTTAATGGTTGGACTCAACGATCTATAAGAGTGCTTTTCCAACCTAAATGATTCCACGATTCTCAGCCTCCCATGGAAAAGTCATGTACATTAGGAGGAAACTTACGAATCAAAATACACCATGAGCCAGGGAGAAGATTTCCCAAACCACTTGTCCTCCAATACAGGGGTAAAAGCCACTTTGAACTTGCAGCAGCCTGGGCTAAAAAGCAAAGGCATTTAAAGGGCAGGGAGGGCTGCCAGGGGACATAACAGGCAGGAGCATTTATATAATCTGCAAATGTCAGAGACTCTCTCTCTGTCCTCCTGCATTAACCTTTTACCTTTAAGTATCCTCTTCCCAGACACGACCGTTCACAAGAGCACTGGCCCTCTCTAGCAGGTCATTGCTTAGAGGGGCAGAGGTGTTCACAGCAATCAGCTCTTGCTCAAGAGTCAGGAAGTGCACAGCTGAGGAGGAGAACTGCCAAGAAAACATTTCAATAGTGTTTCTGTTTTGTGGGACTCACAGTTTGCATTTGTTCCCCCTTTCCCCTGTGTGAAAAAAAATGTGTTGCAATGACTCTTGGAGACAGGGAGTGACATATGGGTCTCTGGCACCTTCCTGCTGAATTCTTTCCGTGAAAGAGCCTGACCCTTCCTGGGGAGGAGGTTCATGCCAATGGTGCATATGATAGGAGGGGAACATCTGCACCAAGATGGCCTCCTTGCATGAAAGAACCACCCACAAAATGTCTTCTCCCATCACCTTCCCCAAGCACTGGCTCCCAAAGTCCATTTGGTGTCATGGCTCCTTGAAAGCATCTATTTGTTATACAAGATTTGTCCCCACCACTCATCTTACAAACAAAAACTACTTACTCCGGTCATAAAAATCAAGTCAAAGCACACTTGCAACATGATTATCTGATAACAGAAGGGTTACAAATGCTCCAAAAGCCAGAGTTTAAACCCAGGCAAAATTCGGGAGTAGTAATAATAAAATATCCATGACTTGCATGCAGCAGATGAAAGATCGTCAAGTGCTGTGGTTATCATTTTGCCAGAGCTAAGCCTCTTCAGCTGCATGAAGTGATCCTTGGCTGCAAACCAAGGGGAGAAGCTGGGGGACAGTGGAGATACCAAGGCATCTCCAGCCATATCAGGCATTTCTTTGGACCTGAAACAAATGAAGAAATTCAACAGCTTCCAACTTAGACAGGAATTTTCTCAAAAACAATGTCAAAAGAATTTCCCCCTGACATCTAGTAGCTGCTCAAAACAGAGATAGTGTGGCAGGAGAAAACAAGCTGTGCTATAATGAAGGAGATTAATTGCAAGTGCAATAATATCCAGGCCTTCTGGTGAAATATTTTAGAGTATATTGCCCTCAAGAGAGTGGCTCTTTTTACTGATTTATTTTAACCTCCACATTACACAGATATGTTATAGATGTCTTCAGAGATGCCTTGGTGTTATTTGCCCCCTGACAGCAAATAATAAACTCTTTCTTGGCTATATATATAACATTTCCAAGGAAACCCTTGACGTGACTAGAAAAATATCAAGGACAATAAAGTCACATAGCACTCATACCCCTGTGAGAATGGACTTCAGCTCTGCTCCAGGACTCAGATAGCATGAGAAACCCTGGTTCAAATCGAGGAACAACAGCCTTAGAGGTAGAAATTATTAAAGGTCTCCTGGTTTAAGATCCTCTGGGGTCTCTCTATTATTTTAATAATGGTTCAAGTCAACTTTACTGCTTTCAGAGGAGCCTGGTACCACAAAGGCAGAAGGGCTCATCTCAAGGGAATGCAGTCAGGACATTTCAGCTGCCCATAATTTTGTTCAGAGGGGAGAAAGGGGGTGTTGGTCACACATCTTTGTGAGTCCAGGTAAACTTGATGTCTCTCTTGTAGCCCAAATTTTTAGTCCCACTGGATGGAGGGATATCATGGACAGAGGTTCCTGGGAGGTGGATGCCAGCATGGGGCTCCTATGGTTAAAACATGGTTAAGAGGATTCAGGAAATTTGGGGACATTTCCAACCATCTAATCTGCCAGCCTGGATGGCTTGCTTTGTCCCTGTCCTTGTTTTCTCCTCTGTAATCCACTGTAATTAATAAGGCAGCCTTTTCCCCTCATTATGGTTGTATCAGCTTTGCTGTGTTTCAGCAGTGCCTGGCACTTCAGCCACTGAGTCTGGCTGAGCCCCTGCTCCTTGTCACACACAAGAGAGAGGCCACTTGGAACAGGTGAAGTGAGAGAGGTGAGTAGATCCTGCTAATTGCACATTAACAGACCCCAGCATTCACTGGCATAAGAGGGAAGAGGCTGACTTCCCCTGGGCCCCAGAGCTGTGGCACACACCAGAGGGTGTTGGTAGAATGCCCAGCATGGCTCCCCAGCTGATGCTTTCTGTCACTGCTTTGTTACAGACAGAAAATCCATCCATCCTCACTCCACCAGTATTTGCTGGGTGCTGGTCTCAGTGCTCTTTCCATTTTGGGTCCCACCACACCTCTGAAGGTTTCTCTACACCAGCCCACCATGAACCTGCTCTTCCTTTCCCTTGCAGTCTCCTCATCCCACCCATACAGCAAAACTCCTCTTTAAATTCTTTGGTAACCATCAAAGCACCTCAACATTAGGGTCTCACCCCATCTGACCCTGACTCCATAGCCAATTTCTCTTGTTGCTGTTCCTCTTGGCACGATGGCACGGGAGTCCCACATTAGGCCTTTCTGCCATGGGATTGTGCAGTAAATCTTGGAAGACAATTGGCTTTCAGCCAGTTGAAGCCTGGTTCTGAACATTCACCTTCTCCATTCAGCCCCTTAGGGGACCCAAAACCCACATGGAGGAAGAAATTAATATCTAAAAATCCTAGCAAGTAAGAATCACACCAGGAGTTCTGGACACACCAGACCAGCCTGTGCTACATCATGAACACCTCAGTTGTTACAGCAGCAGCTTGCATTGAGGTCTCACCTAAATTCATGCTGATTGGACCTGTATCTTATCATGAGCAAGTCTGGAGAAAATGGACCAAAGCAAAGTCCTGGTGGCCCAGAGGAGCTGTGTGCCCACAAGGGAGGCAACAGCATCTACAGTCATGTGTTTGTCTTCTTATCCATAAGGTTTCTGCAGCTTCTGGGCATGAGTCTGCTGGCTCTGTGTTCACATGTAGCAGACGGCCATGGGTGAAGATAAACCTTCTGAGAAAATCATAAAGGTTACCTTGTGACTCTAGGCTTAGACTATTCCAAAAACATTGAGCACTTGGAGCTTTTCACGCCCCAAAGAGAATAATGCATCTAACGTGGGTGTTGCACAGCAGACACCAGGCCCTTTTACCAACACTACAAACCTGAAGGGCAGCTTGCACAGACCACCAATGCATTTTTGTTTTCCTCCCTCTTTCCAAGCCCTGTGGAGCTGGAACAGACCCCTGTAAAATCACTCTGGTTGGAGAGCTGTTGTCAGGTCATTTTCAAAAGTTACAACACTTTGCAAATTGTTCTTGCTGGAGGTTGTACAATAACAGCACCATTACTCAAAAAACCCATCCAAGAATATTATGTTAGACATAGGTCAGATCTCTTCATCCACAACAATATTCCATGGAAAAAACAAAGAAGAAAATTAATTGTTCAACACAAGCTGAAGATGACAATGAAAAATTTCCCCTTAATCGTGTATATTTTTATGGAGAAAGGTTATCTATCCATCCATCATCACATACTAGTACAGGAAAGAGCCTGTGACTATTTAGATACAAGTATCTTGCATGTGTAGTTAAAGAGAAAAAATGCTCCCAGAGAGGCTGTCTCTACTTCCCCCCTCCTTTCCCTGTAAATGCCCATCACAAACACTGCATAAATATGTTGAAGCTGGTCACCTGACCTATTTTAATCATCTATATTAGGATGTCATGAGTAAGAGTGTCTGTTTCTCTCCAGATACAATAAAGGGAGTCTCAAGCAATTAGTCCAGATGTAAAAAAAACTCCATTACACCAGAACAATCCCATTTATACATCTTGTTTTCTCCATCTCTAAAGCAGAGATAATAAACCTGCCTTTGTCTCAAAAGCAGCTGAAGATCCTTGAGGGGAAAGGTAGTCATGATATAGGGATGTTACTAACAAAAAAACCACAATAAGGTTAACAACAAGGTCAGTAATGAGTTCATATAGAAAACTTGCAGTGGAATTGCAAAAAGCCAAGGCTGACCTCAGTTTGGAAAATCAAAGAATCATAGAATGATTTGGGTTGGAAGGAACCTTTAACGGTCATCTAGTCCAACACCCTTTCAATGAGCAGGGACACCTTCAACTAGATCATGTCTACAGTCTCCCCATAGCTCAAACTGGATTCTTCAAAAAGCATTATTTTTCTTTCAGCAAATTTCAAATGACACATTAAAGAAGAAAGGTGTTTTTTATTAAGAGTCACCCGCTTAATATTTCACAAAAGTTGTGTGACCACACTCAGTGCAATTACCATATTTTTCAGCATTTTGGCAAGTTGAAGGCAGTGAATACCACAATCCATACAAAAACTAGAGTATTTATTTTTATAAATTCCATTTTAAAATTTTTTCCCATTTCTCCCTTGCACCTCTGCTTGGACTCCTCAGCATCAATGAAATCGCTCACAGTGGAAGAGCAGCAGAGCCACCCCCAGAGTGGTTGTTCCTCCTGGGGCTCTTACACAGAGGACACTGCTTCACCCCATCCTGTCCAGCCCATGGGAAGCAGTTGGTGCCTCAAGTCCACACCAAACCAAGACCTCCTGTTCCTGGGTCTGCAGCATAAGCACAGGGCTCCGAGAGGTGGCTGGGACTGGAAAAGCTGGGACCTGAGGCCTTGAACAGCTGGTGAAAGATCCAGCCCTTGGAAAACTACCAGGTTTGGCTGCTCAGGATGGAAGGTGTAAGAAGGAGTCAGGGTCTAGACATGTCCCTACATGTGCCTCAACCTCTGGGTTGGAGCCAGGACATCTGAAAATACATGCCTGTAAGTGCCCTGGAACAGGATGAGATATCCCTTTCCTATGCCATTCCCTGAAGGACTCACCAACAAGCAGGGCATAGGCAGCCTCCATGGAATACTTGTGGTTCAGATGTTCCTGAGGACATCATTAGACCCCACAAAACTCATGATAATTACAATAGACTCATTCTAACATTAGGGCAGGGAAACACCAGTGCTTAGACATCTGGCTGCTTTGTGTCCACACTTTGACACACTAAAAGTGGGCAGGAACTGATGCAAAGTCTCTGCAAGGGGCTCTGCAAACCTGCGGCCTTGGATTGAGTGAAGTTTTGCCACCTCTCTGGGTCAGGTCAGAATCATGCCCTGGGTCTTCAGAAGAGCTTCTAAATTTTCACAAAGTTCCACAACGTTAATTTCCTCTCAATCAGTTTTTCCCTCTCCGCTGATTAGTCCTTTCTGTCTTTAATACATTTCCAGGCTCTGCAGCCTCATAAAACTTCATGGGGGAACTTTTCTGCTTGGTTGTTGTGGGCAGGAAATTACTGTCATTTTTCACTTCTTCAGCCCGAGAAGGTGTTTACTGGGCCTGTCATCGGAGGGCAGTTCCATGTTGGCTCTTCCAGTGCCATCCCCAGAGAGGTGTCAGCACCAGCAGCCGATGCAGGGAAGGATCCAAGGTCTTTATTTTGACTGGCCTGGGAAGGAAATCTGGGCATTTCAGCAACACATCTCCATAGAACCCCTCATCAGCATCTCAGCAGGGCAGTGAAGGCTGGACAAAAACTTCCTGGCCTCCACCAAAGCTTAGCAGCAACCCAAATAACACACCCTGCCCCACTACAGATGATTGAGTGTGAGCAGCCACATCCCTGGAATACCTCCATGCTTTGACACCTCTCTGATGGTGCCCCTGAGAAGGACTCCTGGAGACACCTCTTTGTGGGGAGACTTAACAGAGAGGAGCTTTGTGGCAGAGCACAAATACAAGTGCAGGACTCGCAAGTGTCCACCAGGCTTTGTCTTCTTCCTTCATTTTGATTAGGAGCTGTCTGGAAATGAACCCAGGTGTGCCCAGGTGGGCAAGAAGGCCAAGGGCACCTGGCCTGTACCAGCAATGGTGTGGCAGCAGGAGCAGGGCAGTGACCTGTTCCAGGCACTGCTGAGGTACCTCCAGTCCTGGGGGCAGTTTTGGGCCCCTCCCAACAAGAAGGACACTGAGGGGCTGGAGCATGTCCAGAGAAGGGGACGGAGCTGGGGAAGAGGCTGCAGCACCAGGAGTGGCTGAGGGAGCTGGTGGGGTTCAGGCTGGAGAAAAGGAGGCCTGAACTTGAGGCCTGAGGAGGCTCACTCTCCACAACTCCGTGACAGGAGGGTGTAGCCAGGTGGAGGTCAGGCTCTTCTCCCAGGGAACAAGGAACAGAACAGGAGAAAAAAGCCTCAAGTTGTGCCAGGAAAATGTTGTCCCGCCCTGGCAAAGGCTGCCCAGAGCAGTGGTAGAGTCCCCATCTCTGGATGTGGCACCTGGGGACATAGGTTAATGGTGGCCTTGGTAGTTTGTTGGGGATTAGTTGGACTTGATGATCTTAGAGGGCTTTTACAATCTTAATAATTCTGTGATTCACCATTTAAGAGGAATAATGAAAAGCAAAAGATCAACATGTTGGGTGAAGAGCTTCCTCCTCCACTTGCTACGTGCATAATTTTGTGGGGCTTGTGGGTGGAAAGACAGGGGTTGGAAGATGCAGTTCTTAGGAAAAGCTGCAGGATGTGTTGAACAGCTGGGAAAAGGTCCAGTCTCCTTGGCTGTAGAGTAGTTCCTCATGGGACATTCCTTTGATTTTTATTCAGAAAAGCCTTCAAACTTCTACCTGATGAACTGCACCCTTCCTGTGTGGCAGAAAGAGTTTGCAATGCTCAGTTATTCTAACAAGTTGCTGGGGGCAGAGCCTTGTCCTTCCTTGCCTGCAGAGCTGTGGTCTAAGGTTTAGACCCCATCCCTGGTGTTGCATGGGATTGTTCAATCCAAGATGTAAAAACTCACATGTGCCCTGGTTGAACTTGGTCAGTTTCCTGTCAGCCTATTTCTCAGGCCTGCCCAGAGCCCTCTTCTGAGTACCAGCCTTGATCTCCAGTCCATTGGCCGCTTCCCTACCTAAGTCTACTGGCATCCACAAACTTTCTGCAAGCAAACTTCATCCAGGTGATCAGTGAAGACATTCACTAATGCCAGCATTGATTACTGGGGAATACCACTAGTTACTGGCTGCCAGGTGGACTTTGCACCACTTACCATAACCATCTGGGATGTTTGCACCAGAACTAGTTACTTGTGACTCACATCATTGTGGTGAGAACCAGAATCACAGAATAATTGAGGTTGGACGGACCTCTGGAGGTTGTGGTCCAACCTCTGCTCACAGCGAGATCACAGCTCTTTCAGATCAGGTTGCTCAGCCCTACCTTTATTCTGCAAGTTCAGCTCATCCTTACTCTGACACAAAATGCTGCAGCTCTCCTAGCTTTAATTTAGAGAGAGCAAACTGATCTCCATAGCAAAGTGCAGTAGATCACCCCACACCTCCCAGCCCAGAGCTATGAAGGCAGGGAAAGACAAACCAAGTGCTCTGTAGCTAAATCTACTCTTCAGTCAGGTTGCTCCAGTGTTCCTGGGTTGTTCAGTAATGTTATCCTCTTTAATTCCTGAATTCTTCCCGTGTGCACATGCACAGCTGTAACAATAAAGAGCAAAGGCTGCAGGTGCTCCATGCATGATTTTAATGGTCTAATGATGTCTGCAGCCGGACAGATTGATATTCCAGGAGATGTGAGGATTTCTGATATTTGAACAGAAAATAGAAGAACAATCCCAGGGCTGTTCCAGTGCCTGAATTCAAGGCCAGCCTCCAAACACTGAGCCAGGGCTGCAAAAGCTCTCATTCATGAAGATACTTGAAAAGGATTTCATAGAGGAACTGAAATACAGAGAACATCTTTCTCCGCACTAATTTACTGATTCATCATTTCCTCAGTCATCTACATCTTCTTTCACATTTAGACTTCAAACTCTTTGGGGCAGAGGTTACTTTTACTCTGTTCATCTATGCCAAAGTCTCCAAAAAATAAACTGGATATGACCTTTCCGTTTGAAGAAAGACATCCTAGAATCATAGAATGATTTGGAGGAAGGGACCTTAGAGCTCATCTTGTTCCACCACCCCTGCCAGGGTGTTGGAAGTTACAGTTTTTCCTTTTTTTTTTTCTTTCTCTCAGGGAATTTTCTCCCATTTGTTGCCTAAGAGATGGTAATAAGGATACCTAAGAGAGACAAAAGAAGTGGCCAAGATGCGGGGAAGGGGTGCACCTGGCCATACTATCTTAGCTGGGGAGCTTTCTCTTGGGAAGGGCAGAGATATCACGGCTTCTTGCTCTCTCTTGCTCTTGAGACCAGAGGGGAATGGTTGGGCTGGTGCCTCTGCAGGAGAGAATTCGCTGCCACCACGGAGTTCAGCCCTTTACTGCTTCTGCTACTGTGAGTGAGCCTATGCTCATAAGAGCAGCTTTTGTACCGGGACCTTTTCAACACTCGACCTCACTGGGAAGGACCCTCACCANGGGAAGGACCCTCACCATCTGCTTGGGTGCCTCAGGGGAAAACCCGGGACTCCGACCCCCTCCCCACTCCAGAGGGAGCGTCTCCCAGCTGCTTGTGACAGCTGCCTACAGCAGCCCATCTGCTACCGCCCTGCCCCGCTGTTTCCTGTTGATGCTTCTGGCTTTTTGCTACACTTTAACCCCACACTCCAGGCCCACCCGGGCATCCTGTGCTTTCTAGCATGGCTCAGGACTCTTTGCTACACTTTGTTTTCCACCCCGGATGTGCCCGCCTCTGCTGTTCCAGACTGCTGCTCCGAGGTTTCCTGCTGCAGTCCATTCAGCTTCCCAAGTAGCCCTGAGACTGGCTGCCCCCCGTGAGTTTGCAAAGGGAGCCCCTTTTCTCTCTCTCCCGCCGGCTGAGGCGCCATTGCCATGTGGAGAGGCGG
>VXBT01012531.1:0-42174 GCA_013400235.1 Oriolus oriolus
GGATTTTAGGGTATAGCAGCACTACCGCATTATCTCTTCAGAAAAAGCAAGCATTTCATTTGCACAGAATGGACAGATACTGAAAGTTATTTTGTATCTGAAAATCTTTGCAAATGAAGGGAGTAAATTTGATATGATGACGTTCCTAAAACCTTTTTACTTATAATATATGCACACCTGGGCTGGGAGAATTTTGCTGTGTGCTCCACTTTTGTGCTTGAGATAACTTCTATCTACTTCTGCCAATCCTACTGGACTCATTTGACTTTTATTAGAGTTTCTGCAATATAGATAGAGCTAAGTAGGGGTAACAGGAAAGGCCAGCTTAGGCCTTGTGCGTATCACAGAGCTGCATCTATACACTTATAAAAAAGTCATGTTCAGTGACTGGGTGAACCACACAGTGTATACTCTGTTAAAGGAAGTAGAGAAAGTTGAGATTTCTGCAGAGTGAAAATCTGTTGCTCTCCAGCAGGCTGCTATATTTTACTACACATCTTCAGCAAAAAAAAGTTATCATTTTGTTTATCGTAACAGCAGTAAAAATCACAGCACTAATAGCCACTGAATCAAAGAGTTAAAGCTGAAGTTTTATGACACGAAAAGAATTATCTGTAATAAGGTAAATCACCAAGAAAGGCAGGATTACTGGGATCTAATAAAATGTTTTAGTGTGAACCTGCCTCTGGTCCCCATGTCCTTTGAGGGCATTCTTCAGTCTTCTTTTATTGCCCAGCATCTTTCAGTTTCTTCCCAAGTTCACATGAGACTTCTTGCTGCCCATCCAAAGGCAATACAAGTATCAAACAGAGGTAATACAAATACCTGCAAAATAACAAATAAGAAAAATTATTTATTAAAACAATTCATTCTCCTATTTGTTGCACCTGGTGTACAAACATACAAGAAGAAACAACTACGGAGTAAATACTGAAATCTACACGATGAAGATTGTCTCACACCTTAAATAATTTTGCTGATCTCAGTGTGACCAAAAGTCCCAGTCTCAAACCAGGTTTTGCTACTGCTGTCTCACATAGTCAATTTTATCAAAAACTTGGGTAATAGTGCGCTAATACTGTTCTTTGTTCCAAGTTGTTGGATCTCTTCATAATTCTGCAAGCAAAGTGTATGAAGCAGCTATTAGTCATTTTGCATTTCCAGTTTTGTCAAGGCAGTAGAGAAGTGTCCATCAAGCATTCACAAGCATTCCAGCTTTTGATTTACATGAGAAGAGAAACAGATATGTCTGACTTTCAGTTAAAACTACAACCTGATTTGAATACCACAGGTCACTCATATTGTCTAAAATTTCAGGATTCGTATTCACATTGAGGAGAGTACGCAGAAAGACTTACCATTGAAATATAGTGAATAAATACTTCTGCAGTGACCCAGTTTTGACTGTCTCTGGTGATTCAGTACATTCATGGGTATGTAGAGAAAAAGAAATAGGTCAAAGTCAGAGGAGGTTTGTTCACAGGAAAGACTCCTGCATGGACATGGGAGCATGAATTTCTTCAGACGAAGAAGGCATATGAGATTTCCACCATACTGACCATCTAAACTAATCAAATTATCATTTTTCTGCCTATTTCTAAAAGCAGTGACATTGTAGGCGGATCTCTTAGGAAAATCATACCAAATCATCTCAGATCTGACAGTTCAACAATCAGGTCTTCCCACCCCTGCACATCTGTCTGAGAAAGGTAGTTCACTCTCACCAAATGTTATCTTAGCCTGTTCTGAGACTCTGAGTGTACTTAAGTGATGCCAGTGTTTACAGTGCAGTTGCATCCCTAAGACAGCTGCAAAAGAGTGATATGACAGATCAAAGCTCTGTGGAAGTTTTCAGGTAATCCTAATCAGAGCCCATTATAAGAAACACAATCCTGTCTGACACATGGAGCAAATGACCTGTAAATGAAGCTGCCTCACAAACTATATAGACATTTCTCTGTTTTCCACACAACTTTGCTTCAGAAAATTTAGGTCAAATAGCATTTCAATTTTTTTTTTCTAGCAGATTAAATTGGGTCATGTTCCGAGAGAAGTGGGTCATTTTTCCTTGTAAATAAACAGTTTCATGCCTGCATATCCTTAGTTCAAAGGCTCTATTGTTTGCACTCAAAACTGCACAATTCTTTGGCTTAGCCAAGAGGCAGTGATTTTTTAATATTTTTTTTCCAAAGGGCAGTGTTTAGCCTAACCCAGTAAGACATGATTTTTCTCAGTACATGACAGTGAAGAGTCTCTTTTCTGCCTTCCCATCAAAACACTGACTGGGGACAAAATTCTTAGCTAGTTTTGATTGATTTGCTCCAGTGACTTCAACAGAGCTGTTCTGGTTTATATCATGTGGGAATCCATGTTAAAAAAGATCAGTGTCCAGTGCATACATATAGAAAAGTTACTGCCAATTTTCTAACACACATCAAAAGATTATTTTCACATCTGTTCAGGTGAGAATAAGGACCTTTACGAAGAGAACATGGTGCAATTCCCTAGCTTGACCCAGTAAAGTTCAAGCCAGATGATCTAGCAGCTTAGTGAACTGAACAAGATGGTTCAGTTAAAAGTTATAGCAAGAAAAAAAAAGTCAATAATATAACCTTCTCTCCCTTTTTTTTTTAAATTTAGCTTTATCAGTGTTGTTATCATTTATGTCATCATGAATGAAAACACGGAGAACTCTCATACTGCTTAGACGAGTTCTCAGAGGATTGCATACTGATCTAATTTCCATAAATACAGACACATTTAAAGTTCACATATGTGAGCTCATTCTTATGCCAGCCATTCCCCAGTCCTTTATGTGCTGTTTCACAATTTTTCCCAATATTTAATGTCTGCAGCAATTTTTTTCTCACTGTTGATAACCTTTCATTGCATGTTTTACAGAAAACTCCAGGGTTTAAACATTCTTCCTTTTTAAATTCATGATTCTCTCATTCTCAAATTGACATTGCATACATATGCCTAACAAACCTAGAGCACCTACTGTCTTTACAAGTTTGATTCCTCTTCACTATTATTTCCATCTTCACTATAAAAAGACGAATGAGTATATTGGTATGTCAATTTCAGCTAACCTAGGTAAAATAAGAATTTTAAAATTATTGAACAAGGAGTAATGTTTACTAACTTTTCTGGGAAATCTAGTCTCTATTGACATTTTTTACTTTTTATAGTACTTTTTATCACTCTACGTGCTTCAGGAAAGACTATATTTGAAGTGCAACAGCAACAGATATAAAAGTTATTCTTACACTTTAGTCACAAATTTAGTCTATTTTTAATATATGATATAATTTCTCTATATGTAACACAGAGTTCCAGTCTGCTCTTCTGTGGTATTTGTAATCAAACCTTTGAACAGAGACATACCAACACTTGTTGGTTTGAAAAATCCTTTCAATATGATCAAGAATTTCCCAACTTCAGAAGTACTCCAGAGATAACTCACCATATTTTCAAGAGATTTGTAAGCTACGTACAGATTTGACAGCATTACTTGACATGCTAAGATTTTGCCATAGAAATCTTGATATCCGTGGTTGTATGAATAATGAAGAAACTTTCATTGGCAGCTACATTTTCTAAATTAATTTTAAAAAAACTTGCAGCAGCTGCGCTATGTCTTTTCATCAATTTTGCTCTTAAGACATTTGTTCAGTTATATAATGAAGACAACAACTAGTACCAATGAAAGTTGCTTTATTCATATCAGTGAGTGAGCTTCTGAAATGCTTCTGAAAAAAAACCACAACTAAAATTATTGTCAAAAGATGATTGCAGAAGAATAGCAAAATACCAAGTCTAAAAGATTAAGTGAATCTGTTTCATGTTGGTTTTATTACACTGATATTATTCTAGTGATTTTTACTTAATATACCTATGTATGAAAAGGAAAGTTCACAACATAAACATAAATAGTTTGTGTAGATTAGACTGAAGGGGAATTGTTGTTCAAGAGGAGCACAACATATCCTGTGGAGATCTGTATCATGCCTCAGATGATCACCCACAAATAGAGACTAGGGCAGCTGTGTTCTCAGGTGAGCTTCTTGAAAAGTGTTTTTCATGACACACATTTGTTTACTTTGAAAAATGATTCTACAGTATAAAACAGGTTTTGCAGATTTTTCTTAATAAGATTGGACTTTCTCAGGTCATGGCTATTTTGAGATGTATGGATCAGATGTGTGAGAAATAAAGCAGCCAAAAAACAGAGAGCTCATTCCAAAAGGATACAAACCAGTATTTTTATTTGAAAAACGTCAGCCAGCACCAATAAGAGAAAAATAAAGAAGCAAAATTCTGCACATTAAAAAGACAGAGAGGGAAGCTGAGTAGCCCTGATGGATAGCACTGGATTGTTTTCCAAACTTGGAGGTTCTCTGCTTATCTTAAATAACAACTAGTAAATTGAAAAGACATTGGTATGAACATACCAGCTCTTCAACGGGATGCAGTGAAACAGAGTGTGAATAAATTAGAGGGAGGAGTAAAAATAATATGTATGAAAACGAGAACAAAAAAATTGGTCAAAATTTTCTGCTTTTTTTTTGTTGGTTTGTTTTTTGTTTTTTTGTTGGGTTTTATTTTGTATTAGGGGAAGTTGCTTGGGTTTTTTTGGGGGGTTGGTTGTTATTTTTCATTAAGAGAATTGTAAATTCTGACACTCTTCAGAATGCAAGTAGCTAGAAATGGAAATAAAAGCATAGTAAAGGAAGAGAAAAGAAGCTAAAAAGAAGGACTTAATTACAGATACTGATAGAGATTTAAAAATAATTTCTTGAAATTATTTTTAAATTGTGGGCAATATGTAATAGGAATTAACAGGTATGAGACTACACGTGCAAAAAAGAAAAATTATGACTTTCCTCTCTCTTGTGCTTTCAAAACCGGAGCAACCAAGACCATGAAAAAGTAATCTCAGACTATGAGAAAAGCAAAAAGAAGAAAAATGAGAATTGTATGTAAAAACCTTATTGACAAAGCAAGAGAAGTTACTGAAAGAGCAGACTGTGATGAAGCCATGGGCATGGAACAAAAATTTCAAAAATTCTTAGTGTAAGAGACAAGGATACCGCTGGAAACATAGGAAATTAAAGGGCTGGTGAAGGAGAGATTTGGTGACGATATCACTACTCTTTCAATTCTGAAAACACAGTGAAAATATGGTAATATTTGGGAGGTTTATGTGAGTATCAACACAATACAGCCCAGTGTTGACCATGACCACTATTAACCAAAATCAAGTTATTTAAATAATACTAGATCTCTATTTAACAGCCTGTCATGAAATTTATTTTAATAGTACTTTTAGTCAACAGTCTTATCATGCTTTTACC
The DNA here is from genome assembly GCA_013400235.1 of Oriolus oriolus. Classification (NCBI taxonomy): domain Eukaryota; kingdom Metazoa; phylum Chordata; class Aves; order Passeriformes; family Corvidae; genus Oriolus; species Oriolus oriolus. The sequence goes on from VXBT01012531.1 coordinate 5,358, forward strand.
AACAGTGTGATCAATATAAGCATTATATCTAACCTACAATTTCACCCACCACTTCAAAAGCTTCATAAATCATCAACTTTTATAACTTCTTGATTACCTCCTAACGTTCATACAAAACAAGGATAAAAACAAAAATCACCCTCTGATGAAAGCATGCTGAGCACTTGAAAAACTTTTATTAAATGATATCCAGTTAGCAACACCCTGTTGGGCCATCGCTGTGTAGTGATGATTATGGAGTGCTCTTTCGCATAAACTGAATAAATCTCATAAATTGTTGATGGAGGTGCTTTAAAATATCATCTATTGACCAACTTTACCCCAGCAACAGAACAGAATTGATTTACTTTGCCTCTCTGCTAAGAAATTTTATCCATAGCCTGGGGCTTGGGGATTGTACAGCAAACAGATCAATCCCATGTACTTTCAAGGGCTGGAGAAAGCCGTTCACTCCATGTCTGAGTTTCCTGAAAGGTCTGCATCTTGCTACCCAATTCACTGAGGCTTGCTCACAATATGACAAGAAAGGAGGATGAGGGTAACCCATCTTTAACATCAAAGAGAGCTCACATAGGCACTATTAAAGGTAAAATTTTCAGGCCAATTTTTACAATGAGGTTAGGTCTACAGGAGACATGTAATTGAATTGCAGCTCCACTGGAGCCCCAGCTCGCCTTGTCCCTTCCTTGTTCTGCCTTGGCTGTTCCAGGGGACATGAAAAGGCAACAGGCCATGCTTCACACAGCCCATGTGATCTCTATCCATCAGACAGACTCCTTGGGCAGTACGGCTACATGCAGATTGCAACCTGATGACAGAACAAAAACAAAATAGAGGAGATACTAAGACCAGAAATGCCTTATATTTCTGTTCCGCCTCTAAAAGATTTGCTTTACAGGTCTCTTCCACAACACTTTCTGAACTTGTACAAGGTATGGGAAATATTTTTGTTTCGCTACAGCCTTCAGCAAACTAAAAATGTCATCTGCATTTTAACCAACTTGCCTTTAGACCTTTAGAGAAAATTCTTTTTTGCCATCTTTTAGTCACACTGGTAAGGAAAAAAATGAATTACTCTTGAGCTCTTCACGCTGTTATGTCCCTCTCTTTCATACTTTTGTGATGCTGCTTTGCTAACATACTCCTCACCATGCTGAAAAAAAACCCTTGAACAAACACAGCTCGAAGTTCATTACGGAAAGATAACTAAACAAAACCAGGTGAATCCAACTGCAGTAAAAAGTCATATATCTCATCAATATTGTCCTTGCAGTAGCATGATATCTTACTTTTGGGTGATATCTCAGGAACACAGAATAACCTTTTAGACTCTGTATCTGACAAGGACCATTGGTTTCTTTGGGACTGCCAGTGCATTTGAAATTAATGGATTTGCATATGAGATAAAAGATGGAAGTTATTTAATACCTTAACAAACTGTCTCATAAGCTCTGAGGCAGGCATGGAATTGCTTTCCTTATAATAAAATCCACAAAGGACCAGCAGAAAATCCCCTGTGTGAGGCAGTTAGAAGCACCTATTCAATCCCCCCAAAAATGAGGTGCACATTGAAGCTTCTCACGGCTGCTAACTGACCCAGACATGGCATTGCCTATCAACTTGCATCTCCTGTCTCACCTAGCTTATGGTTCTCCTTGGATCCGATCTTATCACAGAGTGTGGAAATAGACTTGAATTCAGCCTTCCAGGCCTGGGGACACACAGGAACATAATTTTCGTAATTACCTTCAATTTTATTGTATGTAGAAACCATTGATCCCACTTGAAGTCATTACAGAGGTAATGCAGCTTGGTACTATAAGGTGGTTCCTTCACTCAGATAACATTTTTAAATAAAGTGGCATCTCCAATATTATATTTTCTGATTAAGTGTCTTTACATTTACATCCAAAGTGTTCTCACTTAAGGAAACTATTCATATATGCCTCCCTACCAGGCAGTTTAACAGCCAGGAACTTAAAATCCCAATTAAAATGTACTGGCAAAGAAAGAAAAACCACCTCTATTTTTCTGGACGTGTTCCCAACACGTAACCAAACTAACAACGAGTTTTAAATTTTCTGTACTCCTTGTGCTACGTCTGCTTCTCACATGGGAATTAATCCCTCTCCTCCATAAATATGCACCAGATGGCTGAGGAGGGCCTTGGGAAGGCCTGAAAGGGCACTCTGCAGAAGAGCTGTAGTGTCACACTCAGGAGGCACTGAAGTAGTCTTTTGTGAAACATACTGCCAGCCATTTATCATAGCACTACTCATTCAAGGGAAAAACAGGCAACTAGAGTAGGAGGGCAGAAAGCACACTCTTCCAAGGTCACTTCTGCCAAACAGACATCATGCTATTTGCCATGAAAATGTCACACTTCCTTTCCTCTTAGTGAGACTTCCTTTTTTATTTCCTTAAATGTGGGTGTAAGTCTAAGGCATATTTCCTCAGCTATTTGTGTATATCTATGAAAAGTTTCTTTTATCCTTGTAGAGGCCAAAATATCAAGTTTCTAACAGGATCACAGTGAGGGAAGACAAGGTTTCAGATTTAGCAGGAGGCCCAGGCATGTGGGGAGAGTATAAATATATCTGCTGCAGTTTTGTTACTGCTTGCCACAAGTCAGCTCAGTCTTTGTTTTCGTTATTGTACACACAGAAGGAATATTAGCACAAAATATCTCAGTGTGTCTACAATGTAGGAGCAAGAAGATTTTCATGTTGTTAAAATGCAGACCAAAGCTGGCTAATTATTTGTAGCTGGGCACAGATGTCAAATCCTGAAAAGACGGCATTTACCAAGGCAAAGTGTAATGGCTAAACTGTTTTTGACTCTCATCATCCATACAAAGAAAAAAACCCAACCAAATAAACAAGGTGTCTTCTTTCCTACTATTAATAAACTAGTTTAAACCCAGCATAAATTTTAAGAGTTTTTAACGGAAAAGAGCAAAGGAGAAAGAAACATTAGCATGTTACTTAAACAAACAAACAAACAAACAAACAAAACACCAAACCTTACAGTCTGATTTAAAATTCTCAGTGGCTTCTCAAAAAAACCCTTACTTTCAATTATTTCAATAGGAGTCAAATTCTTTGGAAAATATACTAGAATATTACTTGTTTATAGCATGCACCTAATTAACAAAACTGGAAATTATATTTTGTCCAGTTACTTTTGTTTTAATACCTGTGCCCAGCAAGTAATGGTTAAGTCATTTTCTCTCTTTGTACCAGGGGGACCACCATAAGGACAACTGCTCAAACTTCACATTTTCTGAAGGCTGTTCACAGACTTCTGAACACATATACAAATTCCTCTAACAGGTAACAAGGTATCCAAGTATCCCCCACACACTGCTTTGCAAAATACTTCCCTCTTTAACTGAAGGACAAGGAGAGGACTGGTGTGACAATGAATAATCGAAAAAACAATAAAAGGCATCTTGGATGATGCTGTGTTCCACATGTAAGAGGGGTATGGGTCACACTATGTGCAGATAAAGTTTTGAATGTTTTGAGCACAGGCCGAGGAGGTTCATGTCTGAACTTCCTCAATGCTCAGAAACTTTCAAATTGGTCCATTTTCTGTTAGTGCTTTCACAGGCTCTGTGGGCCACATGACAAATAGGAGGACACCTCTGCATGCTCAAACCTTCCACAAATAAGCCTAAAGGCAGAAAAAGCAGTTGCCCAGTTGCCCATACAATAACATTTAACTGAGATTTTCTTGTTCTTTATGCTTTCTTAACATAATCTCTCATTCCCCAAATTACTCAGAGTTGGTCGTTTTATCACATAGCTGTGCTCATTCAGACTTGCAGATGGCGACCTGTAAATGCAGAAAGAAGTGTTTTGATTTGTTGCTCCATGTATCCTTACAGTCTTGTGAGAGTACTAGAGGGAACCCATTATCTGAAAAGGTGGCAGATCAGTGCAGAACTGAAAAAGAACCGCTCTGAAACTTGTATCAGAGAAATATGATGCTTAGTCACAAGTAATTCTTTTCATGTACACACAGCATTTGCTTCTTGGATTCATGTTGGGAATAGGGCTGACTAACATTCTCTAAACATCCCAGAAATTCTCACCAGTTTAGTTCATTACAGAGAACTTGTTTAGGAAGGAAAAAAACATATTCTCTAAGTCTCTGCCTGACACAGCACACGAGTAAAAAAGAAAAACTAAAGAACAAAAAAAGAGCTTTAAGGCTCAATACTCCCATCTTGTGGCTGCTAAAGAAAACGCATATGTCTAAGCAGAAATGGAAAAGCAGTTTAATGTAGATAGTTTATAAATATTAATTTACTTGTAAAGACATTTTCTTTTATGTTGTAATCAAATTTGGATCTTAGAATTACCAGTTTTATATTCAGAGAAGGAAGTATGTGGAAATTTTTTCATTCCGCCACAACAAATTAATAACTGTAACAAATTTCTAACTGCCAGAAGCTGAAAGGATGAAATCCACTTTGTGCTACCCTGAATTCAAGGTATCCTGAATGGAGGCAGGGATGTGATAGAAGTCCACAGGATGGGGGCGGTAGGTAGTACTGGAATTTAAGGACACATGATGGAGGAGTAACAAGCACTTAATTCACAACATCTGGATGCAATAGGTACAACTCTCCTTTCTGTAATTCCGTGAACCTCAGAAGAAGGGGAAAGTCTCACTTTTCCTGGATCTTCCAACAGATTTTTCTTTCTGATTTGTTAGTTACCTACATAAAGCTGAAATGAAGAGCATGTGGCTGATATGCCTTGTTAGAAGTCCTATATGGTTCTTGTGTTAGTTACCTACTTACTTAAATCACTGCTGAATGAACTTGTTTCCTCTATCATTTCCCTGCATCTGCACAAATTCTAAGGTAGTGTGCATCCTGACCCTTGATTAGGATCTCAAAGTAGGCTTAATTTATGGTGTGTGCTAATACCAGCACCACCATGAGAGTACTCCTGTGCTGTTTGGAAGACACTGACACTGAGATATTTACTTTAATATTTGGACATAACCAATTCCTGGAAAACACCAAACACGTAGTTTCATAAAATAAAGCTCTCAGTGGAAGCTGATCTGGAAACATGGTTGTAAAGTTGAAATGGGTAACACTTACAGAGGTTATGAATCAGAGAGTATCACCTTAATAAGAATCAAATATGGAAGGAAAAAACTTTCCCCAGAAGCTTGAACACTTTTTAAATATTCTGATTCACATAAAAACCCCTAAATATATAGACTGAAAAGATTTAAGGAACGTTGAGGCTCAAACTCATAGAAACTATGGGTTTTTCTCACCATGTAAATTCATGTGACTGAAATGAGACCAAGGCCCAGCCTACTGAACTAAAAATGGGATTTCTAGGAAATACATTTGCCCCCATGCATGTAGCAAGAGGCTGTGTCTTACCAAAGTAGAAATGACGAAACATAGTGAACCCTCCTACAGGTCAACAGTGTTTACAGCAGGTGAAATTGGCCTTGAGAGCAAGTTGATTCATTATCAGATGTAACATTTCAAAAGCAGAAGATGCACAAAGTGCATTTCAAAGACAGAAACAACCAGTCAGGAGGACTCTGTTCACTAACAAGCCTGCTGGCAAGATATCTCAACAGAAGTTCTCACCCCATGTTCCTAACAGAGGAAGCGCTACTCCTCAGGTGAATGCAAGTTTGCTCATAAACCAGAACCCCAGAGGAGTGTTAAATTATGTGGGAGCACAAGACCGAAGTCAGAGCCTGTGGGCCTCAGATGAACAAATGCTGTAATCATGGGATATTGGCTGTAAAAAGGGGGGCAAGACACAAGAAGAGCAGCAGCAATAACATCTTCAACCCTACACTACTCTGTAAGTACACGGGTCAAAACACCTAGAAGTGATTAGCAGCTTAGGTTAGTGCTTCAATTTGTTTTTTTTGCTGTAGTCTGAGGGGGAGAAAAATAAAGAGGATTCCCCCTTTGAGAAAGAAGCTGTTCAGTGCTTATTAAAAGTTGTGCCTCATAACAATTAAACTGTGAATGAGGGATGTTCACCATACTCAAACATGAGTGAGGAGCGTACCTTCGCAGTATGAAAATGAAATATATGTTGGGCTGTATTAACAACGGTGTGACCAGCAAACTGATGCAAATGATGACACTGAAATACTAGAAACTTGCTATGCTGCATGTGGAATATGGGGCTTAGTTTTAGACAGCTAACCTTTAATGGCTTCAGAATGAAAGGGAGTTGATTTAGATTACATATTTAAAAAAATATTTATTGTGGGGGTGGTAATGCAGTGAACAGATTTCCCGGAGAAGTTTTGGATGCCTCATCCCTGGAAGGGGTTAAGGCCAGGTTGGATGGGGCTCTGAGCGACAAAGTCTATGTCCCAAACACACGGCAGGGGAGTTGGAACTAGATTATCTTTAAGACCCCTTCCAACACAAACCATTCTACGATCCTATGATTTTTAAAAAATGATAGTCATAAACCTGAGAGAATCTAGAAGAGGATGAGCTACTAAGATGATCAGGGACTGGACAACCTGCTGTTAAGAGTATCTGAGGGGGCTCTGTGCATGTGTGCCTGAAGAAGAGGGGATGTGATTGCAGATTCCCCTACTGCACAAGGTGCATTCTAGCCTTCTCATTTGAGATGCATGAGGGGAAAAGATAAGGGTCAGAAGGTGCAACAAAGGAAATTGTAATTGTATATTAAAAAAAATGGTTCTCCGTGATAGTGCTGAAGGACTGGAAGAGATTGCTTGGAGAGGGTGTGGAATTTCCATTCTTAGGGATTGCAAAACTCAGTTGGACATTGAATCTTATACTGAACCTCAATGTGAGTTGTGCAGTAAGAGGCCACAGCAGAAGACCCACAGAGGTCCCTTGCACCTAAATTTTTCTACAACTGCATATTTTAAGAGATGAGGCAGAGCGTGGTAAGAAATACTGGAAACAGAATAGAGCTTAAGTCATATCAAGGAAATTTGGCTACAATGTAGATACAGCATCCTCAAATGCAATTTGCACAGCTGCCAGCCTGGTCTAGTCACATGTAAGATCAGCAGAAATCATATCAACTGTATCACAATCCAACATGATAACATGTGATAGATGTCAAAGATAAACTGTAGCTAATCATTTATTCGCTGACCGCAGGTTAAGAATGAAACCTTAACAGTTGAAATGGTTGTGTGGTAAAGAGAATCGGTGAAGCTTTTCTTCAGAAGAATTTGTATTTCTTTTCGCACTTGTGTGATTCAACACACATCTTTCCTATCCTCACCAGGAAAAGAATCAGCAGTACTGTGGCTCTCTGCAGGTCTAGCCAGCAGCCATCTGCTGTCAGATAAAATGTGTAGAAATTGAGTTTGCTTCCACTTTTTTCTGGGGACAAAATACCTGGGTTCTACTCCCTCACCCACCTGGTGTATGCGTAAAACTCATAGAAACATTGTTCTTGTTAAGATTTCCTTCAGCTTCCAAATGTGGTTGAAATTCGGTAGCAATTTCAAATCCCAAGGTGTACGAGCAAATATCTGGCTACACAGCCTTGTTTTCTAGGCTTAATGCAAATACTTATAATAATATATATTTGATAATTTTAATCATGGCATTCATACAGTAGAAGCCAGTAAAAGGGACCTGACAAGAAATTCTGACCATGGTTTTTTCCCCATTAGAAATCAGAGCAAAAACCAGTTCTGCCATGAAACAGAGTTTTTAAAAAATTTACTCTGGGTCAGACAAGCTGTATTTATAGGCTGTGATTTATTTCAACTGACAAACAATCTAAACTGAAGAAGACTGTGTTTATTTTTAATATAGCTGAAAGTACTGAAAGAAATACCGAAAATATCAGTGTTTTAACTCCCTTCAAGCAATTTTTCGAAGCTTTCGTCAGGATAACATATACCTACAGATTTTCATGAACAGCTTTTCCTATAGAAGACTTACATCAGATAAATATTGTGCAACTGTAATGTGCCTGGGATAAATAGATATTTTAGGATGCACATGTTGTTAGAGGTAGTAAGCACGCTGCTTCTCTAGCAGTGCAATAGATATAATGGTCTTCAGCCTGAGGCAGCTCCTGAGGTCACGTCTTCAAAATTTATGTACATGACATTTTACTCTAGCTATTGTTGAAACATAGGTACCAAGTGGGAATATACTTAATCACCAAATTAGAACACACCTGCTTCCTCCTGAATTCCAAAAGGCTTCCAGCTTACTGAATTACATCACTAACTTCTCATGCTAAGAACAGAAATTGAATTTTATCACTAAATAATACCATAAGGTTTAAGATCTTTGAGTGCAGCATGAATTTTACATTACTAATACTAAACCATAGTACTGATATGGACACAGTGTTAAAATAAATATATTACAGAAGGTTACATTGAGCGCACAGAGACAGATTGCACTTGAACGGAAAACAAGGAAGAAAGCCTGATCCATTCACTAGATCACCTGCCATTTGCTTATCAGTTATGAAATCAGGGTCTTAATAATTTACAAAGATAAATCTGGGGTTTGACGAAATCTTCATGCATTTTGGTTCTGGTGAGAAGAGTGGAAAATTTTAGTAGCAGTTGTGCTTTTTACCTTGCTGAAGAAACAGAACAAACTTGAGAAGTCAATGACCTATAGAGTAAGAAGTCTGAAATGAATGGGTCCTTCGCATCAAAATATAATTACGATCAAAACACCTCCATTTGGAAAACTTCTGATCTAAGTTGACTTTAGCTTACACTGATGAATATAAAAGAAAACAGAGAGAATTTTCCAATTACCAGACAGTCACTAAGATGTTATAATAAATTAGCACAGTTTTCATGGCAGACTACATGTGTAATTAAAATAACCTGGACACAAAAAGAAGATAGCTTTCACTTAGCCATGCAAAGATGATTCTACATATGACGAAACAGCTGAATGCAATTGCTGTTCAGCTGCTTAAAAGATGACATATGGGAAAGTCTAGATGAGAGCATTCTCTAGTTCTCTCTTTCATGGTGGCAAAATTTTAATCTATGATTTGAGATACGCATCCAAAAAAAAGCCGTTTCTTCTGTTCTTTTGGAATACATAGCTTTCATATCTAATTCACACGCTTAAGCTTTGTCATACTTTCATCCAGTGCCATCCACACAAAAATAATATTCTGTCTCCCTGCTAAGGAACTCTTGCTCTAGACTGGACAAAGAACTGTTAAAATGCTGTCAAAAATCAATGAGACTCATAAATTTCTGTACTAATATATCTCATCAACCTGAATGGGACTAATATACATAATTAACAAATATAAATCCAAGCTATACAGCCGTCATGTTTTAAGACATTTATTTTGAAAGTCTGGAAAAAGCAGTTTCAGAGTATTTCTGTTACCCTGCCATTATGGTTAAGGTCATACTAAATAATGTACGTGTCCCTCATCTCTAAGATTTCTTTTCTACGTTACAGAACTATCTTGCTACCAAAAAGTGAGCAGTGAGATATATTGTGAATGAGATTCCACGGTAAGCTAAAACCAATACTGTGTGTTTCCTACAGGAAGATGAAACAGTAATTTGTAAGCCAGCCAAATATCTCCTATGTATAATGATATAGAAGAATGTTTACAAATGTATATTCTTGTACAAATGTGGTTCTCAGTGTCTCCTCATACAAATCTACAATTATTTGTCTTGTTTTATGTGATAGTGTCATTCCATACCTAAATGCCTTATTTGTAACATGAATGGAAGTTTCTCTCTTTTCTATCAGCAGCTTCCCCAGATAAAAACACTTTCTGAAACAATTTCTGCTGCATGTTTCTTTAATTTCTTGCTGTATGACACTGATCTGTACTTACATCTCTTAGATGTTCTTTTGTCAATAGAGAATGGGACTTTGCCCTTCAGTTTCAAAACCAAAAATTTAAAAAAAGTTTAAAGTACAAAATAGTACTAGAATTAGTATTTAGAGCCTCTAATGGAATTTTGAATAAATAACTCAAAAATTGAGGCTTTTTTCTTCTCTTATGTTAAACAGCTCTGTCTGTAACGGACTCTATCCAGCAGGATGCTGAATATCTCTAAATATAATTTAAAACTCTTGCAGGACAACACTGTTGAGAAGTTTTGTTAATGGATTTTTTACATCAAATACAAGATGAAGACAGTTCATCCAGAAAACCTGATTCAATGCAACACAGTTTGAAGATTATGATGGAATGACTGCTCTGCATGTATGGAATATCGTAAGCAATAATCATTCATTGCAGTATTTTATTATCATCATCAATATTACCACAAATAAATTATTGCTGTAGAATGTGGCTTGAAAGATAATGTAATTAGGGTGCTATTCTGTGACTACTTTACACCATTTTACAAACTAATGATGTTACTCAAACTTTTCCTGCTACAAATAGCTACAAATACCAGTACAGATCTGAAGTTGGTTTCAATGAGATGTTTTGACGTCATCTGAAGATAGAGCAACACATAGAGTTATATAAAGTATTTTTCAAAACACCTAGAGTAGATTGGGACCTTGAATGTTGGATTTATCTTACTGTTATTATGGCTAGAAGGCCCGCCTCACTCTTTTTACACTATTTATGTATTAGGTCAGCAATGCTCTAGCAATGTGGTTTAGCACAACCACAGTCGAGCACCACAAATGGAGCATTCTGAACAGTTAGAAATTTAAATAACATTTGCTTAATCTGTTCAGAATTAGCTAATTAGAAAGGTCTAGAGATTCAAAGTCTCAGCATAGCAATTTTTATGATAAGCAATTTAAAGTAATTTTAATTAAATCAGAACAGGAAAAATTTCAGTTAAAATGGGTTATACAGTCTCTTTTTACTACCAGGAAAATGTTTATCTGGGCATAGGATGGACATCACACTAAGAGGCCCTCAGGAAAAGGGAGAAGAAACTAATGGATGAGTTCAGTTTTCCAAAGTCACATCTTTCTCATGTCTAAAGTGCCATGTAAAGACCTTTCCAGAAGTATCTTGAAGAGCCCTATGGATCAATTATTCACACAGACTGGACAAATGCTTTACACTGTGTATTGCTCACTACTGATAAAAAAATATGACACACATGGTCACTGCAAGTGCCAAGTGGATTATTCCTCTGAACTAAATGCTTTTTTTATTTCAAGAAGCGTAAAAAATATTCAAAGGAAGGATAGGTGTGTAGAGTTTTAAAAGGGTATCTTAAGTGGGATCTCTGCAACACTATGGTGCATAAAGTTCTGATCTTGAAATAATGCTGTTCTTTCTTATCTAAACATTACAGTTGTCACAGATTGAAGTTCTCCAGGATTATGCTTGACACTTTCCATTGACCTTGGACTGTTCTCATCAAGTTTGAAATATGTTCAGGCAAAAAAATTGCTGCAGTGCAAATTTTCCCTCCATGCTCTGTTTCTATGCTATGTGAGATTGAAGAAGGGTAAGGAAAAAGAAGAAGCTACCATCTCTGACACTCAGTCTTTAGTAGAAGAGAGTTATCTCTTGTTCTGGGGAAAGGTCTAAAATCCAGCACAGTATTCTGGATGCAGTTGAACAAATGGTATGAGTATCATTATAATGGACATTTTTGTAAATTAAACCACTGAGCACATGATATTTCAAGCTACAGCCACAAGGTAGCAGAATGACTTTAATTTGGGCCACTTTTATGATGTCATGGATGTCCAAACAGATAAGAAAAGCACATATTAAAAAAAAGAAACCACTACACATAGCTCTGTCCTCCCACTCTTAAAAAACAGCCCCCAGACATTCCTTAATGACATATTTGGTAGCATTCAGCTGTGCCTTGAAGTTCAGTGAAAGGAAAATCAGGGTAATGTGTAACACAATCTCATTAAAGATAAAGACTTAAAATTTATTTCACAACCCAAGAACTACAGTTCTTTTCCTCTCTTTAAACTCTTATGAGAAAAACAAAGATTTTGGAGCTGAATATCATTATCAAGCAATTTTGTCGCAGAGTTCTAAGGGATGATAGCTACCTTATTGTCTATACTTGTGCAATATGTTGCAGAGTGAAGAAATACTTTCATTTAAATTATTTTTTCTCAGTTTTAGTTTATGTTTTACCTTATGTTACTGCTGCACTTGGAGGGTAGGCTTCCTCAAGGGTTTAAGCTCTGAGGCAGTTAAGATCTTAAGTACTTAGAGACAGATTTTAGCCCCCATGTAGAACATTTTTAAATGCTTCACTTTCATGGACAGAAGACAGTTCTACAACATATTAAAATTATAACATTTGATACAAGATTCTGAACTCTTAACTCACAAACTTGTTAAATATTTTTTCCATATTTTACTAATTTCTTGGCATCTTTCCCAGTTCCCATGACCTGGACTGAACAGGCCATTAGTTTCATTGTGTTATCAATCTCCACAGGGTCTCACAAACCTCTCACCTACAGGAAGGAAAAATTGCTGAGATTTTTTTAACAGATTATTTCTCATGTGCAGTTTTTGGGCATAGTCAAATGTGCCAAACAACCTGATCCTTGTGGTGATGATGTTTTATATGTATTACATGTAGGATAAAAACCCTCCCATAGTATTTGGGCATGATGGCAAGTAGAGACATGGGAAGCAGAAAGGCAACAAGATATAATTACAGAACTCATGTGAGATTAGCTGCAAGGAAAGTAACAGGGAATTAAAATTTAATTTGTTATCATTGCCAAATGCTAATTATTCCTGCAAGAGATCATTTCAAAAGATATATTGCTGTTTCTTCATGTGATTTCCCATGGATATATGTATTAGTTTTGATCCACTGCTTACACGGAGGATGAGATTAAGCACTTTTGTCTCAGGCAGGGAGGGGGACATTCAAGGCTGAGAATCCCTTAAGGCAAATTCGTAAGTCTTGATACATGGTAATGTCATTGATATGCCAAAAAACATGAAAACACTGCTCTTTTGTAATTACAATTGCAGTAAAGTTAAATTAATACCTGAACTTAAAATTAAATTTAGGTAATTATTAAACGTTTTCAACCTACTCTGTGTTGCTGAGTCACTACTGTGCCATGCTGCACAAAACTTCCAGAAAGAGTTGAAAAGTTTTGTTTAGTCATGCACTTTACTTGTGTTATCATGTCTTTACAGAAAATCAGATACTTCAATTTTATCAAGCCTGGCCACAAAAATAGAGGAGTAAGCTAGAAAACCTCCTTTCATTGACTGGTTGGCAGAGAAGAGAGATAAAGTGGTGAAGGGTTATATTAACCATTCTAGGAAATGGGGAAATAACTGCTGATTAAATACAGATGCTGAACAAAAAGTCACTGCTAATCACACCCACTGGATACTGCTTTAGGAAAGGAAAGAGTAAAGACATGACCTCCACTCGCTCATCATTTACTTTACTGCTGCATAATTCCTCATGCATAAATACTGCTGTATTCCACAAATGTTTCTACACATAAACAGGGTATTACAAGGAAAAAATAGAATTGACTATTTTCAAGAGAATAAATCACAAATAGAGGAATTAAGGCCATGAAACAGCAGAACTCTAGTAGGTATGAATAATTGAACAGACAATAAAAGAAATCAATTTAAATATGCAGAAGGCAGAATAAGCATTAAAATAAAATTTATGTTAAAAGTGATCAACATAATACTAAAGTACAGAGTTAAATATAAAGCCTTGAGGTAATATGGCCTCATTGTAATAGAGTCTATATTTATTTTATGATTACTAAAAAGCTGATCCAAGACCAACCAAGACCAAATCAAAGTTCTCACTGATTTCAAGATGTTTGGAGCAGGTTTCAGAAAACAATTAAAGCTGACATATGTTTTCTTGTAAGTTTCAAATATTAAAACTCAATTTTTCAATGTTTCAGAAAAAAAAAAAAAAAGCAAAAGATGCACGAAGTTTTCTAGAATCTGTTCTTGCATATATCAAATGAACACCTTGGTCCTTTGAAACACTCATAAATCAATGAGTTCTCACTCCATAATGCATGGTGCTGTTTTTCATACCAAGACAGAAAAGTTGTTAAAGGGTTTATGAGATGCTATCAGAAAGGCATCCTAAATCACTGATCACATGTTTTGTGTTCGGAAAACCTTCAGTGTGTTGTTCATGGAGGTGGCAGGGGATATTTGGAATATATTTGGAGACTGACAGAGGGACAGAAAGACAGATAGATAGATAGATAGAAACTTATCCACATGTATTTCTGCTTAGGCTGGAAAAATGTTTTTCTTTAAAAAAAGTATTCATAATGCCACCAAAATTCTCTAATGCTTCTATTTTAAATGCCCCAGTGAAGACATCTGGTACTCAGAAAAGTCTGATTGTTCACTCTGGACAAATGACGCCACTACAAAGCGTAGAGATTCCTATATGAAAATCTTCTAAGCACCTTCAGTTTAAGCTTTTCTAGTAACTTAGTTATTGTTCACATAGAGACAGACAGGGATACGATGAAATCAATATTTTTAAATGGAGTATTACATTTTAAAAAAATGAGGCACTATGCATGTTTGTGGTGTATATTTATTTTTCAGCTATGGAATATTTTATACATATATATATATATGTATAACATATGATACATGAAAATTATTTATTGTGTTAGTAAATATTAAACTTCAGTTCCTAAAATATAGGAACGTTATCTGTTGGATAACAGCAGAAGTCTATTGAGCCCACAGTCTGGTCTCCAGTAGGGCTGACAGGAAAATACCTGAGTATGGGTAAGAACACAGTAAGGATATACATTGTCTCTCCCTAAAACCCGAGACACTTTTCAGCTCTTCATGAGTTAGAAATCGTTTCTATACATCTTGTAATCTTCAGTGAATTTCTATTTCATCAATTTTTCCATTTTCCTCTTGAATCCATGTAGATTTTTATTATTTACAATATCCTTTGGCAGGGAGTTGTGCTAATCAGCTAGCTACTGTGTGAAGAACTCTCTTTTACTTGTTTGAAACTGAGTCCAAATTATTTTCTCCCTCTCCTTCCACTGCCTGCCCTGTATCCTACAGTGCTGTCTACGTCATCCTCTATGGTCTACAGCATTATCAAAACTGAATTGACAACCCGCAACATCACTGCACCACAATATCTTATTATACATCACCTCCTAAGGACTGATTGCTCTCATCTTTCAGAGGCAGAAAACAAGATAGCTTAACATTACGACAATGTACATAGCTGAACATTCTAACTACCCCTAAAACTGGTTGCTTCTTAACCTATTAATATATACCATTTTGTAACATCTATAAAAAAGATATGGCAGATTCCCTTTGTCAGGAAAATTTCTGACTCTTTTTCACTTATTTCAACAGAAATGTAAATGAAAATACTATATGAGAATTCATTCTGTAAAAGCATAGCAATTCAGTGAATGATGATCTTATTCTTCCACCTTCATTTATCATTTATAGGAACAGCACTGTATGGAACAGAAGCTTGAGAGAAACTAATTCATGTGATGAAGTGGGGAAATCTCCAAACCCAAAATTACAGAGCCTGACAGACCCTGAAAAAGTTGGATCCTTCCAACAGTAGGACACTAAGCCAAAGGCCTTTTTCTCAAGCTGATACTTCAGCCAAAAATCTATGATTATTTGGTTTGTTTCCCCAGAACTTAATGTTTCTATTTGCATCACGATTTTTACATTATTGTTGCATAAGAAATAAATGTTCTGAAGTCACTTCAGGTCCAAAATGTGTTTAGCATACAATTTTCCTAATGTTTGGAAACACTGTCCACTGTTTTTCAGGCCAACAAAACTGGGAGAGGTTTTCTACTCTGGAAAACGGCATTAACAGTTTAAGTGGGGAAAGGACAGCATTACACACGAGGACTGAAGGAAGAGGGGGTGGGGGGAAGCACAGAAGGAAATAGTTTGCCACACTGCAAGAGTAAAATGCTCTTCCCTGTTTGACAATATAGAAACTGCTTACCTATGCAAAATAGAAATCTACTTTGACTAGTACCTGGCTAAGTGATACTTTCAATCACAGCACGATTTGATCTGAGGGTATTTTTTTGGCTTATTTTACTTTGTTTGTACAGTTTTGTTTCCATTTCACAAATATCCATAGATTTTGCCTAAGCTATCTAGACCAAGTTGCCTTGTTCGAGCACATTTAGCTTAGAAATCTCCTGGGCTGATAACATGTTAAGCAACTGAAACTGCTTGATCTGGCAGTGATGGAAAAATTAATTTAAAAAGCAGCAAAGATAAAATTAGTCTGCTAGAGAGATCAACAGCTACCTTCTCCCACATAGCCTCTTCCAACTCCTATTTGGAGCCAATGGGAAACTCAAATTGCTTCAGCAGCAGAGAGATAAATTTTTCTGTCAAGTAAATAATCAGCTTTTGAATTTGTGCCTAAATATGGACTTCATGATGAGAAGAATGTCTCTGATGCTGAAATCTGACCAAATTCTCTCCACAGATAGAAGCAGAAAATTCTCAACAGTCTTTAAAAGCACTAAATTCTAAGACAGGATTACAGTCATTAAAAACCTTTTGTATTTCTATCAATTGCTTATGCTATTTTTTCATTAGCTCATAGTTGCCTTCGCATGAAGATTTTTGTCTTGATCAATCCCAAACCCACTAAAGCCAATGAAAAAAACTAGCTGATTTATCTCCAAAATTTCCATTTCACTTTTTAGCATCTTTTGCATCACAAAATATTACTGTATTCTGAATTATTCAGATGTATAGATGGTACTCTCTGTTGTCCTTCAGAAGAATTTCAGTTTATCACATTAGTTTATTGTTGTGCAAGTTTTAAACCTGTTCCTGTAAAAACTATTAAGGTGAAGCCACTGAACCAGGGGTACACATTTTCACAATGCACCTATTTCTTTCATAAATAGAAATAAACCCTCCGTTTGTTTGCAGAAATTACAAGTTCTATCAGGAAACCCTGAATTCCAATATGAGTTCTAAGTGTCCTCTGAGACACCACTGATCCTTAAATCAACCAAAGCAATTTTTAATAAATCATCTTATTCTTCATATTCACCTTTTGTATTTGTTTATAGCCAGCATGGTCCTTTTTGTGTCATTATTTTTCTTTCGTACTGGCAGTAGTAGTTCCAATTTGCTCTTCAGAAAAGTAATCATAAGCTACCACGTGTCACCTCAGTAGTACCTACTAATGGTAATGTCTTTGTCTTTATTATCTGTCCTTTACTACTTCACTCAGGATTTTCTGTTTTCTTCGATCATTCATCACACGCAGAGTACCCAGTTTTATTAGCCTGAAACATAACAACACAATTAGATAATTAACCTCTGCTTTAAGACTAGCTTACTGCTTCTGCTCGAAATAATGGGTTATTCAAAAAAGAACGGGTCATCTCAGACTAAGGCCTTGGGTAATGTTATTTCAGGCAAGAATGTTGTGTCTCCCCTCTAACTGAGAGAAGAACATGTCCCTGCGCAATTGTACAAATTACTGTGAGATTTATCAATGAGGTTTACACATTCAAACCTCTGGAACTTCAACAATGTAAAGCGAAAGATCCTGCACCTGGGTCAGGGCAGTCCCAAGCATGAATACAGGCTGGGTGGAGAACGGATTGTGAGCAGCCCTGAGGAGAAGGACTTGGGGGTATTGGTGTGCAAGGAGTTCAACATGACCCAGCAATGTGTGCTCGCAGCCCAGAAAGACAAACACATCCCGGGCTGCATCCAGAGCAGCACGGCCAGTAGGGTGAGGGAGAGGCCTCTGCCCCTCTGCTCTGCTCTGGTGAGACCCACCTGGAGCACTGCATCCAGATCTGGGGCACTCAATGCAAGAAAGAGTTTGACCTACTAGCATGGGTCTGGAGGAGGCCGAGAAAACGATCACAAGGCAAGGGCAAGTCCCCTGTGAAGGGAGGCTGAAGGAGTTGGGGCTCTTCAGCCTGCTGGAGGAGGCTCTGGAGAGACCTCATAGGGCCTTCCAGTACCTAAAGAGGGCCTATAAAGGAGTTGGAGAGGGACATTTTAGAAGGGCATGTAGTGATAGGACAGGGGGAATGGCTTCAAACTGAAAGAGGGAAGGTTTAGGTGATGTTTCAGTTGACTTTTATAGCTGCAAAACTAAAAGTAACGGAGAAAACTTCTTGAAGCACCACCCCTAGCTTTTTCATCAAGAAACCAAGGATAAGGTACTACATGGTAGACCACAGGAACAGTTCACAAACTACATACTTCTTGTCATACTCTCAGCATGGTGACTATTAAGATCTGATTAGAGAGAGACACCTTTGCCCAAATTAAGGTGTAAAGGAGGTGATATGCCAAATTCAATAGTACAGATTTTGTTTAACAATAAAATGAGAGGTAGAGAAATAGAAAGAAATAGAAAAGAGGTGGGGGGAGAGAGAGAGAGTTGGTGGCCCATAAATTGTGTGTTCTTTGTGTCCATATTTTCCCCCAGCATTGCTAACCTCCCCCTAAGTCTGAGATAACACTCAGACAATAATACCACCTTTATCTTATCTCAAGTTCCCACTTAGGGGGCTTATCTTACAGTCCAGATGCCCATGGAGGCATATTTGGGGGGTCTTCAGTGGTCGTTGGTGGTCACACAAAGCATCTGTCCCAAAATGTGGGGCGATCTTTGTTTGACCAGTGATATGCATACCAGCAGTTGCTTCTTTACAGTTTGCCAGCTTTGAGTCAGCTCTTACTGGTCAGAAAAAAGAACCACCAGTTTAAATTCTCCTGAAAAATGTCTATTCAATGATTGGCTGACACACAAAGTACACTTTTTAAAAAAAAAAGAAACAAAGAAAGAGTCATAAAACAAATAC
This sequence comes from Oriolus oriolus, assembly GCA_013400235.1. Classification (NCBI taxonomy): domain Eukaryota; kingdom Metazoa; phylum Chordata; class Aves; order Passeriformes; family Corvidae; genus Oriolus; species Oriolus oriolus. Next base: position 24,172 of record VXBT01012531.1, read on the forward strand.
ACACAAATAAAAACAAAGTTAGAAAATAAATGGAAAGTAAATGTGTCTTAGTGAAAAAATTAATACTGTAACCATATACAAAAAATATTACTCAGTGTTTCCTTTAGTTCTAATATTCCTGAAGTAAATGTCTTAGATGGACCATGGGCCGGATGCAGATTATCTCTCTATTGTCACCATCCTCTTAGGTACTAAGATCCCCCACAGAAATTCTGAAACAACTATTGAAAAAATGTATCCAAAGAAGGGTAATAGAATATCTGCATCTTAACATGTGTGCCTTCAAATCAGGCAAAATCAGTCATCCATGTAACAAAGTTAATACCTCTGTAGTAGGCTTCAGCTCTCACCAACAGTTTACTATCTCTATATCTTTTATATCTAGATGTGCAACATGGTTTCTAGATTTCAGTGATTTTTTCCTAGATTTCAGTGATGTAAAACATGATCCATTTGTTTCCTTTATTTTTAATATCAAACTATACTAATTATGATTTAAATTTTTGGTTCTTTAAATTTTTTCTTTGCAAGCTCCTTTGATTGTTTTGTTTAAAAAAACCCCAACTTTATTATTAATTTTTTATTCTGCTTTTTGATTGACTGCTGAAATAGTCCCTACTCATTTTATTCAATTTCTCACATTTTCTTTGGAAAGACAGGCATCTTAAATGTTTTCAAATACTGATGCTCTTAACTGCCCAATACCCATTTCTATTTTGTTATTATTCTTCCCTCAAAACTCCTCTTTCTATTTTTTCTTGTTTCCTAGATCTGTTTCACTACTTAATATAATTTTCTGTCAACCATCTGCTTACTTTAGACAATGCTTCCTTCCTGTGTTCTCTCACTGTGTCTTCACTACCCCCTCGTATCTTCACTTCCTTTCCCATTCATTAAAGACTACCTGCATGGATTCCAGCTACCATTTAAGTCACTAAAAACCCCATGATTTTCATTTAGCTGTTTCCCTCAAAATAATTCAAGCAACTTCTAAACCACATGTTGGCCATAAATCCCTTCAGTGCAGCACTTTCAACTTATTCATGCTGGTAACACCATTCACTTAATTACAAAAAAAATTACAAAAAATATTAAGAAAAATATTTACTATCTTCTCCATTAAAGATAGAGTCATCAACAAAATTATTTCTACTGCATGCATTATTTCTTTGTTGCTTGGTGTTGTTGCTGTTTACCAGCTCTTGAGAGCCCTGCTGGAATCCCAGCTCTATGTTGTTTACAAACACAGAAGAAAATTAAGATCCTGGCTGAAAACAGTCTACAGGAATCAACAGATGGAAAGAGCCAGATGAAGCAGTACAGGCAACAAAGAACTGTCTTATCATCTTAATACTCTGCATATCAGTAACATAACTATTGCAGAATATTTTGGAAGCATCACAGATGAAAAAAAATGCATTTGGCTGGAGAGAGAGGAATTCTTATCTTGGGAATCTCCTTCCAAATGCAAGTAGCAGGATGGAAAAGATCTAATAGTGTTTGAAAAGTCAACAGCGAGATAATGGCAGCCCATGGAGCATGCAAAGGCAGGGAGAAATGCCTTAGCTGTAAAAGAGATAAAATAAATGATAAACTGATGTAAGTGATCATCACTTTACTCCTCAGCAAGACAGAGAAAATATAACTAAAGTCCATGGGTCAAGATAAGGACAGGGAGAGATCACTCAACCATTACCAAAAGAGGGAAAACAGATTCCAGTTGAGGAAAATTAATTTAATTTATTACCAATAAACTCAGAGTAGGAGGATGAAAAAATATAAACTTAATCTTAAAACACCTTTCCTTCCCTCTTCCAGGGCTCAACTTTGCTCTGATTTTCTTAATTCCTCCCTCCAAAGCAGCACAGGGCTATAGTGAGTGAGGGCTGCAGTCAGTTCATCACATACTGTTGCTGCTGCTCCTTCCTCCTCAGAGGGAGGACTTCTCACACCCTTACTCTGCTCCAACTTGGAATTCCTCCCTCAGAAGACAGTTCTCTATGAGCTTCTCTAATGTGAGTCCTTCCCATGGGTTGCAATTCTTCATTAACTACCCCAGCATGGGCCCCTTCAATAGACTTCAGTCCTTCAGGAACAGGCTGCTCCAGCATCAGTCCCCTATGGGACATATGGGACTTACAAGTAATGCTAAAAAACCTCCTCCACAAAATTCCTCTCTCCAAGGGTTCACAGGTTCTGGCAGGAGCCTGCCCCAGCATGGCCTTCCCACAGGGTCTTCATGGGTTGCAAGTGGATCTCTGCTTCATTATGAACCTCCTTGGGCTCCAAGGGCACAGCTGCCTCACCATCATCTTCACCATGGGCTGCAGAGGAATCTCTGCTCTAGCACCTGGAGCACCTTCTCCCCCTCCCTCTGCACTGACCTTGTCTGCAGAGTTGTTCCACTTATTCTCATGCATCACTTCTGACTGCTGCTGCTGGCATTGGACCATGGCCCTTCCACCTTCTTAAATACCCCAGAGGTGCTACCACCATCACTGACGGCTCAGCCTTGACCCATGGCCAAGTTTTGGAGCCAGTTTGCATTGGCTTTATCAGACATAGTGGAAGCTTCTAGCAGCTTCTCACAGAAGCCACACCTGTAGCCCTCCTGCTATCAAAGCCTTGCCACACAAATCCAAGATGCACACCAAACTGTGACTGGTTAGGATTATCATGACTACTCTTCATGCTCAGTAAACTGTGAAGTATTCTCCAGGCCAAGACTTCATAGGTACCTGAAACTCTAAGAGGTTTTAGGAATACATACCTCTTCCAGTCTGTGATTCAGAAAAGAAATTTTCTTTTTGTGAATCACATTTCCGCAAGATTTAAGTTCATATTCATCTTCTGTACTTTCTGCTTGCAATGCTATGGTCTCTCTATTCATAGCATTTTTTTTCCTTCCCCTCCTCATGACCCCAGTATTAACAACTAGACAGCAGCTTGCTATGTGTGCAGGTCATTGTCCAATAAATTGTGTCATACGGTTTCTCAGACAAATGTCCTTTAGATTGTTTGAACTGGCAACACTTTTCTGATATTCTAACAATCAGAAAAAATTTCCCTGATGATCTGTTTTGTTTTTATTTTGGGAGGGCCTTGATGTCATTTAACCTTAAAAATCTACAAAGAACTTCTTTTATAATAAGAATGCGTGTGATGACTCCTGAGGCTTCTCCCCAGGGATAAACTTCTGTGCAAGTTTGTTAGATAACTCTGTATCTGAATGGTTTGCTCTGCAATTGGTTGCCTGGGATCACTTTGACATCAGTCTGTAGCTGATATCCACACAAATTTGCTATGTCCCTGTAGAGGAAAGCAGATTTTGCCTCCTTCTCTCCCCATTTGGAATCACTGAGAAGAACGCTCCAACAGAGTTTGCAGAGATTTCCTTACTCATTATTCTGCTCTGCAGGTTTTCCTGTAGGAGGGGTCTTCAGACTCACTTCTTTCTGGTTTTAGTCAAGCCATCTGTAACAATAGCAGAAAGCTGATGAAATAGCTGAGAGTGGGGAATGACTGCTGTTTGTTTAGTTTTCTGGCCTTTTACAGTATTTCCTGCACAACATTAATCTTATGTTTCCAAGATACGTAACACAGAGCAGCATGGTCATGTAAGCACAAAGTTTTTTCCCACAAGATGTTCAGCTGGTATCGGTGTCTTCAAAAGGTCCAGTCTGCATGCTTTCAGCCTCTGCTGTGTTTGGTTGTAGATGAAAGAATTCAGCACCCTTTAATTCTGCTCACTAAAATCAATACTGCAGTAGAAGAGGTCTTGAACAAAAATAATTTTGAACCTCACACCAGTGGCTGTCAGAACTTGGAAATGGATATGAGGTGGCCATATAGCAGCTGCAAAACAGAACGTATTCCTCTGACCAGTAACTGTAAAAGCCTCAAGAGGCTCCAGCTCATTTAACTCCCAGCACTTTTATCTAAAGTCCACCCATACCATCCCAGGCAAATGTCAATGGATCTCCCAAGCCTCTCTTAACTTTTCATGCACTGGCGTCTAAAATATAGCCTACCACTACGCCAGTACTGGGAATGTGTTTTCCACCACTTTCCACACTTTGATATCCATCTACAAATTTAGGTGCTTTACATGGCCATAGAATGTTGTTTTCTTGTTACTACCTAAATAGTAAGTCTTCAATATCATTCAAGGAGGAATTGAAAATAATATTTTTTTCCTCAATATTTGCCCTCATTTTTCCTTGAGGTCTTTATATGTCCTAAAAAGTACATTATAGCATATGAAGTAATTTTATTTTGAAGCTGATTTAACTTTTATCATGCTTTTTCCTTTCTTCTTTCTATGGTACAGCCTTATTAAACTTGATTCCAGCCCTTAAAATAGTGGCTGATGCACTATTACAGAGAAGAGTATTTTTAGGTAGACATACTATCATAAAAAAAATCAATATTAGTTTTTAAGCCACATTCATTGTCATATTTCTGAAGTTGAAAGGAAATGGCTAGATCAGATGCAGCTAAAATCTTGGTCATAAAGTCTATAGCAGAGGCCATGAGGAGCAGTCTTTCTTGTACTTTCATATTTTGATGTAATCATTTTATAGTGTTTATAGAGCTGTCTGAAGAAGTGTCTTAAGGCATCATCTCTTGATGCACTACTACAATAAAGGGTATGTTTAGTTTATGAAGTAATACTATTTGCTAGGTTTAGCAGTGTTACACAATTTAAACACAGTGAACTCACAATTCTTTATTTGCCAGGTGCAGTTTGGAGGGAATCTTCTCATGAAAATGAGAGCTGCTTCCTGATTACTAAGTGCCTAAAGCTTTCTTCAGTAACGTGGAGTATGTGCAGCACACTGACATCTCTACTGAGAAAATATCTGAGCCAGTTGGAGGCATGTCCTCACTCGCAAAGGTCAGCCAATATGAAGTGTAACAGCTATTATTTTGGGCTTTCAAAGACTGGGAAGTCTGTACTCTGTCTTTTCCCTTCTCTCCCTAGAGAAAGGATAAATACCAAATGGGCCCAGCTGAGATCTGTAAACTTAACAGCTAGAGATGGGGAATAAACCATCTCAGATCAGTAGTCACCACAGATTTTTGCTTTAAGATTAATATAGGGGCACCTCTTCATGTCAGTCTGTTTTTCTTTCTCTTTTTCCCCACAGGAATATCCAGCTATGGGATTGCATGTGGCCTCTTGCCCTGCATTTCATATCATCTTTCTGTCCTTTTTTTTTTTTTTTAAATCAGAAAAGCAACTTCAAATTCCTTTTATATCTCCATTTCAGCCTTGTTTTTAGAAGCTTTCTGCCACTACACTGAACTAACACATCTCATACCGCAGTCAAGCTCAGAGTCCGCCCTCAGTCTGGATCTGTGGTAGCTGTGACTGCTCTCATGATGCTGTGTACATCAGAGCACAAGGTGTGTGTTCTTACATTCAAACTGTACTTAACTCCATATTCCTTGAGCCTTCGAGTGCTCCTGGCATTAGGCAAACCTTGAAGGGTGGGCGAGTTTCATTACCCTCTTAGTATTCAAGAAAAATGCTGCAGTAGGTGGTCCTGAGTCACCATTTTGGCACACCTTGGGGTTGATATTCTCATAACATTTGCAGTAGTAATTTGTTATGGAGCCACTATTTTAGCTGTACATTTGCTCGAAAAGCTCAGGGGTGTGTGTGTAATGCAAAACCAGGTTTGCAAGCAAGGTGGAGAGCTTTTGTGCTTTTCCAAATGGGTACACAAGTCACGCATAGAGTATTCATTTCTGTGTCATTATTTAGACACAGCTTCCAACAAAATGAATCAGAAATTAAGATTTAGCTGTAAACTACACCTCCAAGACCCAGTAAAGTGCCCTAAAGCAGAAATCAAGCTATTATACTAGGTAAGCAAGGTATGTTCAGTCAGAAAGAATGAATACGTCCATGATTTTAGGCTGCTGCCAGTAATCCCATTTAGCTGTGTCCACAATGCTCCAAATTTGAGATTGACTTGCAGAACAGCTTTGTTTTATTCTATATCTTTGCAAGTATTGACATAAAGGATCTTCCTAAGGTCTGACCTTCAAACTCATCCCTTCACCACCGCTAAGATGGAGCTGAAGAAAATGTGTTTCAAGGATGGTATTTACTGAAGAGAAAGAAAATTTATGATTCAGTCTACAATGAAAATGTTGGTCCTGATTTAGTGGCCTAAAACTATGTTTTTCATTCAATTCTCCCACATTCTGCCTGTGTTGCACTGCCTACTTGAGAGCTTTAACTGTAAAATTTTTGTATGATGTGAAGATTATTGTTGTCTTAGTAAAATTATGAATATAAGTTGTATTATACCTATGTATCAATGTTGTGTTGGGCAGGGACCTATCTAAGTACCCTAGCACTCGAAGACAAGATTTCAACCAGAATTCCACAAGTTAGCAACCATTTGCCTGTGACATAGGGTTCTACCCAATGTCACCAAGCTAGCATTTTATTCCATTTCTTTAGGCTTTGCCACACAGATCACTCAGTGACTTTGATCTGGAAGCCAGCGCATAAGAGACATTTCTTCTGGTAAAGTCATCATGTGAAGAAGCAGAGATTATTGCTGTTAGCAGAGATAGCTTCCAATGGAGTAGGAAAGAAAGACAGCTGTGGATTTCCAAATCTCTCACAACCATCCCCAAAACCATGTGACATGTTGAGGGAAAAGGCATGCACTTTTCAAAGGCACAAAGACTTTCATGCTGCAACAGTGAAAAAATTTCTGTCTACTTAGTGCACAGGTAGTCATTATGAAGCTAAATACTCATAATAGCTTCATAAAACAATTACAATGTGTTATTGCTACCAAGTGACTTCAAGGATTGCAAAGAAGAATGAAAAAAACTTACTCAAATACAAGCTCAATCACTTTTTATAACAAAAAGCACCATGCAATTTATATTCATATGTATTTTTTACCTGTCATTCCTTCATCTTGATGGATGTCAGAATACTACATTTTTAGTAGACTTGCAATTGCTGGAGAACTTAAATACACCCTATGATTATATGCTGCAGGGCCGACAGCTGAAATGTCAAATGGTCATTGCAGTGCTCCTGGCAACACTCTTCTCCCTTTGTGGCAGAAATTCAGGTGCTTTTCTTTAGCTGCAATTAGCATTTGATGTTTGGAATAGGCTTTGGATTCTCCCTCCCTCCCTCTCCTCTTTTTTCTCTCTCTTTTCAGGCCTACTGAGACAGTCAGAAGACTGCATAAATTATCTTTTCAGCCAGGTCAGAAAGCAGGTTTCCTACTACATTATTTAATGTTATGAAATTGCTGATCCTTTTTATATTCAGAAAGAGTATGGCAAACTTTTAAAACTCACAATCTTATAAAGATATCTAGGAAGTACAGGCAGTGTGTAAATATGAAAGAGTGACATTAATATTTGATCAGTTATCAGAGCACTATTATAATTACCAATAATGACTAAAAATAAAATGTTGCAGAATCTTAATATCCAGATTAAATGTATATTATAGCTACAGATTAGAAGTGCAATGAAAATGACAACTGCTTTCTACTTACAGCTTCTGCAAATTACTACATAGAATTTCACAGGAAAAAAAAACCAAAATAACTTTTGTTCTTTATAAGTAAAATGAGGACCCGTAGATGGCAAAATAAGCATCTGTGGTATCTCTATCTTCATATGTAAAGATACTAATGCACCCTTTTACATGAAGAAATAAACAATCTTCATTTGATTTTAAGATTAATTCCTCGGAGACACATGTATTGCCTTCTGGCGTAAGAGGAGCTGACATGGCACTTCAGGGTGATCAGAAATGTCACGTGCAGTTCTCCTGGACGAGTTATTTTGTACTGCAGTGATATGTGGAGCTAGGCATACCACGCACAGAGATGTCAGAGCTGCTCTGCTGCCATTTGGACAGACACTAATGGACTCCACAAGTCCCACTCACAATCTTGTGCACATTCCCAGAATTTCTGTATCCCGTATCAACTGACTAGAACCTGAACGATATCAATTACATATCTAATTCTGTGAGAGTCACCTAATCAGATTAGCCAAGCATGTCTAATCAGAAACTCAGTGGTGTTTTACTGTTTGCTGGTCTGACAGCAGGTCTAGAATATTTTAGTGCTCTGAGAGCACCAGCATGTGGTAACTAATAATTTCCTAAGTCTAGGAAAAACACAATAAACTTAATACCATTTTGATTTCTTTGCCACATGCATTCTCACTTTATTTTTAATGGAAAAGCTAAAATAAGAAAACAATGCTATATAGAGAGTGAGTGTTTAAAATACAGCTGTCAGCTGTAAAGCAGAGACTACTAACATTAACAACGAGTTTTAAGATGTGATCAGACACAAATAGTCAAGAAGATGTGGACATTAAACACAATCTTCTGTAGTTTTATGCATCAGAGTTTGGACCAGTTGGTTTTAATTAGAGACTGGACATGGATTCAGTGGAGCACTGGTCTGATTCAGCTTGATGGTTCCCACATCCATTCTTCTGGTTTACTAAAAGGCTGAGAATAAATATTGTAAAAGTTCCTGGTGATCTGTATGAAAACAAACACAATTATGCATGACAAGAAAAATCAGGGCCTGTTCTATCATTTCAAAAATAATTGCTTTAAAGTCATTTTTCTTAGAAAATAGGATTCCTGTGTAGAATAAAAGAGGTAAGTTTATTTTTAAAAAGAACTAGAAAAGAGAAAAAAAAAGAAATACAAAAATCAGTAGAGTAATGGTAGTGGTCTAGAATGGGCACTGGATTAGCAAGAGATTTTTTTGTTAAAAATCCCTGTTGAAACTGATGTCAGTTTGAATAAGACAGAGTCAGTACTAATAGTGCCACTGCATTAAGTCTTTTAGATATACCATGTGCATCTCTATGAAGCCTAGATGTACTACATAGTTGCCCAAAGCACTCCTATTCCAGGTGTTTTTTATTCTAGTCCATATTCAAAGCTGCAAGTAACTAGTGAATCAAGTAAAGTTGAAAGACCAATAAGTATTTGTGTCCTGCCATCTCCTGCATTGACATTTACATGGAGTGATTAACAGAATTCCTGAATATACTCTTTCTGTGAACAAAGCACAAATTAAGATCAAATAAAATCTTACCAGTGGTTAAAACAGTACTTGAAAATACTACAACAGTTTGGCTGCTGCCCTTTCACACAGAATGCCTCCCATGGCCTGTATCAGCAGCTTGGCATATAACAACAGGTTTGGGAGGGAAATACCTAAGACATATTTTCTACAAAAGCCAAGGCTGTCGCCTCACAGCCACTGAGGAAATCCTTATCACTATAAAGACATTTAAAGGCAAAAGAAGAATCCATCATACTATTCCTTTATGTAGTTTCATATCTGTATTTTCTTTGCATTCCCCAGAAATGAAGCTCAAATTCATATCCAAGTACTTTCCTGCACCAAGGCACATGATGCGGGGTTTTAAAAATAAGGGCAGAATACTGAGCAAAAAACTGAGATACGTTCTAAAACACACTCAACTGCAGTTTTAGGTAAACACCTCAGTGCCCTCACTGCCATTCCAGGATAATACAGCGCTACTGAAGTGCCATTGCACCTTTTTGTTTGGGTTGGGTTGGGTTTTAAGTCTACATCTCAGGAATTTTCTTGCAACAGGTAAAGAGGAAGGACAAACTAATGTAACTGCAGCTTCTCTGATGTAAAGTGTGGAAGAAAGCAGTTAAGAGTAAGCATGCTTCTGAACTCTTGTTTCTGATATAATTTTCAGAGGAATTCAAATGAAAATTAATAACTGGGCTTTTCTTGACAATATAGGTCTCCATCTTTATGTTACACTTTAACTCATTTCTGAATGAGACAAATTTTTATGTGACTGCTCTGAGAAAAAAGTCTAAAAATCCCACAGATGTCCAGTTATTTTAATACAGGTTTAAAACAGGTACTAAGAATATGAAAGTGTGGACAGGCCATCATCATGTAAGACAAATGCACTATATACCAGACAAATACTATATAAGTAGCTCTTGCTTAACATTGTGATACCTCAGCACAGTGAAAATAATTGGCCTTATCACAGAGCAAGACAGTTTGAAAAATAGCTGGCTATTGACTTCTGTTCCTCAGAGTGATTCTGGCTATGAACCTTTAAGTAAGGAGTCTCTTCCGATGGAGAGAAATATATATATGTTCTGCTGAACAGTAAAACAAATTCCATTTTCTAGTTTTGTGGTATGGCAATAGCTATTGTAACTCCCAGGAGAAATCCCTTGTCTTATGTTTTCCAATTAATAAAAGCCAGGAAGCACTTGTAAAAAATTTAGCATTTCCTGCAATCTGCAAACTGTTATTCAATCGAAGTTTATACATTCCAGTGTATTGCTGTTTAAACTTTGATACCTGAACAGATCTGCTCTCCTGCTCAGCAGCGCAGTATTCTTGTACAAGTAGCTGGGAGGTGCCCAGGAAGTTCTGGAGGTGGGCAGGAGTCTGGGAAATGTCAGCGAGAGTTTTAGCAGGTTGGAACAGTTCAGTGAAAGTCAGGGTAAAAAAAAGAGCTGGGAAAGCCTAAGGAAGCCTCTGGGCAATCAAGATAGGGATAAGGGACAGCACAGTTTCAGAATGTCTCCAGGGTGAGTAAGAGCAGAAATGATTGCATTAGAATTTCAGAAAGAAGTGGGCTTTGTAAGGAGTCTCAGAGAATGGTACACACATCACTCAATGTTCAGCATCGCTCACCTGTGCCTAAGCCTGTCCCTAGGTAATACATGAGTTAATGTAACTAGGTAATAGTATGAGCAATAGTGCAGAAAACTAATGTTGGTGTTTAAGACATTCCCAAGTTTGTTTTCCTAACATATTTGTTGTTCATATTGGAAGTGAACATCATCTGGCAAGTGAGCATAGAAACTCCCAGATTTTACAACTGAGGCTAAAGGAAAATGAAGCTGTATGCGAGACAATGAAGACAATGAAGTAATGAAAAATATCTTTGTTTATGAAAGCCAACTCTCCTGCTAGCAACCAAAACAAGAGTTAGTACAACTCAGCAGGCATTCACAGTTACATTATATTCCTCTCTTAAGTTACAGGCTTGATCCAAAAAACATGTTGTGCCAATAGGAAAGGAGCGGAACACATTCCCTAGATGTTAGCAATATTGGTTTCAGGCCTACTATATTGTGTTATTTTTCTGGGAATTCACTGTCAACAGAGAGCGAAGAAGAGATAATGAAAAATAATTTTTGTTACTCTGTTAGGTTACCTGGAGATGTATTCAGATTTTCGTAGCAGAACTGGAAAGAAACAAACCCACAGAGTTCATCAAACCATACAGTCCCCACTAATGTCACTGATTATTCAGGTTGTCCAAGAAACTGCCCTGAGACCACCTAGAAGTGACAAAAATTTTTGACTTGCTAAAAATATTGTTGATATTCTGACAGTAATGATAACAGGGTCATTTTCCTCAATTTATTTAGTGGATTGTTGTTCCCTAACTCTTTGCTTCACTGGCATCTACATTTTAAATCCCATTATGTATTATTGTATCTCAAGTAGTACACCTATGTTTTAAAACAGCCAAAAATAAATTATACTTCTGTCTAAAAAAAGAAAACCAAAAAGCAACTGACCGGCATTCACTACTCAGTCTTGCAATCCAGCCCACATGAGATGTTACAACTTTTATTCGCAGCAATGTTCCTGATCACGTTAAAAGACGTTGTCCTTCTAACAGATTAAAGCAGTCCTGCTGCACAGTCCAGATCTTGGGCTTTTTTTTGGTTGGTTGATTTCCTTTGTTTGGTTGATTTTTTTTTCTGGTTTACAGGGTGTCTGGGCTCTACAGTTTCCCTGAGCCCAGAAAGAAAGCATTACCGTTTCTCTCAGCAGACTTGCACGTGTGCCTTCATAGAACAACGACTCCACAGCCCTCAGTGAGTGCCTCCTCACTGGAACATGGCCTTTTTCATACAGTCCACAATGTCAGCAGTTTGCACTTAGAATTTTTATAAACAGGGGCATTGGGTAGCTATATAGCATACTTCACTTAGGCTTCTAAAACAAATTTAATTTCCTATCAACTTACATTTAAAAAAAACCCTCATGGTAACCCACTTCCCTGCTTTCTTTCCCTTCCATGCTGAAAAGAAACCCCAGATGAGTGATTTGTGGTGGTCAGGATGGCACCATGCATATGGCATCTCCCCAGAATTCTGTGTCTCTCCTCTCTCTTCCCCTCTCTCTCTCTGCCTCCCTCCTGACTCCCCTCACACCCCCCACACACCCTCCACACACCCCAATGTGCTATTCCTTGAGTCTCCTCTGTCAGTGGAGGAACTTCTGCACAGTTACATCACACAACATTCCCATATTTTTCTGATTATAAGGCTTTATGATAGATATTTGTAGACGCAAATAACAACCTTGTCAGTTCATAGTAGATTTAGATATTGAAGCACTTTGTGATATCTCTGTCATAATATCAATTAGAAACTCCTGACAGAGTTCTTGAACTGTAACAGGTTCCTTTAAGCTGAAGGATGGAACCACTATTCATCTCTGAGCTGAGGGAGAGACAAAGAGAGGGCACAGAGTTTCTAACACCCATACCCAGAAATACAGCAAAAATTTTGCAACAGACTCAGTCCAAAGGAATGGACCTGGGCCCCATCACTATTGGTACAATGGCTGTCCTCAGGCTTGGTACCTCCACAATTTCTCATGGGAGTCAAAACATCCTCTCCTTTATTCAAAACACTCTCCTTTATTCAGAATGGTATTTTATTGACAAAGATATCTGGCAAAGAACAGAGTGCTTTGTATTTTTATTTTCTGTTAAATCTAGCTAAACTAGAAACAGCTTGGCTGTCCTTTAGCTACTGATCTGTTTTCTTGGGAGCTAAATCCTAGATTTATTATTTCTTCTCATTAAAATTGCCCTCTGGTTTTTATCAGCAATATCTAGAGCTATGTATCAACGACTGAAAGGTTTTAGAATGTTATGAGAAGGGGGTTGGGAAAACAGGGATTTCTTCTTTGTTTTAAATTGCTCCACAAACTAGGGAGGCAAATATGCATGGTACATCACATATTTCTTCATTTAATACTTTTATTCTTCACTAAGATGATGCTGCCTGCCCTTACAGTCAATTTCAAAACCACATTTAATTACAGCTTCTGTCATTTCAACTGATGCGGTGTTATTTCTGTCAGTGTCCTGCCAGAACTAAAATTAAGTGTTAAAACAGCAACACAAAAAAACCTAGCAAGTATATTACTCTCAGAAAAAACAAAGAGGAATCAGAATCCTGCGTTGCAAGGTTATTGCATATGGAGAACTCCAGTGAGCTTCGTTTCTCTGTTCTTCTTCCAGCAACAAATTTTTAAATGCAAATGAGAGATTTGTATTACATTTCTCTCAGTTAGCTCATAGTGAATATTGGTTCAGGAAACACTCAGGCAATTGTTGTATCAGTTCTGTCCCTTACTAGATAACATACTGATACAAATTTGGTCAGAATTGAACAGAGAGCAAAATCAGTCAGTCCTGTCCCTTGGAGGAGCTGCCATGTCTCCTGGTACTCAGACTGCTTCTTACTGGCAGTGCCTACAGAAATAAGTGAAGCTAGAAGTTCAGGATTGAAGACATCCCAAATGAAAATTCCACTTCCATTATATTTTTCCTCACTCTCTACCTTCTCAGTGCACCTGCAACAGTAGTAGCATAGCCTTGCTTAAGTATTGTACCTGCATGAGGCAGGGTCCTGGTGGAATTGGAGCAGTCTGTTACAGTGGAAGGCCCAGTATTGCTCTACGACCACAAGCTCCTCCTGCTCCCTTTGAGTTTGACAAAGGGTTCTCCACATGACTGGCTCTGGTATTTCTTGGTTCTTTCAGGTTCTAGGCTGATGGGATGAGAAATCACATTTTGGGAGCATCTGCACATTAAATCTCTGGAAAGAAGGTGATTAGTCTTGATAGTTCTCAAGGTCCTGTATATGTTCATATGCTGTATTTTTGCCCATAGCTATCAACTCTAATCTTAAGACTAAAGCTGGGGGAAGCAATCAGAAGAGCGAAGGCTACAAAAGTGGTGAGACCACCAGAGTGGGAAAAACTGAGGGAGAGGAGAACTGTCAGTTGAAGACTGTCCCTAAGCACTCTCTTTACTTGGAGGGACATGAAACCAATATGTCTATAGGCATTAAAAAGCTGATTTATAACTCGGGATCTGGAAGCCCAAATTCGTCCCACTTCATTACAAGCTCATTTGGGGTCAAAAGGTTGACAGTGATCATCACAGTTAAAAAATAACCTCTGCTATTTGGATAGTTCTCAATTCAGGACAACTGAGGCCGATGGTGCTTCCCTTACAGAGAAATTCTGCTTTTTGTCATCCAAAACCATTTCTCTTTCCACTTGCTCCTTTCAACTTGCTATTCTGCAACCTTGACATTACAGCAGAGGTGACTAGGGGGCTCCAGGAAGCATAATGCAAACAATGACTGAAAAAGTTCAGCTTCCAAGATTTTCCGAGACTAAAAGCACACTCCCAATTAATAAAAAAAAATTTGAAAACCAGTACTACAAAGCTACGATAAAGATGAAAAAAAAGAAGCAGCTAAACACAAAATGGAGAGAGAGAAGAATGTGTTGTTAGAGCATACATTCTAGACATCTGTTATCTGTTTTAAGATTCCTGGCTCCCAGAAGTCCTTTTCATGCCTCTTCCCTGGATTTCACTCCTTTCAACTCTTCTACTAGAGATACTTCTTATTCTAGTTTTCCTCAGTACTTCCAGCAGATGAATACTGGTCTCAGATATCATCCAACAATCTTCCTCATACAAGCACTGGTGTACTCCACTCTCACAGATGTTATGGTAGATGGGTTCTCTTTTGACTTCTGACTGTTCATTGCTGCCTTCAATTTTCCTATCAACATAGAGCCTGAAATGAATCAGATAACTAATAACTCCAAAAGACACTATTTTGTTTAGAACACAAAATGACATGTGTTCATAAAAATTACTTTCCATCCAGATATTCCTGCCCACATTGAAATATATCTACAGTCCCCAGCTTGGAGGAGAAAAACACTTGAGAAATGCAAGTCATGATTTTGCAGTGTCAGACTTCAGCTCAAAATAAGCAGCAACATCTTTCTGCCAGCATCATTGAACCCAACTGTTCCAGTGTGAGAGACTGGAAGGACTGGTGGCTTAAACCATTTCAGGTGTGACGGCAAGGGCAGGTCAGACCTTGCTCTGATGAAGCAATGAACTGCTTCACACACCCTACCCCAGCCCAGGAGTGTATCGCAGCCTGGCCCACCACTGGCACACTGGAGGCAATGCTCCAAACCCCACCTCTGAAGCCTTTCATCCAGCTCCTAAGTGGCCACCAGACCAGAAATCCCACCTGGGGAAAGGGCCCAGGAAAGCCAAAGGATATTTAACCTGAGACATGAGGCAAGCATGTGTCTTGACCCTACTGCCTCTTGGAATTTCTACCAGCTGAACACTGCTGGAACCAGCAGTGGTAGTTATGTTTGTTCTTTTCTATATCTCTTCTGTCTTTCTCTCTTTATCTTCCTTCTTCTAATTCCCTCTTCTCAGGATTTTGCATAATTTAAAATCAGACGGTCTTAGAGTTTGCAAAGCTGAATGTGATAAGTTAACATTGTGAGAAGTGTCTTACATAGACTGAATGTTTCTCTAACATTTTGCCAAAGCTCTTTGATTTTCTAAAATTGCCAGTAATTTGTTGTTGTTGTTGTTTTGACCTCTTTAGGATACCTTGTTGGTATTTCTCCCATGCATCTAAGTCAGAGTACGTGTAAAAGCCTTTTAAGTGTCTCATCAAGCAAGGTTTTTGGGGCATTACATCCAGCTGTTAGTGGGACAGAGAACAGCCAGAATCAAACAAGTGGAAGGCTATTCTATATGCATGCCCCAGTGAAGATGTAGGACAAAGTACTTGGAATAGAAGTGGTGCTTTGTGGTAACAGATCACAGAAATTTTCATGGAGCAAGGAAAAGTCATATACACTCAAGCCATGAAACAGGAAATTAATCTAAGCCATCTATAAAAGTGTGACACCCTAAAAAGAGATTTGTTAGAGTACTTGGCTACAGCTTTGCTCTGTCATCCTTCATAAGCTCCAATATGAAATCTGTAGACAATGAAATTAATTTCGTGCTAATACCCAACCACCACATAAATTTAATTTTCACTGATCACAAGAGAATTTCATAATCTTTAAAGACACCTAAAGAAAAGGTTTAAGATGTATCTCATCACCTATAATTTTGCCCTCTATTTAGTTGGATTGAAGCTAACAGGAACCCAGCCACATTGTAAATTGTTTTGTTTCTTTTGAATGAAAACAACAATATCTAGAATTCAGCACAGGACACACAAGAATCAATGTGCAAATCTGAGAAAATCTGTCTTAAAATCTGTAAATTTTAAAATGTTAGGTTGCTTCAATAATCATAAAATTATCACTGATTTATATCCTATATAGATCCAAACTAAGAAAAATGTATGCTATTTGGAGTTCAGTCATGCAGTATTTGATTACTAAGATAATATTAATATAAGTGAATAAATTCAACTGCTCTGAAAAGACTACTTGAGTAAGCAAGAAGTAATTCTTCAAGTATAAATGCTGTGAGAACAAATATTTGTTAATTACACAACAGAAAAGACAAGGAAGTATATTGTTGTTTCAAGCTTGAAGGCCAAATGATCTTTTCCACAGTAACATTGCAAAGGTTCATCTCATGAACTTTCTTGTAAAAGGAAACTAGAGGTCACTACTTGACTCAGCAAAGAGGATTCCCATGCTGCAGTCAGCAGTCAGCTAAAATGGTCTTGTTGTTTTAAAGTTCATATGCTATTTCAAACTATTTTTTTTTAAGAATGCCAGTATTTTCAACTATGTAGAAAGATAATATTGAATTATTATTACAATTCTCTAGAATAAAAGTCCATTTAGGACTGAAACAAAATCTCTTCTTATTAGCATACCCTTGTTTCTAATGATGTGACTTAACAGGAAGACTGAAGGCTGGTGGTTCCATCGTTTAATGTTCAAAGTTGTAGCAATTGGCAAAAACAACAGGACTAATTCTCAGTGAGTTTTGGGGGTTGTATCGGTTTGGGGTTTTTTTCAGTCACAAATAAAAGGAATGCACACAAAAAAAAAGGGAGTCAAAACAACAATTAAAAAAATCCCAATAATTTTGCATTGCTGTGGTCTTTAAAACCACTAGAATTTCCTATGAAGCACCAGAAGAAATTGCCAGGAGATCATCAGCCAAGCTGTAACAGATCCAGTTGATTTTTAAAGAAGTCCACCTTAAACTGTAGCAGCCAGTGCAAGCTATGGCAATAAAACCTAAAGCACGAATTTGCAGCAGTATCACAACAGAAACTGACACAACTTCTGAAGAGGAGGCACACACCACACTTGGTTATCATAGTAGGAGCAAATAATGATTTCCTGAAGCAAACACTCTCTGTGATGTCAGTTGTGAATCCCTACTCATATTAAGATGAAGACTGAGATGTTTCTCTGAAACTGGTCTTCAGGGACAATAGCTTTCTGCCCTATTGGGTGAGAACCCTCACAGATGGGTATTTCATTTCTGAAATGTGCATTTTTTCAAAATATTTTCAAAATATATATTCACAAAAATTACTAGAGGTTTTTCAGAGACTCTGAAGATACATGAGCTGGCAATGGATCATTGTGCTCCAGCCAGAGTAACGTAATGCACACATAAACAGGAGTTTTTTACTATTAAGCTCGCTATGGACCTATTGACAGAGAGAGTAAGAAAGGATTTACTAATCTAAAAATAATATTGTAGCAAAGTTACTGACAGTTTTCAAGGAAGAGAAAGGGCATGGCCGTCTTTAGTAGGAGTCCAGCAGCTCTCAGTACAATTTCTCTGAAGGGGCTGGATAAGTCTTAATTAGTGTAGTGGTTTGATTTGTAG